>CM019928.1:3635056-3737371 GCA_009764595.1 Geothlypis trichas
AGCCCCAGCCCCGCTCGGGGCTCCAGGGAACTGCCCTGAAATCTCCCCAGACCCTTCCCTTCCCTTCCCTTCCCTTCCCTTCCCTTCCCTTCCCTTCCCTTCATCCCAAGCCAGGTTTTTCCCCTCCTTTCTGCCTCTAATTTTGCTGATTTCTGGAAATAAAGCCAGGAGCTCCACCTCTGCCCGGTGCCACCAGTCCCTCCCAAAATCACCTCCAGCTGCGCCCTCCCATTGTTCCCCCAGGGCTCCAAACCAGAAAGGCGAGTTGGGAAAAAAAACAAAACCAACAAACCCCAAACCAAAACAACTTTGGTGCAGGAAATAATCCCAAAGCAGCTTGAATTACACACGGCGGGCTCTGCCTCTCCCTGCGCCCGCTCGGGGAGGGGAATGAGGTCCGGTTATGTGAGCACTAAAGGAAATTCGGAAATTCCGGAGTCACACCTTGAACTCGGGGCGGGCTGGAACTCCCTGCCTGGCTCTGCTGGAGCTCCAGCGCTGCCTTTTCCCACCCTGGGATGGTTTGGGGCTGGAAAACCCCCCTGGAGAACCAGCAGGGCTCGGTTCTTTGTCATTTCTTTGCTGGTGACGTTCCACAAAATCCCGGCGGTGAAACCGATCCCCGGTGACTCAGGCACAAAGGAGAAAGTTCAGGAACGTGGTTAAAGCTGGGAACGCTCCTGCTCGGCCTACACGCCCCGATTGGTTCGTTCTGATGGGCTCCAGCACTCCTGGGGGCAAAGAACCCCATGAATCCCTGCCCTGAGCTTGTATCAGAGCAGGAATTCCTGATTTCTGTGATTTCCCAGCACTGATCCCAACAGCAGCACCTCGAGTGCATTAATCCTGAGATTGTGGCAGAGCAGGAATTCCTGATTTCCATGATTTTCCAGCACTGATCCCAACAGCAGCACCTCAAATGCTTTAATCCTTACCCTGAGCTTGTAGCAGAGCAGGAATTCCTGATTTCCATGTTTTTCCAGCACTGATCCCAGCACCAGCACCTCAAATGCTTTAATCCTTACCCTGAGTTTGTGGCAGAGCAGGAATTCCTGTTTTCTGTGATTTCCCAGCACTGATCCCAACACCTCAAGTGCTTTAATCCCTACCCTGAGCTTGTGGCAGAGCAGGAATTCCTGATTTCTGTGATTTTCTAGGACCAATCCCAACAGCAGCACCTCAAGTGCATTAATCCTTACCCTGAGCTTGTATCAGAGCAGGAATTCCTGATTTCCATGATTTTCCAGCACTGATCCCAACAGCAGCACCTCAAATGCTTTAATCCTTACCCTGAGCTTGTATCAGAGCAGGAATTCCTGATTTCCATGATTTTCCAGCACTGATCCCAACAGCAGCACCTCAAATGTTTTAATCCTTACCCTGAGCTTGTGGCAGAACAGGAATTTCTCTTTTCTGTGATTTTCCAGCACTGATCCCAACAGCAGCACCTCAAGTGCATTAATCCTTATCCTCAGCTTGTATCAGAGTAGGAATTCCTGTTTTCCATGATTTTCCAGCACCAATCCCAACACCAGTGCCTGAAATGCTTTAATCCTTACCCTGAGCTTGTGGCAGAGCAGGAATTCCTGATTTCTGTGATTTCCCTGCACTGATCCCAACAGCAGCACCTTGAGTGCATTAATCCTCATCTTGTGGCAAAGCAGGAATTCCTGATTTCCATGTTTTTCCAGCACTGATCCCAACACCAGCACTTCAAATGCTTTAATCCTTACCCTGAGCTTGTATCAGAGCAGGAATTCCTGTTTTCTGTGATTTTCCAGCACCAATCCCATTCCAACACCATTCCTGCAGTCCACACCTTTCCCTCAAAGCTGCACAAGGTCAGAGGGGCTGGGGCTCCTGCCTGGCGCTGCCCCTTCCCATCTTGGGCTGGTTTGGGGCTGGAAAAATCCCGTGGAGATCATCAGGGCTCAATTGGCTCCAGTTGTCTTTGCTGGTGACTCTCCCTGGCATCACCTCATGGGTGAGGAGAAAGTTCAGGAATGTGGTTAAAGGAACGATCCTGCTCTGCCCACATTCCAAACATCAAATTGTTTCATTCTGATGGGCTCCAGCACTTTTTTGGGGGCTAAAAAGAGCATTAATCCTTATCCTGAGCTTATATCAGAGCAGGAATTCCTGATTTCCATGATTTTCCAGCACTGATCCCAACAGCAGCACCTCAAGTGCATTAATCCTGAGCTTGTAGCAGAGCAGGAATTCCTGATTTCCATGTTTTTCCAGCACTGATCCCAGCACCAGCACCTCAAATGCTTTAATCCTTACCCTGAGTTTGTGGCAGAGCAGGAATTCCTGTTTTCTGTGACTTTCCAGCACTGATCCCAACACCTCAAGTGCATTAATCCCTACCCTGAGCTTGTATCAGAGCAGGAATTCCTGTTTTCTGTGATTTTCTAGGACCAATCCCAACAGCAGCACCTCAAGTGCATTAATCCTTACCCTGAGCTTGTATCAGAGCAGGAATTCCTGATTTCCATGATTTTCCAGCACTGATCCCAGCACAAGCACATCATATGTTTTAATCCTTACCCTGAGCTTGTGGCAGAACAGGAATTTCTGTTTTCTGTGATTTTCCAGCAACTGATCCCAACAGCAGCACCTCAAGTGCATTAATCCTTATCCTGAGCTTGTAGCAGAGCAGGAATTCCTGATTTCCATGATTTTCCAGCACTGATCCCAGCACAAGCTCATCATATGTTTTAATCCTTACCCTGAGCTTGTGGCAGAACAGGAATTTCTGTTTTCCATGTTTTTTCCAGCACTGATCCCAACACTTCAAATGCTTTAATCCTTACCCTGAGCTTGTATCAGAGCAGGAATTCTGCTTCCTGTGATTTTCCAGCACTGATCCCAACAGCAGCACCTTGAGTGCATTAATCCTGATCTTGTGGCAAAGCAGGAATTCCTGATTTCCGTGTTTTTCCAGCACTGATCCCAACACCAGCACTTCAAATGCTTTAATCCTTACCCTGAGCTTGTATCAGAGCAGGAATTCCTGTTTTCTGTGATTTTCCAGCACCAATCCCATTCCAACACCATTCCTGCAGTCCACACCTTTCCCTCATAGCTGCACAAGGTCAGAGGGGCTGGGGCTCCTGCCTGGCGCTGCCCCTTCCCATCTTGGGCTGGTTTGGGGCTGGAAAATCCCCTGGAGAACATCAGGGCTCAATTGTCTCCAATTGTCTTTGCTGGTGACTCTCCCTGGCATCACCTCATGGGTGAGGAGAAAGTTCAGGAATGTGGTTAAAGGAACGATCCTGCTCTGCCTACATTCCAAACATCAAATTGTTTCATTCTGATGGGCTCCAGCACTTTTTTGGGGGCTAAAAAGAGCATTAATCCTTATCCTGAGCTTGTGGCAGAGCAGGAATTCCTGATTTCCATGATTTTCCAGCACTGATCCCAGTACCAGCACCTTAAATGCTTTAATCCTTACCCTGAGCTTGTGGCAGAGCAGGAATTTTTGTTTTCTGTGGTTTCCCAGCACTGATCCCAGCACCAGCACCCCAAGTGCATTAATCCTTATCCTGAGCTTGTGGCAGAGCAGGAATTCCTGTTTTCTGTGATTTCCCAGCACTGATCCCAACACCTCAAGTGCTTTAATCCCTACCCTGAGTTTGTGACAGAGCAGGAATTCCTGTTTTTTGTAATTTTCTAGGACCAATACCAACAGCAGCACCTCAAGTGCATTAATCCTTATCCTGAGCTTGTATCAGAGCAGGAATTCCTGATTTCCATGATTTCCCAGCACTGATCCCAACACCTCAAATGCTTTAATCCTTACCCTGAGCTTGTATCAGAGCAGGAATTCCTGATTTCTGTGATTTTCCAGCTCTGATCCCAACAGCAGCACCTCATGGAGGCCTCAAACCAGGAGCTGCTGCTCCCAAAGTGGGTCAGGCCACCCCGAAGACAAAACAGAATTGTTTGTTTATATTCCTGCAGTTGGCAAATGTAAAGATAAAAAATAACTGGGACACGTCAGGTTTCCAGGCAGATGAATCTCCCTGGGCTCTCCATTCCCAGGAGAATCCAGGCTGGAACCATTTCCAGGGGCCCCCTGAGGCTGGCACTGCCTTGGAGCTCAGGATGGGGCTGGGAAAGAGCTCCAGACTTGGGGTTAAATTTGTATTTTGGGGCTGGGAAAGAGCTCCAGACTTGGAGGTAAATTTGTATTTTGGGCCTGAGAAAAAGGTGAAGACTCAGGATTAAATTTGTATTTTGGGGCAGGGAAAGAGTTCCAGACTTGGGGTTAATTTGTATTTTGGGACTGAGAAAGAGGTGAAGACTGAGGATTAAATTTGTATTTTGGGGCTGGGAAAGAGGGGCAGACTCAGTGTTAAATTTGTATTTTGGGGCATTTGGGTGTTTTTAAGGAAGGATGGGATGTGCTGGGAAGGGGCTGGTCTGTGTCCTGTGGGATGGAGAATTGATTCCCACGTGGAATTTGTCTTTCCTATGAGGATCTGGCACCCAAATTTGC
This sequence comes from Geothlypis trichas, assembly GCA_009764595.1. Taxonomy (NCBI): domain Eukaryota; kingdom Metazoa; phylum Chordata; class Aves; order Passeriformes; family Parulidae; genus Geothlypis; species Geothlypis trichas. The sequence goes on from CM019928.1 coordinate 3,639,561, forward strand.
CAAAAAAAAGCTGTGAGGACATAAAATTCCAGCTGGCTGTGCTGCAAATAAGATTAAAATCAAATCCACCATTTATATTTGCTCTGATCCCTCTTCTAAAGCCTTTATAAAATGCCATAAACCAGGGCTTTTTCCTTTCCACATTAAAAATCATGGAATGGTTTGGGTTGGGAGGGACCTTAAAACCATCCATGGGAGGGTTCCACAACCTGGCCTTGGACACTTCCAGGGATGGAGCAGCCACAGCTCCTCTGGGAATTCCATACCAGGGAAGAAAACCACTCATATCTGATGCTGAACACACCAATTTTTAAATTTTTCAAAACCAAAATAATTTTGAATTTGCTGCTCTGTGGCTTTGGCAGCTGCCAGGACAGCCCCGTGCTGCTGGTGGGGAGGATAAACCCCATGAGCCAGGTGGGGCTCAGCTGTTAGAGAAATTGGAGATTTGCAAAGTGCCAAAAATGTCACTACAAACCCCTGGGTGCGGGAGATAAAGCCCAGTTTGGGTGCCCACCTCGCAGCTGGGCACTGCTGCCTTATCAACCTGCCCGCAGCTCCTGCCTCTGGCACTGCTGGGTGGGGAGGGCTCGGATAAGGAGCTCCAGGTGCTCCTTATCAGCTGGGAGGTGCCCAGGGGCTGTGGTGCTGCCCCAGCCCTGCAGGAGCCTTCCTCCCCCTGCCCGGGGTCCTCCTCTGAGCCTTCCTCCCTCTGCTCCGGTTCCTCCTCTGAGCCTTCCTCCCCCTGCCCGGGTTCCTCCTCTGAGCCTTCCTCCCCCTGCCCGGGTTCCTCCTCTGAGCCTTCCTCCCCCTGCCCGGGTTCCTCCTCTGAGCCTTCCTCCCCCTGCCCAGGTTCTTCCTCTGAGCCTTCCTCCCCCTGCCCGGGGTCCTCCTCTGAGCCTTCCTCCACTGCCCGGGGTCCTCCTCTGAGCCTTCCTCCCGCTGCCCGGATTCCTCCTCTGAGCCTTCCTCCCCCTGCCCAGATTCCTCCTCTGAGCCTCCCCCTGCCCGGATTCCTCCTCTGAGCCTTCCTCCCCCTGCCCGGGTTCCTCCTCTGAGCCTTCCTCCCTCTGCCCGGATTCTTCCTCTGAGCCTTCCTCCCCCTGCCTGGATTCCTCCTCTGAGCCTTCCTCCCCCTGCCCGGGGTCCTCCTCTGAGCCTTCCTCCCCCTGCCTGGATTCCTCCTCTGAGCCTTTCTCCCTCTACCCGGATTCCTCCTCTGAGCCCTCCCCTGCCCGTGTTCCTCCTTTCTCCTGGAATTCCTGGCTCTGGGCTCTGCTCCTGCTGCCCCACAGCTGCTGCAGGCGGGAGCTGCTGCCCAGCCTTGGGGCTGTGGCTGATTCCCGGGTTTATTGGGGGATGAGGGTGAACTTTGGGGGATTCTGCTGGGACTTGCTGGGCTGTGGATCAGGAAGTTGTGGATTCATGGAATTGTTTGGGAGGGAAGGAGCTTAGAGCCCATCCAGAGCCACCCCTGCCCCGGCAGGGACACCTCCCACTGGCCTGGGGCTGCTTTGGGGAGATTTTGGGGCTGCTTTGGGCACAGTTTGGGGCTGCTTTGGGGAGATTTTGGGGCTGTTTTGGGGCGAATTTGGGGCTGCTTTGGCCACAATTTGGGGCTGCTTTGGGAACAATTTGGGGCTGATTTGAGGTCCCTGGCCTTTGGCACTTCCAGGGATCCAGGGCCAGCCCCAGCTGCTTTGGGAATTCCATCCCAGGCAGGAATTCCTCCCCAAAATCCCCCCTAACTCTGCTCTCTGGCAGTGGAAGCCATTCCCTGGCTCCTGTCCCTCAGGCTCTCCTGCCCAGCACATTCCCAGTGTCCAGGGCTGTTCCTGCAGCACCTGCAGAGAGATGGGAAAACAAAACCCTGGAATGGTTTGGGTGGGAAGGGACCTTAATTCCCATCCAGTGCCACCCCTGGGACATCTCCCACTGTCCCAGGTCACTCCTAGCCCACCAATGGCCCTGGGCACTCCCAGGCTGAGGCTTTGCAGCCCAGAGGTGCTTGGAGCTCTGCCCTTCCCTGTTCCCCTGCTCCCATGGAATTTGGGGCTCGTGGAGCACCCAGGGATCCCCCAAGGCTGGGAGCTCCAGGATGGGATGCAGGGGTCAAATTCCAAATTATCCTTTGGGGAGGAATGGAATAAAAGTCAGGGTTGCTCTCTGAGTCACAAAGACTTTGCCTCCTCCTCCTGGAGAGCACCAAATTCACCTGGCTTGGGCTGGTTTGGGGGTGGAACAAGGAAATCGTGGAAAATGGGAGGGAAGAGAAGAGGGTGGGAAGGGAGGAGCCAGGGAATCCCTGCACAAGCCTGGTCCCACAGGAAGCTTTTCCAGGGAAGCTGAGCTCCTTCTGTCCAGGGATGGCAGAAATCCATCCCAGAGCCACAGGCTGCTCCTCTTCCTCCTTTTCCTGGTTACAGCCTACGCATATTCTAGGAACCCTCTATCAAACTTTAAACATTTATTTCCCAACCTGTCTGCCCCATTTCCCTGGCAGAAATCATGGATGACCCCATCCCATCCCCAGGAACATGGGGGGACCCCTCAGGCTGAGCTGGGCTGTGGCACCTGAGCTTTGGAGCAGGAGATTCTTCATGGCACCGCTCCAGGGTTAAAATGTAACCTGGAAGCAGAATTCCAGCCTGATCCAGGTCATTCCCAGGGAGCTACACCTGAGAGTGCAGGAGAAAGGGCTCATTAAGGTGACTCCAGTTCCCTCTCCCTGCCCTGCCAGAGGCACGGGAAGGAGATTAAAGTTCTTGCTCAGGGAGAGGAAAACCTCGATAAAGCCTGTGGAGCAATGCTGGGAAATGTGTCCCTGCCAGTTTTATTTCCTTGGATCACAGCAAGGGAAGTTCCTGTGCCTGCTTTGCTCTGGGGATCGTGGTTCTCTGTTGTTGAATTGAAATGTAATTTCATGAGGAAAACACGGTGCCAAGCCCTGCCAGCAGCACAGCTTTGGTCTCTCTCCAAGGAAATAAAGGTGTGATGATCCCGTGGCTTCTCCCAGAGGGCAAGAAGGGGAGATTGGAGCAATTCCTGGGTTAAATGTTGAGTTCTTGAAGGGTTTGATGCTCTCAGCTTTGCCCAGGTGTCAGGGATGGGGGATGGCTGGGACAGCAGCTGGTGTCACCTCCAGCTCTCCCACATCCTGCAGAAGTGTTCTGCCAAGTGCAGGAAATGCTGCCAGGTCCCCAGAATCAATCAGGAGCGAGTCCCATGCGTGGCAATGTCATTTATTGTAATTTTCTGCAGCAGCTCTGTGTTCCCACGGGGAACAGAGAATTCCCAGCTCAAATAAGGTAAGGAGGAAGGAGAACAGCTCGTGCTGCCCCCAGCACCTCTCCAGGTGGCCAGGATGTGACCACACCTGGATTTTCTCACCTCGTGTGTGCTCATTTCCAGACCAAACACTTCATTTTCCTGTTTTTTCCAGGCTCTGAGGGGTTTTCCTCCTTCCCAAGGCTCACACAGGAATAAATTGCCCTGCAATATTACAGGAATGGTTAACCTTGATTTGAGTTCATGCAACACCTCCTTCCCTGCCAGGTCGAATTCCAAATAATCCTTTGGAGAGGAATGAAATAAAAGTCAGGGCTGTTCCCTGGGCCACAAAGACTTTGCCTCCTCCTCCTGGAGAGCACCAAATTCACCTGGTGTGGGCTGGTTTGGTGGTGGAACAAGGAAATCATGGAAAATCTGAAGGAAGAGCAGCGTTTTTGGGGAGCAGGGACATGAGGGGAGCTCGGAGTGGGAGCACAGGGAGCAGGATCAGCAGGAGGGATGGGGGTGCTGTGGATCCCTTCTCCGAGGAAAGCAGGGACAGGGAGGTTTCCAAACCCTTCCAGGAGGTTTTGTCCCCACAGCGAGGCACAGCCCAGGCAGGGGAGTGGCAGGGGCAGCACAGGAGGGGACAGGGGACTGTGGGCACAGAGACACCCCCAGTGCTCCCCACAAACCCCCAAACAAACCCTGCTCGGGGCACCTGCCCTGATCAACACCCCCAGTGCTCCCCACAAAACCCCAAACAAACCCTGCTCGGGGCACCTGCCCTGATCAACACCCCCAGTACTCCCCACAAAACCCCAAACAAACCCTGCTCTGGGCAGCTGCCCTGATCAGCAGCGCTGGAGCTGAGCACAGCCCCTCTGGGCTTTGGGGACAATCTGGGGCTGCTTTGGGAACAGTTTGGGGCTGCTTTGGGGACAATCTGGGGCTGTTTGGAGACAGTTTGGGGCTGTTTTGGGCACAATCTAGGGCTGCTTTGGGGTCAGTTTGGGGCTGCTTTGGGGACAATCTGGGGCTGTTTTGGGGGCACCTTGGGGCTGCTATGGGCACAAATTAGGGCTATTTTGGGGACACTTTGGGGATGCTTTGGACACAATTTAGGGCTTCTTTGGGGTTGCTTTGGGGACAATTTGGGGCTGTTTGGGCACAATTTAGGCTGCTTTGGGCAACATCTGGGGCTGCTTTGGGGACACTTGCTTTGGGGTCCCTGCAGGGAACAGCCCGTTTGCCCATGGAATCTCCGTCTCCAGCTCTGACTGCACCTTGCCCGCCTCCACCGGGGGTCACTGCACGGGGACACCCTGACACGAGGGTGCCCGTCCCCTCCAAGGGCTCAGTGCGAGCCTTGAGGGAGCTCCCGCTCTGCCGGGGGACGTGCAGAGGTGACACCCCGGGAGTCCCAGCCGTGCCACCGTCCAGCAGCGACTAAAAACCCCTCCGACAACAGGAGGGTTCCATCTCCCTTTGCTCGGCCCCAGCTTTCCCGCTGGCAGCACCGCGGGGTTCGCACACCTTTCCCTTTGCTCGCTCCCAGCTTTCCCCGTGGCAGCACCGCGGGGTTCGCACACCTTTCCTCTTCCTCAGCCCCAGCTTTCCCCGTGGCACACCCCACGGGGTTCGCACACCTTTCCCCCCTCAGGCAGTCACAAACCGCCGCCCTTGGGTCGGTGTGACACCGCGCCGGCCGCTCCAGGTGACAGTTACAGCCCCACCGCCGCGTCCCCCTCACAGCGCCGCCACAGCGCACCCGCCCTCACGGCTACGCCCCACCCATCATCCACTACTACAGCCAATCACAGCCCTCTGATTCTCACTGCTCACCTTCCATTGGTTAATATTCCTGCCAATCACTTTCCCGCCCAGTGATGTCACGAATGCGCGCCGCGCTGATTGGTGAGACCGGGATGGGCGTGGCGAGCGCGGCTTTAAAGACGGTTGGGCGGCGCGCGGTCCCAGTGCCCCCCTCAGCCCCCCCCTCCCCCCTCCCGGTACCGGTGTCCCAGCCCGGCCCGCGGCCCCGGTGCCGGCGGATGGAGCTGGGCTGTGCCATGGCGGGCAGCGCCGCCGCCCCGCCGGGCCCCGGGCCCCCCGCCGCCGCCGGGGCCGGGCTGGCGGACAGCGAGGAGTACGAGAGCCTGCCCAGCGGCGTCGCGCTCGGCACGCACATGGTGGCCGGGGCCGTGGCGGGGATCATGGAGCACACCGTCATGTACCCCGTGGACTCGGTCAAGGTGCGCGGGGAACGCGGCGGGCGCTGGGGGAGCCGCGCACGGGGGGGCCGGGATGGGCCGGGGGGACACGGGAGGGGCGGCCGGGGGATGCTGAGGGGAGCGGGACAGCGGCGAGGGGAGCGGGACAGCGGCGAGGGGAGCGGAGTGTTCGGGGGGACGGGGAGAGGGGAGAGTGCGAGCGGTTATTGGGGTGCAGGGAGAGGTGTACAGGCAGTTATTGGGGTGCAGGGACTTCTGGAGTGCAGGGAGAAGGGAGTGTAAGAGGTGTGCGAGCGTTATTGGGGTGCAGGGGACTTGTGGGGTGCAGGGAGAGGGAGTGTAAGAGGTGGGCAAGGGGTTTGGGGTGCAGGGAGAGGGAGTGTTAGAGGTGTTCAAGCGTTATTGGGGTGCAGGAACTTCTGGGATGCAGGGAGAGGGAGTTTGGGGGTACAGGGAGAGGGAGTGTGAGAGGCGTACAGGCAGTTATTGGGCTCCAAGAACTTGTGGGGTGCAGGGAGAGAGGAGTGTGAGAGGTGTGCAAGGGGTTTGGGGTGCAGGAACTTCTGGGGTGCAGGGAGAGGGGAATCTGAGAGGTGTGCGAGCGTTATTGGGGTGCAGGAACTTCTGGGGTGCAGAGAGGGAGTATGAGGGGTTTGGGGGGTCCAGGGAGAGGGAGTGTAAGAGGTGTGCAAGCGTTATTGGGGTGCAGGAACTTGTGGGCTGCAAGGGAGAAGGGAGTGTGAGAGGTGTGCGAGGGGTTTTGGGGCTCCAAGAACTTGTGGGGTGCAGGGAGAGGGAGTGTGAGGGGTTTTGGGGTGGCAGAAGTGTTGGGGTGCAATGTTTCTTTGGGGTGCAAGAGGGGAGCGTGCAAGCCTTATTGGGGTGCAGGGAAAAGGGAGTGTGAGTGGTGTGCAAGGGGTTTTGGGGATGCCAGAAGTGCTGGGTGTGCAAGGTTTCTTTGGGGTGCAAGAGGGGAGTGTGCAAGCGGTTATTGGGGTGCAAGGGAGGAGTGTAAGAGGTGTGCAAGGGGTTCTAGGGGTGCAAGAAATGCTGGAGGTGCAAGGAGGGGAGAGAACAGAAGGGTGTGCCAGAGGTTTTGGGGTGCAAGAAGAGGGGAGGTGTAAAGAGTGTGCAAGGAGCTGTTGGGGTGCAAAGGGGAGGTGTGTAAGGAGTCTTTGGGGTGAAAGGAGTGCTGGGGGTTCAAGGGGCTGTTGGGGTCTAAGGGATGTGTAAGAGTTTTTGGGTGCAAGGGAGGAAAATCTGCAAGAAATAGGGGTGCAAGAGGGGAGAGCGTGGAGGGGATGTTGGGGTGCAGGAAAGGTGGGGATGTGTAAGGAACCTTGGGGTGCAGATGGGCAGAGTGCCCGTGGAATGTTGGGGTGCACACGAGGGAAAGTGTCCAAGGAGTGTTGGGGTGCACACAAGGGAAGTGTCCATGGAATGTTGGGGTGCACACATGGGAAAGTGTCCATGGAATGTTGGGGTGCACATGAAGGGAAGTGTCCGTGGAATATTGGGGTGCACACAAGGGAAGTGTCCATGGAATGTTGGGGTGCACACGCAGGGAAGTGTCCATGGAATGTTGGGGTGCACATGAAGGGAAGTGTCCATGGAATGTTGGGGTGCACATGAAGGGAAGTGTCCATGGAATGTTTGGGTTCAAATGTGGGGGGAAGTGTCTATGGAATGTTGGGGTGCAGACAGGCAAAGTGCCCATGGCATGTTGGGGTTCACATGTGGGGGGAAGCGTCCATGGAATGTTGGGGTGCATATGAAAGGAAGTGTCCGTGGAATGTTGGGGTGCATGTGAGGGAAAGTGTCCATGGAATATTGGGGTGCAAATGAAGGGAAGTGTCCATGGAATGCTGGGGTGCAGACGGGCAAAGTGCCCATGGAATGTTTGGGTTCACATGTGGAGGGAAGTGCCCAGGGGAAGTTCCCGGGGCAGGGAGGGCACGGGGCAGTCCCCGAGGTGTCACCCCCAAACCCCGCTGGCTCTGGGGCTGTCCTGCACAGCGCTGGTGCACAGGTGACACCCCCGGTGCTGCTCCTGGACTGGAGATGCCACCAGAGCCCTGCTGGCATCCCTGGAACTGGCATCAGGAGCTCCCTGGGAGCTTTTCCCTTCTGGAGCTTTGGGATCCCAGCTCAGGGACTGGGATCAGGAGCTCCCTGGGAGCTTTTCCCTTCTGGAGCTTTGGGATCCCAGCTCAGGAACTGGGATCAGGAGCTCCCTGGGAGCTTTTCCCTTCTGGAGCTTTGGGATCCCAGCTCAGGAACTGGGATCAGGAGCTCCCTGGGAGCTTTTCCCTTCTGGAGCTTTGGGATCCCAGCTCAGGAACTGGGATCAGGAGCTCCCTGGGAGCTTTTCCCTTCTGGAGCTTTGGGATCCCAGCTCAGGAACTGGGATCAAGAGCTCCCTGGGGACTTTTCCATCCTGCAGCTTTGGGATCCCAGCTCAGGAGGGAAGAGCTGCTGGGATGGGGCCACACTGGGATGGGTGAGTGCCTTTGGTGGGGTCCCGGTGTTTGAGGAGGAGCTGCCCGGTGGATTTTGGAGCTGATGATGCTCAAGCACACTGAGGAAAGGCTCCCCAGTGTCTGCAGAGTGTGGGAATCCTCCTGAAGGATAATTCCTGGCTCTGCCCTGCCGCTTTGTTGCTGTGGGGCCTTCAAAAGAAGAAGGAAAGCCGGGACAAGCCGAAGTGCCTCGATGAATCATGAGATGTTGCAATCCCTTCTCCTTCTTGTCCAGGGCTCCTGAAAGAGTAGAAAGGGCAGAGGGGAGGAAATGCTTTGGCTTGTGCAGCTCGTGCCGGTGTTCGAGGCGCTCCAAGGGAATATTCCCGGTTTTCTCGCCCTGTTTCCCTCGGGGTCTGTCCCTGCAGCACCCGGCTCACGGATCGGGGATGTCCCCGTGGCTGCGGGGTTGGTGCCCACGGACAGCTCAGGGGTTGTGCCCGGTCCTGGCACAGCTCTGGGTGTTGTCCCTCCGGAATGGAGCAGCTTTCCCCGGCGGCGGAGCCGAGCGGACAGAAATGAAAGCGGCGCCGTTTCCCGGAGGGGGAGGCGCTCTGCGGGAAAAGCTCCGGGAGCGGCGGGGCCGGGCCGGGGCAATCCCCGAGCCGGGAGCCGATAAATCCCTCCGGCTGCTGTGGGGAACAGCGCTGGAGCCCGGCCAGGGCCCTCTGTGTGTGCTGGGACACGGCAAAACCCCGCTGGCATCGTCCCTGTGTGTGCTGGGACACAGCAAAACCCCGCTGGCATCGCCCCTCTGTGTGCTGGGACACGGCAAAACCCCGCTGGCATCGTCCCTCTGTGTGCTGGGACACAGCAAAACCCCGCTGGCATCGTCCCTGGGTGTGCTGGGACACGGCAAAACCCCGCTGGCATCGTCCCTCTGTGTGCTGGGACACGGCAAAACCCCGCTGGCATCGCCCCTGTGTGTGCTGGGACACGGCAAACCCCGCTGGCATCGCCCCTGTGTGTGCTGGGACAGGGCAAACCCCGCTGGCATCGTCCCTGTGTGTGTGCTGGGACACAGCAAAACCCCGCTGGCATTGCCCCTCTGTGTGCGCTGGGACACGGCAAAACCCCGCTGGCATCGTCCCTGTGTGTGCTGGGACACGGCAAAACCCTGCTGGCATCTGCTGCTGCCGGGCACTCCCCCTGCTCCGCCGGGCTGCTCTGGGCAACGGGGAGCCCAAAAAGGGAGGTTTAGATCCCTAAAGAGGGTTTGTGTTCTTGTGGTGCTGTAATCCCATAACAGCTCAGCTCTTTCGCTTTGTCCTGCAGAGAAGGAGCGAAGCTTTTCCTCCGTGGCCCTTCCTGGGGCGCAGTTGCAGCCTCGGGCAGGTCGGGTTTGGTGCAGGTGCAGGAGGAGCAGCCGGGCAGCTCCTGCCCTGGGGTTCCTCCTGTCTGCCCCCAGCGAGTCATTTCCTCCCGAAGAGAAACTGAAAATGGCGTAATTTGGGGAATTGTTTGCTGCAGACGCTTGCACAATCCCAGAGCCATCACAGAATCCCAGAATGGTTCGGGTGGGAAGGGACCTTAAAATCCCCCGGGGCCACCCCAGGGCAGGGACACCTCCCTCTGTCCCAGGGTGCTCCAACCTGCTCCAGCCCCTCTGGGAATTCCGTCCCTCCTTCCTCCCTCACAGGGAAGAATTCCTCCCCAATATCCGGTTTCAATCTACACTCTTTTCCTCCCCGTTTATTTCTTATTTATAATAAATCAATTATTATTTATTATTCAACACTGGAAAGTAAGTGTTGAATAATAAATAATAATTTATTTATTTTTTTACCCCTTGTGCTGCAGCCTCACCTGCACTTTCCTTCTGCCTCTCCCCCTCAGCTCTGCTTGTTTGGACACCCTGGGCTGGGTTTTTGCTGGTGCTGAGGGTGTTTCTCACACTTCTCAGACCTGTTTTTGTTTGTGGCTGCTGCAAAAAGCAGCTGTGCTGGGAGCCCTGATCCATCCCCAAGTGATCTGGAGGGACCAGCGTGTCAAGGACTCCTGAGGGCAGCAGAAAAGGAGCTCCTGGAGGGCTCCCCTGGAGCCTCCTCCTCCTGCCCTGACCCATCTGGTGACTGTTCTGCTGGAGCTGGCTTCCCAAAGGCTGTGAAAACAAAAGGTGATCCCTTGGGGATGTGAGGAACAGTTTTGTTCCCTTGGGGATGTGAGGAACAGTTTTGTTCCCTTGGGGATGTGAGGAACAGTTTTGTTCTCCTGGGGATGTGAAGAACAGTTTTGCTCCCTTTGGGTTGTGAGGAACAGTTTTGTTCCCTTGGAGATGTCAGGAACAGTTTTGTTCCCTTGGAGATGTCAGGAACAGTTTTGTTCCTCTTGGAGATGTCAGGAACAGTTTTGCTCCCTTATGGATTTGAGGAACAGTTTTGCTCCTTTGAGGATGTGAGGAACAGTTTTGTTCCCTTGGAGATGTCAGGAACAGTTTTGTTCCCTTATGGATGTGGGGAACAGTTTTATTCCCTTGAGGATTTGAGGAACAGTTTTGTTCCCTTATGGATTTGAGGAACAGTTTTGTTCCCTTATGGATTTGAGGAACAGTTTTGTTCCCTTATGGATTTGAGGAACAGTTTTGTTCCCTTGGGGATGTCAGGAACAGTTTTGTTCCCCTGGGGATTCATTAATTGTTGGGGGAGAAGCTGGAGCCCTGCAGGGCTGGCACCTCCCTCCTGGCAGAGGTGCCAGTGGCTCTAAAGACAAAATAAATCCTTTTCCATGAAAACCTGGCCTGCCTTTGGAGATTCCCTGTGGTCACAAAGCTCCTGCAAGCCCAGCAGAACATCCGAGGTAGGCAGAGCTGTGGATTCTTTGGGGTTTGGTGGTGGGAAATTCTGCATCCCCCCATTTCCAGCTGCTCCAGGAGGAGCAGTTCCTCAGTTCCAGCTGAGGGGGAGTTTTGGGATGTTGGGAATTCCTGGATAAGCTGCTGGACTGACCCTCTGCTCCCATCCCATGGGTGTGCTGCTTTTTTGGGGGGCTATTCCAGCTGAATCCCCCCAAAACGGGGGTTCAGAGCTTGAGCCTGGCTTGAGCTTTGTCCTGTTCCAGCTGAACTCCCACAAAATTGGGGTTCAGAGCTTGAGTCTGGGTCATGCCTTGTTTTGTTCCAGCTGAATTCCCCCAAACTTGGAGTTCAGAGCTGTAGCCTGGTTTGAGCCTTGTCCTATTCCACCTGAATTCCCCCAAAATTGGGGTTCAGAGCTTGAGCCTGGCTCGTGCCTTGCCCAGCTGGCAGGATCTGCTGGATCCCTGCAGAAATGCTGCAGATTTCCTGCTAAGAGCATTTTGTGTTCCCTTTGTGCCCCTCTGTCACATGAACCTGGGAAAAGCAGGTTGTGCTCAGAGAAGATCATTAAAGAAACCCCAAACAAAAGGCAGACGAGGTCTGGGGGTGTTTGTAGGGTGGCAAATGAGGTCTGGGAGTGTTTGTGGGGTGGCAAATCAGGTCTGGGGGTGTTTGTAGGGTGGCAGACAAGGTGTGAGGGTGTTTGTAGGGTGTCAAATGAGGTCTGGGGGTGTTTGTAGGGTGGCAAATGAGGTCTGGGAGTGTTTGTGGGGTGGCAGATGAGGTCTGGGGGTGTTTGTAGGGTGGCAAATCAGGTCTGGGGGTGTTTGTAGGGTAGCAAATCAGGTCTGAGGGTGTTTGTGGGGTGGCAAACCAGCGACCCTCTGCCAGGATGTACAAAACAGAGACCTGGAAAAACAATTCTGCCTAAAAAGCAGCCAGAAAACAGCCCTGGAAGAGTCTGGGGCTCTTCCCAAGGTGCACCCAGCAGGACAGAGCTGTTCCCCAGAGCAGGGCACTGCCTCAACCTGACCCTGGCATTGTGGGGGTGTTTTTTGTTTTTTTCCTGCCCAGGCTGCAGCCAGGACAGGCTCGTGGCTGGCCCTGCACTGCTGCCTTATGCAACGGGGATTAATTGGAGTAGGTGGAGAAGAATTTCTTGGCTGCTTATCAGGGGTGAGGCTCCAGGAGCTGCTGGGTGGCTTCAGATAGGTGAGAGGAGCTGGGGGCACTGCCCAGCTCGGGGAAATCATCTCCTCAAGCCCTGATAACGTTCAGCTCCCACCCTCAGAGCTGCTCCCAGCGCCGGGCCTTGGGCTGGGCAGCCACCCTGGAGATCCTGGGTTTGGTTATTGCCTGGGCTGTTTGTTCTCAAAAATCCTGGGTTTGGTTATTGCCTGGGCTGTTCTCAAAAATCCTGGGTTTGGTTATTGCCTGGGCTGTTCTCAAAATCCTGATTTTGGTTATTGCCTGGGCTGTTTGTCCTCAAAAATCCTGATTTTGGTTATTACCTGGGCTGTTCTCAAAAATCCTGGGTTTGGTTATTGCCTGGGCTGTTCTCAAAAATCCTGGATTTGGTTATTGCCTGGGCTGTTCTCAAAAATCCTGGGTTTGGTTATTGCCTGGGCTGTTTGTTCTCAAAAACCCTGATTTTGGTTATTGCCTGGGCTGTTTGTTCTCAAAAACCCTGATTTTGGTTATTGCCTGGGCTGTTTGTTCTCCTAAATCTGGATTTGGTTATTGCCTGGGCTGTTTGTTCTCAAAAACCCTGATTTTGGTTATTGCCTGGGCTGTTTGTTCTCCTAAATCTGGATTTGGTTATTGCCTGGGCTGTTTGTTCTCAAAAACCCTGATTTTGGTTATTGCCTGGGCTGTTTGTTCTCCTAAATCCTGATTTTGGTTATTGCTTGGGCTGTTTGCTCCCCAAAATCCCAATTTTGGTTATTGCTTGGGCTGTTTGTTCTCAAAAATCCTGATTTTGGTTATTGCCTGGGCTGTTTGTTCTCAAAAATCCTGATTTTGGTTATTCCTCTGGCTGTTTGTTCTCCTAAATCCTGGGTTTGGTTATTGTCTGGGCTGTTTGTCCTCAAAAATCCTGGGTTTGGTTATTGCCTGGGCTGTTTGTTCTCCTAAATCCTGATTTTGGTTATTGCTTGGGCTGTTTGCTCCCCAAAATCCCAATTTTGGTTATTGCTTGGGCTGTTTGTTCTCAAAAATCCTGATTTTGGTTATTGCCTGGGCTGTTTGTTCTCAAAAATCCTGATTTTGGTTATTCCTCTGGCTGTTTGTTCTCCTAAATCCTGATTTTGGTTATTGCCTGGGCTGTTTGTCCTCAAAAATCCTGGGTTTGGTTATTGCCTGGGCTGTTTGTTCTCCTGAATCCTGATTTTGGTTATTGCTTGGGCTGTTTGTTCTCCTAAATCCTGATTTTGGTTATTGCCTGGGCTGTTTGTCCTCAAAAATCCTGATTTTGGTTATTGCTTGGGCTGTTTGTCCTCAAAAATCCTGATTTTGGTTATTGCTTGGGCTGTTTGTCCTCAAAAATCCTGATTTTGGTTATTGCCTGGGCTGTTTGTTCTCAAAAATCCTGGGTTTGGTTATTGCCTGGGCTGTTTGTTCTCAAAAATCCTGATTTTGGTTATTCCTTGGGCTGTTTGGTCTCCACAATTCTGAACTTGGTTATTCCTTTGCCAGTTTGTCCTCCTAAATTCAGGTTTTGGTTATTCCTTGGTCCTCCTAAATCCTGATTTTGGTTATTTCTCTGGCTGTATGTCCTCCTAAATCCAGGTTTTGGTTATTCCTTGGTCAGTTTGTCCTGTTGAATCCAAGTTTTGGTTATTACTTGTGCTTCTAGTTCTCTTCAATCCTGATTTTAGTTATTCCTTGGGCAGTTTGCCATCCTAAATCCTGATTTTGAATATTTCCTGGGCTGTTTGTCCTCCTAAATCCAGGTTTTGGTTATTCCTTGGTCAGTTTGCCCTGTTGAATCCAGGTTTTGGTTATTCCTTGGATTGTTTTTCTTGATTTTGGTTATTCTTTGGGTAGTTTTTCCTCTTGAATCCTGCTTTTGGCTGCTCCTTGGCTTGCTGAATGCTGGTTTTACTGCTCCTTGGCTGTTGGTCCTGTTGAACCTGGGTTTTGGTTATTCCTTGCTCAGTTAGTCCTGGTTTTATCTGCTCCTTGGGCTGTTATTCCTGTTAAATCCTGCTTTTGGTTATTCCTTGGGCTGTTTGTCCTGTTTTTGGTTATGGCTTGGGCAGTTAGTCCTGGTTTTATGGGCAGTTAGTCCTGGTTTTATCTCCTCCTTGGGTTGTTAGTCCTGTTTTACCCAGGCTTTGGTCATTCCTTGAGCTGTTGGTCCTGTTGAACCTGGGTTTTGGTTATTCCTTGGGCAGTTAGTCCTGGTTTTATCTGCTCTTTGTGCTGTTAGTCCTGTTTTACCCAGGTTTTGGTTATTCCTTGGGCTGTTAGTCCTGGTTTTATCTGCTCCTTGTGCTGTTAGTCCTGTTCTGCCCACCAGTGATGGGTGGTGATGCAAACTGCAGCCTGTGTGGGCTCCTCTGGGCTGAGTTTTGAATCCCTTCAGAGCAGCTCAGATCCACCCAAATAAAAAGAAATCCAATTTATCCATTCTCCTGTGAGAGCTGTGCCCACCTCACATCCCTTTGCCACGAAAAGCTGCCGTGTTCCTGCCCAAGCTGGAGCAGCAGGGTGTCTGTAAATTGATTTTTCTGGGGTTTGTGTGGCCCTGACAGCCACAGGAGGTTCTGTTCCTTCATGGGGTGAAAGTGGAACAAGCTGGATCATCAATAATTGGTTTACTTGGCTCTACTTCCCAAACCCACACTGGTCCTGCACATAAATGTCACTGCTGCTGCCCTAAACTGGGATAAACTGGGATTTTCTCCAGGGCATCCTGGAATCCTGAGCAGCCTCCACAGGGTGGGAAGGTGCAGAGAGCACGAGGGGTTGCATGGAAAGCTGGATATAAAACCTGCTTTTAAATTCTGGGCTAATCCAGTGCATTGCTGCCCTCCCTGGGGGATTTTCCTGAGTTTTTGGGTTTGTTTGGAGCTCCCAGGGAATGTGGAACAAGGAGCTTTGCACAACCTGCCAAATTCCCTGGTGGAGGGTGGTGCCTTTCATGAGCAGCAGCTGATGCTGGAGTCTGAAATTCCAGCCAAGTTTTAGGGTTTTTAAAGTGTATTTACTCCAAATTCCATCATTTGGTTGGTCTAGACTTGAGTAAACCCAGCTTGGTTTTGTTATTTTGGGTGAAACTCCTGATCCAAGCTCTGGTTCTTCCTTGGACTCACAGAGGGGATGTGGAAGGGTTTTGGGGGCTCCAAGGTTCAAACCTTAAAGGTTTTTATGGAATGGCTAATTAATGAAGGGCTTGATGAGCTGAGGGGTTCCTGCTGAGGATGGAATCCTCCTGCAGCTCTGCAGCCTTTCCCTGGAAAAGCAGAATTCCAGAATTTGGTTGGCCTAGACTTGAGTAAACCCAGCTTGGTTTTGTTATTTTGGGTGAAACTCCTGATCCAAGCTCTGGTTCTTCCTTGGACTCACAGAGGGGCTGTGGAATTGTTTCAGGGTTTGGGGGCTCCAAGGTTCAAATCTTAAAGGTTTTTATGGAAGGTTGAGCTGCTCTGTGGCCTCTTGGCTAATTAATGAAGGGCTTGATGAGCTGAGGGGTTCCTGCTGAGGATGGAATCCTCCTGCAGCTCTGCAGCCTCTCCCTGGCAAAGCAGAATTCCAGAATTTGCTGAACCCCCACCTTGCCCAGGGCTGAGGCCTCCCAAGGGCCTGGTGTCGGTGTCATGGGCTGGAATTGCAGAATCCTGGAATTCCTGAGGTTGGAAAAGCTTTCCAAGGCCATCCTGTGGCCCAGCCCAGGGCACTGATCTGGGCAAACTGGGAACAGGCAGGAATTCCCTGAGAAGGAGAAATGCAGAGCCAGTGTCCCCCAGAGGCAACAAAACCAAGCTGGGTTTACTCAAGCCTGGGCCAACCAAATGATGGAATTTGGAGTAAATACACTTTAAAAACCCTAAAAATTTGGCTGGAATTTCAGGCCTTCCTTGGCCACCTCCATGGCCTGTGTCAGTTTTTAACCTTTTCCACAGGGAGGACAGGAAGGATCTCTGAGCATTTTGCTGCTCAGGATTTCCAGGGATGGCTGTGGAGGTTTGAGGTTTTTATCCAGTGCTGGTTGGGGTCCTGGGACCCCTCACTTGTTGTCATTGTCACCTCCAGGCCTTTGAGCCCTGGAAGGAGCTCCAGGGAATTTTCCTGAGGGGAAAGTTGTGCAATGAGGTGGTGGCAGTGAGCTTTGGAGCAGGTTTGGGTGCCAGGAGCTCAGCTGGCTCAAAATCTGTGAGAGAAAAAAACCCCAGGGACAGAAATGCAGCTGGAATTCCCTGCCAGGCCCTCAGGGGAGAAAACCACCAGGAGCTGAGGGGAAAACTGGGACAAGGAACCTCCCAGAGCCTCTGGGGGACCCTGGCCCTGCACTTTCTCCTTTTCAGGGGATTCCTGCCTGTTCCCAGTTTGCCCAGTTTGCCCTTCTAGGAACTGTCCCAAGCTGCTGGGCAGCTGCAGGAGGGACAAGCTGGGGCAGAGTCAGGGTGTTGAAAGCAGGAGAAAATTACAGCCTTCCCTGGATTCCTTCACCCAGCCTTTGGAGCAGCCTCATCCCTTGGGATTTCCATGGATAAAGCAGAGCAGAGGTTGCACTTCCCTCCAGGAGCAGCCTGGGTGTCACTGCCTGGCTTGAGCCTTGGCCTATTCCAGCTGAACTCCCCCAAAATTGAGATTCAGAGCTTGAGCCTGGCTTGAGCCTTGGCCTATTCCAGCTGAACTCCCCCAAAATGGGTTCAGAGCTTATTTATCTTGTTGGATGGAGTGTGGGCTCCATCCAGCAGGATGAATAAAAAATTAGGATAAATAAGGGACATCCAGGGGCTAAAGTGAGCCCTCAGTGATCGCAGGGTTCTGGTGGCTCTGAACCCTGGGGTTTGTTGCACGGGATGGGTAACTGGGGGTACCAGCTGTGGGTTTCTCTGGCTCTGGATTGAAGGCACTTGAGACTCTAGTTCATGTTTGGACTCCAATGTTTATTTTTTATCAGTAAAACAGTCTCACTGCTGTGGGTTGGGCAGCTTTCCATTAGAAGGCACAAAATGGATTATAATCTCTTGTTACAAGGTCCTTCAAGACTAAACTATCCAATTAAGAACTGACACCTGTTGTGGTGTGTAGTTTGTTCTGTTCCCCCTCTGTTTTAAAATAATTCTGCCATTGTTCTCCAGCCTCCTCCCAGTAGCTGTCAATTGCCCAGGTGGTTGTGTCTCCAATGCCCAGGTTGTTGTGTCTCCAATGCCCAGGTTGTTGAGGCTCCAATGCCCAGGTTGTTTTGTCTCCACCTGCCCAGGTTGTTGTGTCTCCATTGCCCAGGTTGTTGTTGTGTCTCCAATGCCCAGGTTGTTGTGTCTCCAGTTGCCCAGGTTGTTGTTGTGTCTCCAGTTGCCCAGGTTGTTGTGTCTCCAGTTGCCCAGGTTGTTGTGTCTCCAGTTGCCCAGGTTGTTGTTGTGTCTCCAGTTGCCTAGGTTGTTGTTGTGTCTCCAATGCCCAGGTTGTTGTGTCTCCAATTGCCCAGGTTGTTGTTGTGTCTCCAATGCCCAGGTTGTTGTTGTGTCTCCAATGCCCAGGTTGTTGTGTCTCCAATTTCCCAGGTTGTTGTGTCTCCAATTGCCCAGGTTGTTGTGTCTCCAATTGCCCAGGTTGTTGTTGTGTCTCCAATTGCCCAGGTTGTTGTGTCTCCAGTTGCCCAGGTTGTTGTGTCTCCAATGCCCAGGTTGTTGTTGTGTCTCCAATGCCCAGGTTGTTGTTGTGTCTCCAATGCCCAGGTTGTTGTGTCTTGAATTGTCCAGGTTGTTGTGTCTCCAGTTGCCCAGGTTGTTGTGTCTCCAGTTGCCCAGGTTGTGTCTCCAATGCCCAGGTTGTTGTGTCTCCAGTTGCCCAGGTTGTTGTGTCTCCAGTTGCCCAGGTTGTTGTGTCTCCCTGTGTATCCATTCCTAACCCCTCCCTGGTCTCCCTGGACACCAATGTCTCCCTCACCTGCTCCTCCCCGGTTCCCCGGACACCAACGTATCCTTCTCCTGACCCCAGCCCAGTTGCCCGTCAGTCTCTCTGCACCTTCTGGAACCTTCTAGCTGGGACCTAGAGGGATTGGTTCAGGAACCAGGGCCCTTCCTTCGTGTTATTTTTATTGGGTTTTCCCTGATGTCAATCCTGTGTACCCCACTCCCCCCAAGCCAGTTCCACCCCTACCTCCCACTCCCTTTTTAAGTCCTGTAATCCCTCCCACCTCCTTCTTCAGTTCCTGGTCCCTCGGATTTACAATAAACCCGAACTGCCTCAAACTGCAGAGCGCTCTCTCTCTCTCTCTCTCTCATTCCTGTTGGAGGAAGCTCCTGGGCAGCCAGGTCTCTGCTAAAGGCAGCCCTGCAGCTTCTGTGCCAGGTGCTGACCTTGGGCACTGTGCCTGGCAGTGAAGCCGGGAGGGTGCCCCCTTGGCACTGCCAGCCAGGACGTCACCAGCAGCCCACTGCTCCACACACCGGGATTATTTCCCCCTTTGACCCAATAACTGATCCCAAAGAGCCCCCACCTCTTCACACACCTGGATTATTTCCCCCTTTAACCCAATAACTGATCCCAAAGAGCCCCCACCACTTCACACACCGGGATTATTTCCCCCTTTAACCCAATAACTGATCCCAAAGAGCCCCCGCCGCTCCACACACCGGGATTATTTCCCCCTTTGACCCAATAAGTGATCCCAAAGAGCCCCCAGTGTGGACTTCTCTGCCCAAGTACAAAATGCCACCCAAACCCATGGAGAAGAAGAAGAAGAGGGAAGAAGAAGCATGAATGTCACAGACATATTTTATGAAAAATCTTTTTGCTTAGAACTTTTCTCTTGAGAAGCTGAGAGACCTTAGAAAGGAAATGTAAACAATAATTATCTGCTGCTGTGGAATGCAGCAGATGCATCTGTGATTGGTCTCATGTGGTTGTTTCTAATTAATGACCAGTCACAGTCAGCTGGCTCAGACTCTCTGGCCAGTCACAAGATCTCTTATTCTTATTCTTATCCTTTTCCTTTTCCTTCCCTTCCCATGAAATCTTTTCTTCTATTTGTTTAGTATAGTTTCAATATATAATTTCCTTTTAATATAATAAATATCATAAAGTAATAAATCAGCCTTCTGAAACACGGAGTCAAGATTCTCATCTCTCACCTCGTCCTGGGACCCCTGTGAACACCACCACACATGAAGAAGAAACCCAGGATGACACCCTGTGCTCCCCATCTTGCTTCCATCCACAACACACTAAAAACCCCAAAACCTCGATTTCTCACCCAGTGACACACCTACACCACTCTCTGTAATCTATTTCACACTTCTGTGGATTTGTCTATCTTGAAGTCCAGGAAACTTTCTCCATGGATGAGGGTCAAAGTCAGAGCTGCCTTGGGGGTCAGGGCAGATTACTCCTGCTTGGAAGTGCCAATACCTGGAAGTTTGGAATGGAAATGAAACCTGAAAGAGATCTTGGGTGGGGAGAAGGGATCAGAAGGGTTTGGTGATGGTCTCTGCTGGAAAAATGCTAAATAGTGACAAAAATAATGAGTTTCAAAGATGACTCCTGCTTGGCAATGCCAATTCCTGAAAGGATCAGAGCGTTTGGTGGTTGGAAAAACGGTAAACGGTGACCAAAAAAATGTTATAAAAGAAACATTGGTGGCTTTGCAGAGGTAACCAGGGCTGTCGTGCTGTGTTTGTTGCAGACGCGGATGCAGAGCCTGCAGCCCGACCCCAAGGCGCAGTACCGGGGCGTGTTCCAGGCGCTGCGCAGGATGGCGCGCACCGAGGGCTTCTGGCGGCCCCTGCGCGGCATCGACGTCACCATGCTGGGCGCCGGCCCTGCCCACGCGCTCTACTTCGCCTGCTACGAGAACATGAAAAAGTCTCTCAGTGACATTCTCCAGCCTGGAGGAAACAGCCACCTGGCCAATGGTATTCCTGGGGTTTGCCTGAAAAAAACCTGTTTGGGGTTATCAGCCTCTTCCCTGCTTATCAACCTATTGCTTCCTTGCTTCTCACCCAGCCTAGTGCCCCTCCTGATCTAAATTCTTATTTAATCTCAAAATTTCCAGCACAAATCATTGATTTAGAGGAGGAAACAGCCACTTGGCCAATGGTATTCCTGGGGTTTGCCTGAAAAAAACCTGTTTGTGGTTATCAACCCATTCCCTGCTTATCAACCTATTGCTTCCTTGCTTCTCACTCAGCCTAGTGCCCCTCCTGATCTAAATTCTTAGTTAATCTCAAATTTTCCAGCACAAATCATTGATTTAGAGGTGGAAACAGCCACTTGGCCAATGGTATTCCTGGGGTTTGCCTGAAAAAAAACCTGTTTGTGGTTATCAGCCTCTTCATTGCTTATCAACCTATTCTCTGCTTATCAACCTATTCCTTGCTTATCAACCTCTTGCTTCCTTGCTTCTCACCCAGCCTAGTGCCCCTCCTGATCTAAATTCTTATTTAATCTCAAAATTTCCAGCACAAATCATTGATTTAGAGGAGGAAACAGCCACTTGGCCAATGGTATTCCTGGGGTTTGCCTGAAAAAAACCTGTTTGTGGTTATCAGCCTCTTCCCTGCTTATCAACCTATTCCTTGCTTGTCAACCTATTCCTTGCTTATCAACCTATTCCTTGCTTCTCACTCAGCCTAGTGCCCCTCCTGATCTAAATTCTTAGTTAATCTCAAAATTTCCAGCACAAATCATTGATTTAGAGGAGGAAACAGACAATTTACCAATGGTATTTTTGGGGTTTGCCCTAAAAAAAAACCCATTTGTCTTTATCAACCTATTCCTTGCTTATCAACCTATTCCTTGCTTGCTTCTCACTCAGCCTAGTGCCTCTCCTGATCTAAATTCTTATTTATTCTCAAATTTTCCAGCACGAATCATCAAAATGTGATTGGCTACTGGGCCAATGGTATTTCTAGGGTTTACCCTAAAAAAAAACTATTTGTGGTTATCAGCCTCTTCCTTGCTTATCAACCTATTCCTTGCTTGCTTCTCACTCAGCCTAGTGCACCTTCCAATCTGTATTCTTAATTTAATCTCAAATTTTCCAGCACAAATCCTTGATTTAGAGGAGGAAACAGACAATTTACCAATGGTATTTTTGGGATTTGCCCTAAAAAACAAACCTGTTAGTGATTATAAACCTATTCCTTGTTTGCTTCTCACTCAGCCTAGTGCCCCTCCTGATCTAAATTCTTATTTAATCTCAAATTTTCCAGCACAAATCATTGATTTAGAGGTGGAAACAGCCACTTGGCCAATGGTATTTCTGGGGTTTGCCCTAAAAAAAACCATTTGTGGTTATCAACCTCTTCCTTGCTTATCAACCTATTCCCTGCTTATCAACCTATTGCTTGCTTGCTTCTCACTCAGCCTAGTGCCCCTCCCAATCTAAATTCTTATTTATTCTCAAATTTTCCAGCACGAATCATCAAAATGTGATTGGCCACTTGGCCAATGGTATTTTTAGGGTTTGCCCTAAAAAAAAAACTATTTGTGGTTATCAGCCTCTTCCTTACTTGCTTCTCACCCATCCTAGTGGCCCTCCCAATCTAAATTCTTAGTTAATCTCAAATTTTCCAGCACAAATCATCAAAATGTGATTGGCCACTTGGCCTATGGTATTTTTAGGGTTTGCCCTAAAAAAAAACCTATTTGTGGTTATCAGCCTCTTCCTTGCTTATCAACCTATTCCTTGCTTGCTTCTCACTCAGCCTAGTGCCCCTCCCAGTCTAAATTCTTATTTAATCTCAAATTTTTCCAGCACAAATCAACAATTCTTAGTTAATCTCAGATTTTTCCAGCACAAATGATCAATTTAGAGGAGGAAACAGCCACCTGGCCAATGGTATTTTTGGGATTTGCCCTAAAAAAACCCAACATTTGTGGTTATCAACCTATTCCTTGCCTGCTTCTCACTCAGCCTAGTGCACCTCCCAATCAAAATTCTTAATTAATCTCAAATTTTCCAGCACAAATCATCAAAATACCATCGGCCACTTGGCCAGTGGTATTTTTCAAGTTTGCCCTTAAAAAA
The DNA here is from genome assembly GCA_009764595.1 of Geothlypis trichas. NCBI lineage: Eukaryota > Metazoa > Chordata > Aves > Passeriformes > Parulidae > Geothlypis > Geothlypis trichas. The sequence continues at coordinate 3,661,581 of CM019928.1, forward strand.
AAACATTTGTGATTATGAACCTGTTCCTTGCTTGCTTCTCACTCAACCTAGTGCACTTCCCAGTCTAAATTCTTATTTAATCTCAAAATTTTCCAGCACAAATCATCAATTCAGTGGGCAGAAGGTGCTCAGGTGCAGCTGTGCTGTTCCTGTGTTGCCATGGAATCCTTAAAGTTGGGAAAGTTCTTCAGGATCAGGTCCCACCTTTGAAGGTACCACCCAAAGGTGTGACCTTGTGTTGAAGGCATCACCTCAGCCTCTGGAGTTTGAATTCAGGTGTCCCTGGGGGCACTGAGTGCCCTCCACCCTCTGTGTGCTTTAATTTTTAGCAGGAATATTTCACTTTTAAAGCCAGCAGAGAGCCTGGAATTGAGCAAACAAAGGGTTTGTGCTGGAGATTTTCTTGGTGAGAATTGAGCAATCAAAGGGTTTGTGCTGGAGATTCTTTTGGTGGGAATTGAGCAACCAAGGGTTTGTGCTGGAGATTCTTTTGGTGGGAATTGAGCAAACAAAGGATTTGTGCTGGAGATTCTCTTGGTGGGAATTGAACAACCAAGGGTTTGTGCTGGAGATTCTTTTGGTGGGAATTGAGCAAACAAAGGATTTGTGCTGGAGATTCTTTTGGTGGGAATTGAGCAACCAAAGGTTTGTGCTGGAGGTTCTGTTTTGGTGAGAATTGAGCAAACCAAGGGTTTGTGCTGGAGATTCTTTTGGTGGGAATTGAGCAAACAAAGGTTTGTGCTGGAGATTCCCTGATGGTGGGAATTGAGCAACCAAGGGTTTGTGCTGGAGATTCTGTTTTGGTGGGAATTGAACAAACAAAGGTTTGTGCTGGAGATTCTCTTGGTGGCAATTGAGCAACCAAGGGTTTGTGCTGGAGGTTCCCTGATGGTTTTGCTGGGGTGTGCTGGTGGGAATCTGCCATGGGGTCACTGAACTCAGGGAAGGGAATGAAATCTTTTCTCCTCAAACACATTCCTGTGTTTGCCTTTCAAGTAGCTACAGGCCTGAGGTGCCAGCAGGAAAATCAGAGCTGTGGCTTCACGAAATGACCAAGAGTCATTTGGGGCAGAGGGAATTGGAGGTGGGAGCTGACATCAAAGGGAGGGAGTGGCTGCAGAGCCGGGCAGGGATGGGTCAGGGCTGGCTGGGTTTGGCACAGCCTGGGCACTGGAGCCGGGCTGAGTAAAGGATGAAAATCCCTAATTAGGGCCGTGCTGGGGGCAGGGAAACATTGCCCAGGGCTGGCTCCGGCGCCGCCGGTGTCTGGGGTGGATCCTGGATGGATCCTGGGAATGGTTGTGGGAAGAGCAGGGGTGGGGCTGGCAGGGGATCCAGGGCTCTCTCAGGAGGGGGGTCCTGCCCTGGGGTGGGACCAGGGTGCTCCCTCAGCATGGGTGGGATCCATCAGGGATGGAGATCCCCAATGGCTGGATCCCCATGGATGAGATCCCCATGGATGGAGATCCCTATGAATGGGATCCCCATGGATAGGAGCCCCCCCATGGATGGGATCCACCTTGGATGGGGTCCCCATGGATGGAGGCTCCCCCATGGTTGGATTCTCCATGGATAGGAGCCTCCCCATGGTGGGATCCGCCTTGGATGGAGCCCCCCTGGAGGGGATCCCCCTGGATGGATTCCCACAGATGGGATCCCTCTGGATGCATCCCATGGATGGATTCCCATGGATGGGATCCCCCTGGATAGATTCCCATGGATGGGGTCCCCATGGATGAGATCCCCATGGATAGGAGCCCCCCCATGGATGGGATCCACCTTGGATGGAGATCCCTATGGATGGGATCCACCTTGGATGGAGTTCCCCAATGGGTGGATTCCCCATAGATAGGAACCCCCTCCATGGATGGGATCCACCTTGGATGGGGTCCCCTTGGATGAAGCCCCCCTGGATGGATTGTCCCATGGTTGGGATTCCTATGGATGGAGCTCCCCAATGGTTGGATTCCCATGGATGGAGCTCCCCTGGATGGGATCTCCATGGATGGATTCCCATAGGTGGGATCCCCTGCATGGATTCCCATGGATGGGATCCCTATGGATGGATTCTCGTGGATGGATTCCCATATTTGGGATCCCCCTAGATGGATTCCCACAGATGGGATCCACCATGGATGGATCCCTCTGGATGGATCCCATGGATGGATCCCTCTGGATGGGATCCTCCTCAACGGATTGCATGGATGGATTCCCCTGGATGGATTCTCACGGATGGGATCCCCTTGCATGGGATCCCCATGGATGGACCCCCCCGGGTGGCAGTGATCCCTTTTGAGCCAGGATTTGTTTTCTCAGGGCTGCTCTTCCTTGCAGGCATTGCTGGGAGTGTGGCCACGCTGCTCCACGACGCCGTGATGAACCCTGCTGAAGGTAACCCTGGGATCCTGGGATGCTGCTCCCTGCCCAGTGAATCCAGACACAAATCCCTCCTGGATCTTCTCCCTCTGTCCCTTGGCAAGAGCATGAAGGAATCAGGGCTGTCCCCAGCTGGGAGACTCCAAACCCACCAACCCCAGGGACCTCATTCCTCTGTCCTGGGGAGGAGAGGGAGGGCAGCCAGGAGGGATTTATTATCCCTGGGTCTCTGAGTGTCCCCTTTAGTGGTGCCACCTTTACTGTCACCACTCTGCTGCTCCTTGGGCAGGGGCTCTGGTGTTCCTGAAGCTTTGGAGTAACCAGGCTGAGCTCAGGGTGGGATGGGCACAGAGGGACTGTGAGATTCCTGGGGAGTGGAGTGGCAGGAGAAGGCCTCAGGAAAATGAGGATCGTCAGGAAAATGCAGTTCAAGTGACAATGCTGCCACCTACCAGCTCCTCAGTGTCACTGGTTTTGCTCCTGAGTGGGCCCAAGTTGGGAATCTCTGAAGGAGAAATCTGCAGTGTATGAAATCCTGTTAATCACACCCTGATTAAATCAGTTCCATTAATTGGCCTCGTTAGTCAGGGGGAGGCACTGCCGGCAGTGGGGCTGGAGGGGGTGTGTGACACCCTGGGGATGCTCAGGTGGGACCTCACCTGCCCTCATCACTGCTGGGTATATGTGCATCCTGAGCAGCCTGGCTGAGGGGTCAGTAATTAACTCTGAGGAGAGGGGTTCATTAGAACTGGTGGGTCATTAATTAACCCTGAGGAGTTCATTAGAACTAATACGTCATTAATTAACCCTGAGGAGTTCATTAGAACTAAAGGGTCATTAATTAACTATGAGGAGAAGGGTTCATTAGAACTAATGGGTCATTAATTAAGCCTGAGGAGAGGGGATCATTAGAAAGTGAGCTCTGAGCTGTCCCCTCACTGTGCTGAGCTCTGAGGGCACTGGGCAGCTCAGGGGGATCAGTTTGGGTGGGGAAGGGGAGCTCAGGGCTGTGCCAGCCAGGCCTGACCCCACAGCTGAGCTGTGTCCCTGTCCCCATGTCTGTCCCCTGTTCTGGGGGCATTGAGGAGCTTGGGGCTGTGCCTGGAGTCACTCTGGGGGCTGTGACAGGCTGGCCTGGCTCCAGCTGAGCAGTGTCCCTGTCCTCATGTCTGTCCCCAGTTCTGGGGGCACTGGGCAGCTCAGGGGGTTTGGTTTGGGCAGGGAAGGGGAGGTTGGGGCTGTGGCAGGCTGGCCTGGCCCCACAGCTGAGCAGTGTCCCTGTCCCCTGTTCTGGGGGCATTGGGCAACTTGGGAGGATCAGTTTGGGTGGGCCTGGGGTCACTCTGGGGGCTGTGACAGGCTGGCCTGGCTCCAGCTGAGCAGTGTCCCTGTCCCCATGTCTGTCCCGTGCTCTGGGGGCACTGGGCAGCTCAGGGGGTTTGGTTTGGGAAGGGGAGGTTGGGGCTGTGGCAGCCAGGCCTGGCCCCAGCTGAGCAGTGTCCCTGTCCCCTGTTCTGGGGGCATTGGGCAGCTTGGGGCTGTGCCTGGGGTCACTCTGGGGGCTGTGGCAGCCAGGCCTGGCCCCAGCTGAGCCGTGTCCCTGTCCCCATGTCTGTCCCCAGTTCTGGGGGCACTGGGCAGCTTGGGGGCATCAGTTTGGGCAGGGAAGGGGAGGTTGGGGCTGTGGCAGCCAGGCCTGGCCCCAGCTGAGCCGTGTCCCTGTCCCCCCGTGTCCCCCCGTGTCCCGAGCAGTGGTGAAGCAGCGCCTGCAGATGTTCAACTCGCCGTACACGTCGGTGCTGGGCTGCGTGCGGACGGTGCACAGGACCGAGGGCTTGGGAGCGTTCTACCGCAGCTACACCACGCAGCTGACCATGAACGTGCCCTTCCAGGCCATCCACTTCATCACCTACGAGCTGATGCAGGAGCACCTGAACCCCCACCGCCAGTACCACCCCCAGTCCCACATCGTGGCGGGCGCCGTGGCCGGGGCCGTGGCCGCCGCCGCCACCACGCCCCTGGACGTGTGCAAGACGCTGCTGAACACGCAGGAGAACACGGCCCTGAGCTCCCTCAAGATCAGGGGGCACCTGTCGGGCATGGCCAACGCCTTCAGCACCGTTTACCAGCTGGGAGGGCTGCCCGGCTTCTTCAAAGGCGTCCAGGCCAGGGTCATTTACCAGATGCCCTCCACGGCCATCGCCTGGTCCGTGTACGAGTTCTTCAAGTACTTCCTCACCAAGCGCGCGCTGGAGAAGAAAACATAAAATCCCTGCTGGGAAAGGGAGTGGGAGCCTCCCGGGGCTCCTCCCGGGCTGCCCCGCTGGAATTCTGCTGGATTCACATCTCCACATCTCCACATCTCCCTGCCCGCCATTCCTGTGGTGCTCTGTCACTGAGGGATTCCCTGAGTGTCACCCAGTGTGTCCCTGTCACCCAGTGTGTCCCTGTCACCCAGTGTGTCCCTGTCACCCAGTGTCCCCAGGGATTCCTGGTCACTGAGATTGTCCCCCTGTCACTGAGTGTCCCCAAGGATCCCTGGTCACTCAGTGTGTACTGGTCACTGAGTTCCCCAGGGGCTTCTGAGAATTCCTGGTCACTCAGTGTCCCCCTGTCACTGGGTGTCCCCAGGGATTCCTGGTCACAGGGTGTCCCCAGGGACACTGGTCACTCAATGTCCCCTTGTCACTGGGTGTCCCTGGGGATTCCCATGGTGCTCCCCCAGGATTCCTGGTTACTCAGTGTCCCCAGGGGTTCCTGGTCACTGATTTTCCCCCTGTCACTGAGTGACCCTGGGGATTCCTGGTCACCAAGTGTCCCCAAGGATTCCTGGTCACTCAGTGTCCCCAGGGACTCTGGTCACTCAGTGTCCCCCTGTCACTGAGTGTCCCCAGGGACTCCCAGTCACTGTGTCCCCAAGGATTCCTGGTCACTCAGTGTCCTCAGGGACTCTGGTCACTCAATGTCCCCCTGTCACCGAGTGTCCCCAGGGATTCCTGATCACTGGGTGTCCCCATGGATTCCTGGTCACTCAGTGTCCCCCTGTCACTGAGTGACCCTGGGGATTCCTGGTCACCAAGTGTCTCCAGGGACTCTGGTCACTCAATGTTCCCCTGTCACCGAGTGTCCCCAGGGATTCCTGATTACTCAATGTCCCCCTGTCACTGGGTGTCCCCTGGGACTCCTGGTCACTCAGTGTCCCCCTGTCACTGGATGTCCCCAGGGACTCCTGGTCACTCAGTGTCCCCCTGTCACCAAGTGTCCCCAGGGATTCCTGATCACTGGGTGTCCCCAGGGATTCCTGGTCTCTCAGTGTCCCCCTGTCACTGGGTGTCCCCAGGGATTCCTGTGGTGTTTCCCTGGGACTCTGATCACTCAATGTCCCCAGGGACTCCTGGTCACTCAGTGTCCCCTGTGATTCCTGGTCACTGAGTGCCCCTTTCCCTCCCTTAAACAACAACAAAAAAAGAGTTTATACAGACTTTGATATTAATATATATCTATTTAATAACTTTATTTTGAAGCAGTGAAACCTCAAGCTTCTCTTTTTCTGGAAATAAGATGGAAGATGGAGTTTACTCCTTGCTGAAGGTTTAGGTTAACCAACCTAAGCTGGTTTTTTTTTAATTTTATTTTTTTATTTTTACAGCAGAGAAACAAAAAATGTCCTGGCACAGAAGTTAATTTTATATAAATATAAAATAGCTGGATAATGTTTATCCTTTATTTTTCTATGTAGGCAGTTGGGTGGTTTTAAAATGCTTTTACAGCTGGGTGCAAAGCTGCTTTAGAAGGGCTCAGTTCTTCCCTCCTGTAAGGAAGACCCAAAATCACTGATTTTATGGCCAGATTAATTAATTAATTACCCAGGTGCTGGCCTGGCTTCTCCTCTGGGTGTCCAGGTACTGGGACATCACTTTGGGAACACCTGGGGCATCCCAAAATCCCTTTGTGGGGAGGGGGAAATCTCAATTCCATTTTTTACAACTCTTGAAGATGCAGATTTTTAAGCAACGTTGTTATTTTACATTAAACTCACTAAAGGTACATTTTTATGGGAGGGACAGCTGGCCAGCCTTCATCCCCACTGAGTTTGTTCCCATTTTCTCCTCTCTGGAGAAAATCCAGATCCCTGATCCCATTCCAGGAGCTCTCCTGGGGTCCCAGGGGTGCCTGGAGCTGCTCCCACACCTGGAGCTGCTGTTTACAGAGCCCCTGGCAGCCCCAAACCTGCCCCAAATCCTGGGAAATCCCAAAGGTGCAGCTCCAGAGGCACCTCCCAGCCCTGCCTGCTGCTCATCCCTGTGCAGGAGGGACAAAAACCCCACCTGGAATGGGGAAAATCCCACCTGGAATGGGAAAATCCCATCTGGAATGGGAAAATCCCATCTGGAATGGGGAAAATCCCACCTGGAATGGGGGAAAAATCCCACCTGGAATGGGAAAAATCCCACCTGGAACAAAAAAATCCCACCTGGAATGGGAAAAATCCCACCTGGAATGAGAAAATCCCACCTGGAATGGGAAAATCCCATCTGGAATGGGAAAAGTCCCATCTGGAATGGGAAAAATCCCATCTGGAATGGGAAAATCCCATCTGGAATGGGAAAACCCCACCTGGAATGGGAAAAATCCCATCTGGAATGAGAAAATCCCACCTGGAATGGGAAAATCCCACCTGGAATGGGGAAATCCCACCTGGAATGGGAAAATCCCACCTGGAATGGGAAAATCCCATCTGGAGGGACAAAAACCCCACCTGGAGGGGGAAAATCCCATCTGGAGGGGGAAAAATCCCATCTGGAATGGGAAAACCCCACCTGGAGGGGGAAAAAATCCCATCTGGAATTGGAAAACTCCACCTGGAATGGGAAAATCCCATCTGGAGGGACAAAAACCCCACCTGGAATGGGAAAGCCCCACCTGGAGAAGCTCCTCATTCCCTGGGTTTGGTTTTCCTGCTTGGAATGCTGAGTGGGAAGGGTGGAAGCCTCCAAAATAAATTCCTTCCTTTGGCTGCTCCTCTGGGAGATCAGGAGGAGTTTTTGGGATCCTGGATGTGCAAATTCCAGTTCCAGGCTCCATTTCCCATTTGGGAATGGCTCTTCCCAAAGCAAATTCCACGTTTTAACCTCTTACTTGGATGATCAGGAGGGATTTTTGGGATCCTGGATGTGCAAATTTGAGTTCCAGGCTTCATTTCCCATTTGAATCCAGGGATCAATTCCATCCTTCCCAAACCAAATTCCATCCTTTAGATGGAATTCTAAATTCCATCTTCCCCTCCCTTAGAATTTCAGGAACCAAGGAGGGATTTTTGGGATTCTGGACGTGCAAATTCCAGTTCCAGGGACCAATTCCATCCTTCAGCTGCTCCCTTGGAATATCAGCAGCAAGGAGGGAGTTTTGGGATCCTGGATGTCCAAATTCAAATACCAGGGTCCATGTTCCCATGGGAATTTCTCTTCCCAAACCAAATTCCATCCTCCAGCTGCTCCTTTGGGAGATCAGGAGGGATTTTTGGGTTCCTGGATGTGCAAATTCCAGTTCCAGGCTCCATTTCCCATTTGAATCCAGGGATCAATTCCATCCTCCAGCTGCTCCCTTGGAGGATCAGCAGCAAGGAGGGAGTTTTAGGATCCTGGATGTCCAAATTCCAGTTCCAGGGTCCATGTCCCCATGGGAATTGCTCTTCCCAAACCAAATTTAATCCTCCAGCTGCTCCTTTGGGAGATGAGGAGGGATTTTTGGGAACCTGGATGTGCAAATTTGAGTAACAGGATCCATGTCCCGTTTGAATCCAGGGATCAATTCCATCCTTCCCAAACCAAATTCCATCCTTTAGATGGAATTCTAAATTCCATCTTCCCCTCCCTTGCGGGATCAGCAGCCAGGAGGGATTTTTGGGAAGCATTTCCAGGATCCTCATCCCCTCCCTGGGATGCCCCTGGGGTCTCTGGGGCTCTCCCATCACCCAGGTGTGGATTTCAGGGTGACCCTGAGCCCCTCTCATCCTTTCCCCACCATTCCTGGAGCAGGAAAATGCAGAATCCCCCTGGGGGTGCCTCGTGTGCCTTGTGGGAGCGATCCCAGTGTGAAATGAGCTTTTTGTGCCTTTTCTGTGTCTGAACCTGAATAAATCCCTGCACCAAAGGCTCCCTGTGCCTTAAAGAGGGAAAATCCCTCTGGGTTCTCTGCACTCGCTGGGCTTGGAGGGCTCAGAGCTGAAATTTTTCCTTGAGAAACTCCCAGAGCCAGGACAGGCTGGAAAATCCCCCTGGAGATGGAATTTGGGGAATTTAATGGTGAAGAGCCAAAGTGTGGGGTAATGTGGGATAATGTGGGGTAATGTGGGGTGATGTGGGATAATGTGGGGTAATGTGGGGTAATGTGGGATAATGTGGGGTAATGTGGGATAATGTGGGGTAATGTGGGGTGATGTGGGGTAATGTGGGGTAATGTGGGATAATGTGGGATAATGTGGGGTAATGTGGGGTAATGTGGGGTGATGTGGGGTAATGTGGGGTAATGTGGGATAATTGCAGCTCTGGGTGCAGCTCTGCAGCTCCTGCTCCATCCTCCTCCTCCTCCCATGGGGGATTTGTGCCCAGCTCAGCTGCTCCCTGGAGGAACCTGGGAGTGGGGACAGAGAAATGCCAAGGGATGGGAGCAAAAATCATCAACCAGGGTCTGCTGGGAGTTCACTGCTCGGACTGGGAGTGGGAAAATCTGCTGGGAAAAGGAAAATCCATTCTGGGAAAAAGAAAATCCATTTTGGGAGGAGGAAAATCTGTACTGGGAGGAGGAAAATCCATTCTGGGAAAAAGAAAATCCATTTTGGGAGGAGGAAAATCCATTTGGTGAGGAGGAAAATCCATTTGGTGAGGAGGAAAATCCATTTTGGGAGAAGGAAAATCTGTTTTGGGAGGAGGAAAATTTATTTTGGAGAAAGCAAAATCCATTTAGGGAGGAGGAAAATCCACGTTGGGAGCAGGAAAATCTGTACTGGGTGGAGGAAAATCCATTTTGGGAGGAGGAAAATCTGTTTTGGGAGGAAAATTGTTTTGGGAGGAGGAAAATCTGTACTGGGTGGAGGAAAATGGAAAATCCATTTTGGAAAAAGCAAAATCCATTTGGGGAGGAGGAAAATCCATGTTGGGAGCAGGAAAATCTGTACTGGGTGGAGGAAAATCTATTTTGGGAAAAAGGAAAATCTATTTTGGGAAAAAGGAAAATCTATTTTGGGAAAAAGGAAAATCCATTTTGAGAGGAGGAAAATCCATTTTGGAAAAAGGAAAATCGATTTTGGGAGGAGAAAAATCCATTCTGAAAAAACGAAAATCCATTTTGGGAGAAGGAAAATCCATTTTGGGAGAAGGAAAATCCCTTTGGACCCCCTGAGTCTCCCCAGTCCCAGCCCATTCTCCCATTCCCAGCTCTCAGTGCTGCAGGAATATTCCCAATTCCCAATTCCCAATTCCCAATTTCCAATTCCCAATTTCCAATTTCCAATTCCCAATTTCCAATTCCCAGTTTCCAATTCCCAATTCCCAATTTCCAATTCCCAATTCCCAATTTTCCCTGGATCTGCAGGGAAATCCTCCCCAAATCCCTTCCCCAGCCCTGCCACGTTTGCCTTTGGGGTTGTGCTGCAGTTCTGAGCTGAAATCTGAATTTCAGCCCAGTCTGAGCCAACTCTGCACAAACGCACAAAGTTTTTAAGGGAGGATGAGGAACTGCCCAGTTCTAAATCCCTTTGTGGTTTCTTTCCTTTGAATTTTTTGCCTTGGCAAAATAAAATACAAATAAAATAAATAAAAATAAAATAAAAATAAAATAAATAAAAATAAATAAAAAGAAAAATAAATAAAATAAAAATAAAAATATAAAAATAATAATAAATAAAAATAAAAATAAATAAATAAAAATAAAAAAGTGTTTTCTTCACTGTTTACCAATGCAGGATGTGGGTGTGAAATGCTGCTACAGTTGTGTCACTGGAGCTCGAGGAAATAAAATTCCTGAAGTTTTGGTCCTTTTGGAGTTGGTGGTTGTGATTCCTTGGGAATGAGGAGGGGCTGAGCCTTCCATGGGGCCCGAGCTCCTCGGGGGGAAAAATCTGTGCTGGGAGGGAGAAATTCCATCGTGGGGAGGAGGAAAATCCATTTGGGGAAAAGGAAAATCCATTTGGGGAAAAGGAAAATCCATTTGGGAGTAGGAAAATCCATTTTGGATAAAAAAATCCATTTAGGGAGGAGGAAAATCCATCGTGGGAACAAGGAAAATCCATTTGGGAGGAGGAAAATCCATTTTGGGAGCAGGAAAATCTGTTTCGGAGGAGGAAAATCCATTATGGGAAAAGGAAAATCCATTTTGGGAAAAGGAAAATCCATTTTGGGAAAAGGCAAATCCATTTTGGGAAAAGGCAAATCCATTTTGAGAGGAGGAAAATCCATCCTGGGAGCAGGAAAACCTGTACAGAGTGGAGGAAAATCCATTTTGGGAAAAGGAAAATCCCTTCTGGGAGGAGAAAAATCCATTCTGAAAAAAAGAGAATCCATTTTTGGAAAAGGAAAATCCATTCTGAAAAAGGGAAAATCCATTTTGGGAGGAGGAAAATCCATTTTGGAAAAAGGAAAATCCATTTTGGAAGGAGGGAAATCCATTTTGAGAGGAAGAAAATCCATCCTGGGAGCAGGAAAATCTGTACAGAGTGGAGGAAAATCCATTGTGGGAAAAGGAAAATCTGTGCTGGGAGGAGGAAAATTTGTTCTAAGAGGAAGAAAATCCATCCTGGGAGGAGGAAAATCCTTTTGGGAGGAGGAAAATCCATTTGGGGAGAGAAAAGTCCTTCTAGGAAAATAAAAATCCATCTGGGGGAGGCAAAAGTCTGCTGGGAGGAAGAAAATCCATTCTGGGAAAAGGGAATTATTTTTGGGAGAAGGGAAATCCTTCTGGGAGGAGGAAAATCCATTGTAAGAGCAGGAAAATCTGAACTGGGATGAGGAAAATCCATTCTGGGAGAAGAAAAATCCTTTTAAGAGGAGGAAAATCCATCCTGGAAGGAGGAAAATCCTTTTGAGAGGAGGAAAATCCATCCTGAGTGGGGGAAAATGTGAATTGGGAAGAGGAAAATCCATTCTAAGAGGAGGAAAATCTTCCTTGGAGGAGGAAAATCTGGACTGGGAGAAGGAAAATCCATCCTGGGTGGGAGAAAATCAGAATTGGGAAGAGGAAAATCCATTTTGGGAGGAGGAAAATCCTTCTGGGAGTGGGAAAATCCTTCTGGGAGAAGGGAAATCCGTTTTGGGAGAAGGGAAATTCTCCTGGGAGGGAGAAAATTCTTTCTGAGAGGAGGAAAATGCTTTGGGGAGAAGGAAAATCCATCCTGGGGGGAAGGAAAATCTTTATTAGGAGGGGGAAAATAGATCCTGGGAGGAGAAAATCCATTCTGGGAGAAGGAAAACCTTTCTGAGAGAAGGGAAATCCTTTTGAGAGGAGGAAAATCCGTCCTGGGTGGGGGAAAATGTGAACTGGGAGAGGGAAAATTCTCCTGGGAGGAGAAAAATCCATTCTGGGAGGGGGAAAACTCATTTTGGGAAGAGGGAAATCCAGTTTGGGAGAAGGGAAATCCGTCCTGGGAGAAGGGAAATTCTCCTGGGTGAAGGAAAATCCATTTTGGGAGAAGGGAAATCCTTCTGGGAGGGGAAAATTTCTCTTGGGAGGAGAAAAATCCATTTTTGGAGGGGGGAAATCTTTCTGGAAGGAGGGAAATTGTTCTGGGAGCAAGAAAATCAGTTTTGGGAGGAGAGAAAATCCATTCTGGGGGGAGAAAAATCCATTCTGGGAGGGGGAAAATCCTCTCTGGGAGCAGGAAAATCCATTTTGGGAGTAGGAAAATCCTTTTGGGAGAGGAAAATCCATTTTGGGAGGAGGAAAATCCATTTTGGGAGGGGATAAATCCATTTTGGGAGGAGGAAAATCCATTTTGGGAGGAGGAAAATCCGTTTTGGGAGCAGGAAAATCCATTTTGGGAGGAGGAAATTCCATTCTGGGAGGATTTTCCAGCCCGGCAGCTCCTGACGCTCCTCTAGGAGCCGCTGCAGCTTTTGGTCTGTCCTGGCCGGGAATTCCCAACCCAAACTCGGAACTGCGGCTCCCGCGGCACAAAAATTCCCAAATTCCCTCAAAAATGGGAATTTCCCTGCCCTGGAATCAGCGTGCAGGGAGGGAGCTGCTCTTTGGGAGGTTTCTGTTTAATTTCTTGCAGGATTTGAAGGAAAATCCCCAGGGAATGCTGGAGCTGCTTTGGATTTTCCCTTCTGGAATAAAAACGGGGAAAATTCCATTTATTGGAGCAGTTTCTGCCCGGTGCTGGTGCTGAGTGGGGAATAATTCCCTGGAAATTGAATTCCCTGGGAGTTGAATTCTCTGGAAATTGAATTCCCTGGAAATTGAATTCCCTGGGAGTTGAATTCTCTGGAAATTGAATTCCCTGGAAATTGAATTATCTGGAAATTGAATTCCCTGGAAATTGAATTCTCTGGATATTGAATTCTCTGGAAATTGAATTCCCTGGGAGTTGAATTCTCTGGGAGCTGAATTCTCTGGGAATTGAATTCCCTGGGAATTGAATTATCTGGAAATTGAATTCCCTGGAAATTGAATTCTCTGGATATTGAATTCTCTGGAAATTGAATTCCCTGGGAATTGAATTCTCTGGGAATTGAATTCCCTGGAAATTGAATTCCCTGGGAATTGAATTCTCTGGGAATTGAATTCTCTGAAAATTGAATTCCCTGGGAGTTGAATTCTCTAAGAATTCAATTTGGGCTGAGCAGCATCAGGTTCAGAGGGATCCAGCTCTCCCTGAGGCAAAGGAGATCCCAAGGTGGGATCTAAAGTGAAAAACAACGGGAATCTTCACCAAAATATTGAAATGATGAATTATCCAGGGTGGAATGAGGGTTTCAGCTCCAAATGGACAATTCCTGGGTTTCCCCAGGGATCTCTGGATCTGTGCCGGGGGCGTTCCCGAGGTGCCACGGGGGCAGCAGGGATCCCTCAGTTCCTTTGGGATTTTTGTGGTGGTTTTGTCCAAATTTGGGATTTTTAGTCTGTCCAAGTGCGCCCTGGGAAAGGGATCCAGTCCAGGGAATGGGATTCAGTCCTGGGAATGGGATCCAGTCCTGGGAAAGGGATTCAGTCCTGGGAAAGGGGCAAAATCCTGGGGAAAGGACCAAATCCCAGCAAAGGGATCCGGTCTAGGGAAAGAAACCAAATCCTGGGAATGGAATCCAGTCCTGGGAAACAGATCTTGTGCAGGGAATGGGATCCTGTCCTGGGAAATGGATCCTGTCTGGGTAAATTGATCCAGTCCTGGGAAAGGGACCAAATGCAGGGAAAGGGATCCTGTCCTGGGAAAGGGATCCAGTCCTGGGAAAGGGACCAAATCCAGGGAGGGGATCCTGTCCAGACCCCGTGGGGCCGCAGGGGTGGATTCAGGGCTCTGGCCCCTCTGGAGACCCCTCCGGGTTCTTTCCCTCCCTGCCGGGTTCCCCATCCCGGGGGCAGCGCCGGGACCGGGGCGGGCGGGAGTGGGAACGGGAACGGGAATGGGAACGGGAACGGGAATGGGAACAGAAGAGGGAACGGGAACGGGAAAGGGAACGGGAAAGGGAACGGGAACAGGAATGGGAATGGGAACGGGAGCGGAACGGGAATGGGAAAGTGAACAGGAACGGGAACGGGAACGGGAATGGGAGCGGGAATGGAAAGGGAACGGGCACAGGAACGGGAGCGGGAAGGGGAGCGGGAACAGGAACGGGAATGGGAATGGGAACGGGAACGGGAATGGGAATGGGAACGGGAACAGGAACGGGAATGGGAACGGAACGGGAATGGGAATGGAAACGGGAACGGGAATGGGAACGGGAATGGGAGCGGGAAAGGGAACGGGAAAGGGAACGGGAATGGGAGCGGGAAAGGGAACGGGAATGGGAGTGGGAAAGGGAACGGGAAAGGGAACGGGAATGGGAGCGGGAACGGGAAAGGGAACGGGAATGGGAGCGGGAAAGGGAACGGGAAAGGGAACGGGAATGGGAGCGGGAACGGGAAAGGGAACGGGAAAGGGAACGGGAACAGGAAAGGGAACAGGAAAGAGAAAGGGAACAGGAAAGGGAACGAGAGCGGGAAAGGGAACGGGAAAAGCTCCACTGAGCCCTCCCGGTAGAGATTCCCATCGGGAGCCGCTCCCCCGTGGGGGGATCTGGGGGTTTTGGGGGATTTCCAGAGAACGGAGCGGCCCCGGAGCCACTTCCCTGCAGGAAAGTTCCCCAAACGCCGTCCCAGAGGAATCCCCGCGGGATGAGGATGAAATGGAGCTCGTTCCCCGTGCTGGGAGCAGGGATGGGGTTCGGGGGTGCTCCAGCTCCAGGCGTGCCCTGCAATGGGGACAGAGGTTCTTCAGTAGCAGGGAGAACGTGGAGTTCCACAAGTGGCAGGAAATTCCAGATGTGCCCCTGGAATGGGGACAGATAAAATAAAGGGGGAATGGGGATAAATTGGCACCAATCCTTCCATGTTCCTACAGAAGGTCCTCAAAATCCTTCAAACTTCCATAAAAAAATAGAGAATGGGGATAAATTGGCACAAATCCTTCCATGCTCCTGCTGCAGGTTCTCAAAATCCCCAAAATTCCATGAAAGAAGGAAGGAATGGGGATGAGTTGGCACCAATCCTTCCCTGCTCCTGCAGCAGGTTCCCAGGAATTCCCAAACTTCCATAAAAAAAGAGGGAATGGGGATGAGTTGGCACCATGCTCCTGCAGAAGGTCCTCAAAATCCCCCAAACTTCCTTGAAAAAAAAGAGGCAATGGGGATAAATTGGAACCAATCCTTCCCTGCTCCTGCAGAATATCCTCAAAAATCCCCGAACTTCCATTAAAAAAAAAGAAGGAATGGGGATAAATTGGCACCAATCCTTCCCTGTTCCTGCTGCAGGTTCTCAAAATCCCAAAAATTCCATGAAAGAAGGAAGGAATGGGGATGAGTTGGCACCAACACTTCCCTACTCATGCAGCAGGTTCCCAGGAATTCCAAAACTTGCATAAAAGAAGGAGGGAATGGGGATGAGTTGGCACCATGGTCCTGCAGCAGGTCCTCAAAATTCCCTGAACTTCCATTAAATAAAAGAAGGAATGGGGATAAATTGGCACCAATCCTTTCCTGCTCCTGCAGAAGATCCTGAAAATCCCCCAAACTTCCATTAAAAAAAGAGAGAATGGGAATAATTTGGCACAAATCCTTCCCTGCTCCTGCTGCAGGTTCCCAAAATGCCCCAAAATTCCATAAAAAACCACCAGGAGATTCAGTTCCCTGCATTCCCAGAATTTGGGATGTCTCAGGTGAAACGAGCACTGAGAGGCCCCAAATCCAGGCAGGTTCCAACCATTGCCATCCCAGCTCAGGAATTCCATGGGGAGCTGCCACGGCCACCACAAAATCCTGGAGCAAAACCTCCAGGGATTAATGCAGAGCCACAGCTGGGGAATGGTGCAGATTTCCATAATAAAACAGGAATATTTGGTGCCTGACCCGGCTGCTGTCTCTGCTCGGGCACACTCAGGATGGGTCGGGGCAGCCCTGGATCAAAGGATGAGTCTGGACTCTTCAATGCTTCGGTCTTGGAATTGTTTATTAATTTTTATCTCACAGAGTTTTCCTCTCTGCCAGCCGGGATCTGACCAAGGCAGCCAAGGGCACTCTGCCCACCCACGGGGCGGTCGTGTCCTTTTATAACAAAAACTCCAGACATCATATTTATCTTTTATCCCCAATACCTTTCACCCTTATTGACAAGTGCACCCTCACCACAAACCAATCCCCAAGTGCCAACACCACCACAGAAGATGGAAGACAAGAAGAAGAAAGAAGAAGCAGAGACACGCCCCGATTCCTCCATCTTGTCTCCATAACCCCCTGTACAGAGATATAACCCCCTGTACCAAAATCCCAAAATCCATATTTCACCCTGTGAATGTGTGATCCCTCCACCACTCAAACTCTGCTCATCCTCATGTCCTCACACACACCCTCTGAAGGGTCAAGGTCCCACCAAGAATGTCTGGAACATTCCAGGAGCTCTGAGCCCCCCAAGGGTTCTCCCGGTGATTCCGGACATTGGGAGCGATGTGCTGAGCTCCCACACACCCCGATCCCTCCCTCCTTTGGGGTTTTCTGTGGAGAACGCCCTGAACCGGCCCCCCCCGGGCAGGGGCGGCTCCTGCGGCACCAACGGGACCGGTGTCCCCGGGAGGGGACAGGGGGACACTGAGCGCCTGGGCCGGGGGCACCTCGTCCCTCCCGAGGGCCATTGTTGTCCCCAAAGTCCTGCTGTTGTCCCCAAATATTGTCCCATTGTTGTCCCCAAAGCCCCATTGTTGTTCCCGAAATTCCATTGTTGTTCCCAAGGTCCCATTGTTGGGATCAAATAACGCGTGAAGCTCCTGAGAGCCGCAATGGGCCGGGAGGACTCCCCGTGTCCCTGTCCCCGTGTCCCTGTCCCCGTGTCCCTGTCCCCGTGTCCCTGTCTCCTCACTGTGTCCCTGCCCCATCCCCGTGTCCCTGTGTCCTGTCCCATCCCTGTCCCTGTGTCCCTGTCCCTGTCCCTTCCCTGGGCCACCTCTCTGTGTCCCTGTCCTCTCACTGTGTCCTGTCCCTGTCCCCTCACTGTGTCCCTGTGTCCTGTCCTATCCCTGCATCCCTGTCCCCATGTCCCTGTCCCTTCTCCGTGTCTCTGTCCCCGTGTCCCTGTCCTCTCACTGTGTCCCTGCTCCGTCCCCCTGTCCCTGTGTCCTGTCCCATCCCTGTCCTTTCCCTCTGTCCCTGTGTCCTTTGCCTGTGTCCCTGTCCCTGTGTCCCTCCCCCATGTCCCTGTCCCTTCCCTGTGTCTCTGCGTCTATGTGTCCTTGTCCCTCTGTCCCCTCCCTGTGTCCCTGTCCCTT
This sequence comes from Geothlypis trichas, assembly GCA_009764595.1. Lineage (NCBI taxonomy): Eukaryota > Metazoa > Chordata > Aves > Passeriformes > Parulidae > Geothlypis > Geothlypis trichas. The sequence goes on from CM019928.1 coordinate 3,678,961, forward strand.
TCCCATGTCCCCGTCCCCGTGTCTCTGTCCCCTCCCTGTGTCCCTGTGTCCCCTTCCTGTGTCCTGTCCCTTCCCTGCATCCCTGTCCCTTCCCTCTGTCCCTGTGTCCCTCCCCCATGTCCCTGTCCCTTCCCTGGGTCCCTTCCCTGTGTCCCTGGGTCCCTCTGTCCCTGTCCCTCTGTCCCCTCCCTGTGTCCCTATGTCCCTGTCCCTCCCCATGTCCCTGTCCCCGTGTCTCTGTCCCCTCCCTGTGTCCCTCCCCTGTGTCCCTGTCCCTTCCCTGGATCCCCTCCCTCTGTCCCTGGGTCTCTCTGTCCTGTCCCTGGGTCCCCTCCCTGTGTCCCTGTCCCTGTCCCTGTCGGGACCCGTTCCCTGCCTGGCACAGGGAATCAGCCCTCCCAGGTTTCCCCTAAAGGCTGAGGAGGGATTTGGGATTTGGGATTTCCTGGGAGCGTTCCTGAGCATCCTCCCCTTCCCCAGCCCGACCCCGTTCAGTTCCTTCCTTTTTCCTCGGATCAGCCTTTCCCAAGGCCTGAGGGACTGGGGGGTTCCTGAGGTGACTTCTCTGGATCCCATCCCTGGATCCCGTCCCTGGATCCCGTCCCTGGATCTGATCCCTGGATCCCATCCCAGGCTCCCACCTCCAGATCTGATCCCTGGATCCCATCCCTGGATCTGATCCCTGGATCCTGTCCCTGGATCTCATCCCTGGATCCCACCCCCAGATTCCACTCCCAGTTCCCACCCCTGGATCCCATTCCCAGATCCTATTCCCCGATCCCATTCCTGGATCCCATCCCCAGATCCTGTCCCTGGATCCCGTTCTCGGATCCCATCCCTGGATCCCATTGCCAGATCCCATTGCCAGATCCCATCCCTGGATCCCATCCCTGGATGTGATCCCTGGATCCTGTCCCTGGATCCCACCCCAGGCTCCCACCCCCAGATCTGATCCCTGGATCCCACCCCTGGATCCCACTCCCAGCTCCTACCCCTGGCTCCCACCCGTGGATCCCATTCCCAGATCCCATTCCCGGACCCCATTCCCAAATTCCACTCCCACTTCCCACCCCTGGATCCCACCCCCAGATCCCACTCCCGGATCCCATTCCTGGATCCTATCCCCAGATCCTGTCCCTGGATCCCATCCCTGGATCCCACTCCCATCTCCCACTCCCATCTCCCACTCCCATCTCCCACTCCCATCTCCCACCCCGGCTCCTCCGGAGCTCCCTCCGGGCAGGGCCGTTCTCCCTGTGCCGTGAATTCCCGGGAATTCCGGGGCTGGATCCCGCAAGAAGGGGCAGAGCCGCCCAATCCTCATTCCCAGGTTTTCCTGGGATGCTCCGGCGCCGCATTCCCAGCGCTGCCCCCGCCTCCAGCTGCGCTGCTGCTCCTTCCCCTCGCTGGAAATTCCCTCTCTTCGTGGTTTTTGGGGGAAAAATCTTCATTTTCCCTGTTCCATCCTCATCTCCTGGGGTGGGAATCCATCAGGAATGGATGTGGGGGGATCCTTTGTCCCTCCTGCGTTTTGTCAGGAGCTTCCTGAGGGGAATTCACCTTCCAGACCCCGATTCCTCCCCTCCTGCTCATCCCCGAGGAATCCCAGACAGGTTCGGTGCCTTGTGCTGGGATTTTCCTTCTGCCAGGAGATCCAGGAGCTCCCATTCCATGGCAGACCCCAGCGCTGATCCATCCTTTTACTGAAAAGGTGGAAATAAAGGAATTAATTCATTAAAAAAGGAAGAAAGGAAATAAAGGAAGATTTGCTTTGTCTGGGAATGCCTGGAGCCATCCCCAAGCCCAGCTCCTGCAGGGAGGATTTCTCTGGAATTTGGGATTTTCCCACCTTGGCTTTGAAACCTCCCAGGGGTTTGGATAAAGTGGGGCTGCCCCAGGCCAGGCTGGAATGACCGGGGATAGGGGAAGGGTGGAATGAGAGGATTTTCTGTCCTTTCCCACCCAAACCATTCCATGATTCCAAGCTGGAGAAATTCCCACGGGGATTAAGAACAGAAATAGCTTTTTGGGGGGAGATATGGATTCATTTCTCCACAATTTTGGGGTTCTCAACCATTGGGATCTGACTCCTCACTCACCCATTGCAGGAATTTCTCACTGGATCCCTGAAAACGGCCACAAGGCCCTAAAATTCCTGCAGGTTTTGGGATCTCCTGGATCATCTCTGCAGGGAAAAGGTTTTAGGGAGCTTTAAATACAGAAATAGCTTTTTAGGGGGGGAATATGGATGCATTTCTTCAGAATTTTGGGGTTCTCAGCCATTGGGATCTGGCTCTTCAATCACCCATTGCAGGAATTTCCCAGTGGATTCCTGAAAACAGCCACAGGGCCCTGAAATTCCTGCAGGTTTGGGATCTCCAGGATCATCTCTGCAGTAGAAAGGTTTTAGGGAGCTTTAAATATAGAAATCATTTTTGGGGAGGGAGATACTGATTAATTTTTCCACAATTTTGGGGTTCTCAGCATTGGGATCTGGCTCCTCACTCACCCATTGCAGGAATTTCTCACTCTATCCCTGAAAACGGCCACGTGGCCCTAAAATTCCTGCAGGTTTTGGGATCTCCAGGATCATCTCAGCAGGGAAAAGCTTTTGGGGAGCTGCTCCCGGATTTGGGGAGGTCGAGTCGCCCCAGGGAGCCCGCAGGGTGCGAACAGGGGATGGGGAGGCAATGAGCCTTGCCAAGGAACTGCAAATGAGGGAAATTAGAGCAAATGAGGGAAATTACAGCAAATGAGGGGAATTAGAGCAGCCAGCGGCCCGTTCCCGTTCCCGGGAGCAGGGAGCATGACTGGGACTGCTCGGTCAAAGCCAGGAGTGTCCAGGGCAGGGAAAAACCCCGGGGAAGGGATGGGAGCGGGAATGGGGCTGGGAGGGAGGCAGGGAGGGGATTCAGCTGGAACAGGGATTTGTGCAGGGGTTTGGGGTGGAAAATCCACGTGCAAAGTGCTGGAAACCGGGATCCACGAAGGGCCTTCCAGATCCATTTTTCCCTGTGCGATTCCAGGCTGTTTCCAAATCCCTTTTCCACCCCCTGGGTGTTTTTCCCTGGCTCTTACCCCACTGCAGGACGGAGGGAGCAGCAAATTCCCTGAATCCAGGGGAGCCTCCAGGAGCTCTGCTGGATCCCGAGCTCTCCCTTCCATCAGCTGGAATTTTTCATGGATTGAACATCCTGCCCTGTCCTGGCTGACCCGTGCAGGCTCTGGCACGTTCCTCTCTCCACATCCCTCATTCCAGCCTGGAATTGCTCCTGCAGCTTCTCCTGGGACAGGAGATGTCCCCAGGCTGGGGGAGGTGGCTCTGCTGAGGGTCAGGATGCAATTCCCAGGGTTTGTCCTCTTCCCTGAGAATTCCTGGTGCAGGGAAAGGACCTGAGAGCTCATCCCATCACACCCCCTTCCCCTATCCCAGGTTGTTCCAAATCTCAGAGATCCCACATCCCAGAGATCCCATAGCCCAGAGACTCCTCATTCCAAAGATCCCACATCCCAGAGATCCCAAATCCCAGGGATCCCATAGCCCAGAGATCCCTCATTCCAGAAATCCCCCATCCCAGAGATCCCTCATTCCAAAGACCCCACATCCCAGGGATTGCATATCCTAGAATCACAAATCCCAAAGATCCCATATCCCAGAAATCATTCATTCCAAGGATCCCCCATCCCAGGGGTCCCACATCCCAGACATTCCAAATCCCAGTGATCCCATAGCCCAGAGATCCCTCATTCCAAAGACCCCACATCCCAGGGATTCCATATCCTAGAATCACAAATCCCAAAGATCCCATATCTCAGAAATCATTCATTCCAAAGAGCCCACATACCAAACATTCCACATCCCAGAGATCCCAAATCCCAAAGATCCCACATCTCAGGGGTCCCAAATCCCAGAGATCCCTCATTCCATGTGGGAATGTGGAGCAGCTGGAAAAGGGTTAAAGGTGGGTGAACCCCGGGAGATGCCAGCACTGGGAATTCCAGGATTCTGCTCCAGAACCCCCTGGAATGGCAGGGATTGAATCACCTCAGAGATCCCGTAGCCCGGAGATCCTTCATTCCAAAGATCCCACATCCCAAAGATCCCACATGCCAGAGATCACAAATCCCAAGGATCCCACAGCCCAGAGATGTCTCATTCCAAAGATCCCTCATTCCAGGGAATGTGAAGCAGCTGGAAAAGGGGAGGCTGAAAGGTTAAATGTGGGTGAATCCCAGGTGATCCCAGCGCTGGGAATTGCAGGATTCTGCACCAGAACCCCCTGGACTCGCAGGGATTGAATCACCTCAGAGATCCCATAGCCCAGAGATCCCACATCCCAGGGATCCCAAATCCCAGCGATCACAAATCCCAAAGATCCCATATCCCAGAAATCATTCATTCCAAAGAGCCCACATACCAAACATTCCACATCCCAGAGATCCCAAATCCCAAAGATCCCAAATCCCAAAGATCCCACATCCCAGGGATCCCAAATCCCAGAGATCCCTCATTCCAGGGAATGTGGAGCAGCTGGAAAAGGGGAGGCTGAAAGGTTAAATGTGGGTGAATCCCAGGAGATGCCAGCGCTGGGAATCCCAGGATTCTGCTCCAGAACCCCCTGGACTCGCAGGGATTGAATCCCTCAGAGATCCCATAGCCCAGAGATCCCTCATTCCAAAGATCCCACATCCCAAAGATCCCACATGCCAGAGATCACAAATCCCAAGGATCCCACAGCCCAGAGATGTCTCATTCCAAAGATCCCTCATTCCAGGGAATGTGAAGCAGCTGGAAAGGGGATGCTGCAGGATAAAAGGTGGGCGAATTCCAGGAGATGCCAGTGCTGGGAATCCCAAAATTCTGCTCCAGAACTCCCTGGAATGGCAGGGATTGAATCACCTCAGAGATCCCACAGCCCAGAAATCCCTCATTCCAAAGATCCCACATCCCAGGGATCCCACAGCCCAGAATCACAAATTCCAGGGATCCCATAGCTCAGAGATCCTACATCCCAGAGATCCCACATGCCAGAGATCACAAATCCCAAAGATCCCATATCCCAGAAATCATTCATTCCAAAGATCCCACATCCCAGACATTCCACGTCCCAGAGATCCCTCATTCCAGGGAATGTGGGCAGCTGGAAAAGGATTAAGGGTGGGTGAATCCCAGGTGATCCCAGCGCTGGGAATTCCAGGATTCTGCTCCAGAACCCCCTGCACTCGCAGGGATTGAATCACCTCAGAGATCCCACATCACAGAAATCCCTCATTCCAAAGATCCCACATCCCAGACATTCCACATCCCAGAGATCACAAATCCCAGAGATCCCATAGCCCAAAGATCCCACATCCCAGGGATCCCACATGCCCGAGATCATAAATCCCAAGGATCCCATAGCTCAGAGATCCTACATCCCAGAGATCCCATAGCCCAGAGATCCCATAGCCCAAAGATCCCACATCCCAGGGATCCCACATGCCCGAGATCACAAAACCCAAGGATCCCATAGCTCAGAGATCCTACATCCCAGAGATCCCACATGCCAGACATTCCACATCCCAGTGATCCCTCATTCCAGGGAATGTGGAGCAGCTGGAAAAGGATTAAATGTGGGTGAATCCCAGGTGATCCCAGCGCTGGGAATTCCAGGATTCTGCTCCAGAACCCCCTGCACTCGCAGGGATTGAATCCCTCAGAGATCCCATAGCCCAGAGATCCCTCATTCCAAAGATCCCACATCCCAGGGATTCCATATCCCAGAGTCACAGATCCCAAAGATCCCATATCTCAGAAATCATTCATTCCAAAGATCCCACATCCCAGAGATCCCAAATCTCAAAGATCCCATAGCTCAGAGATCCCACATCCCAGAGATCCCACATCCCAGACATTCCACATCCCAGAGATCCCATATTCCAGGGATCCGAAATCCCAGAGATCCCTCATTCCAGGGAATGTGGAGCAGTTGGAAAAGGATTAAATGTGGGTGAATCCCAGGTGATCCCAGCACTGGGAATTCCAGGATTCTGCTCCAGAACCCCCTGCACTCGCAGGGATTGAATCCCTCAGAGATCCCGTAGCCCGGAGATCCCTCATTCCAAAGATCCCACATCCCAAAGATCCCACATGCCAGAGATCACAAATCCCAAGGATCCCACAGCCCAGAGATGTCTCATTCCAAAGATCCCTCATTCCAGGGAATGTGAAGCAGCTGGAAAAGGGGAGGCTGAAAGGTTAAATGTGGGTGAATCCCAGGAGATGCCAGTGCTGGGAATTCCAGGATTCTGCTCCAGAACTCCCTGGAATGGCAGGGATTGAATCACCTCAGAGATCCCATAGCCCAGAAATCCCTCATTCCAAAGATCCCACATGCCAGGGATCCCACATCCCAGAGATCACAAATCCCAAGGATCCCATATCCCAGAGATCATTCATTCCAAAGAGCCCACATCCCAGAATCACAAATCCCAAGGATCCCATAGCTCAGAGATCCCACATCCCAGAGATCCCACATCCCAGACATTCCACATCCCAGAGATCCCATATTCCAGGGATCCGAAATCCCAGAGATCCCTCATTCCAGGGAATGTGGGCAGCTGGAAAAGGATTAAAGGTGGGTGAATCCCAGGTGATCCCAGCGCTGGGAATTCCAGGATTCTGCTCCAGAACCCCCTGGAATTGCAGGGATTGAATCACCTCAGAGATCCCACATCACAGAAATCCCTCATTCCAAAGATCCCTCATCCCAGGGATCCCACATCACAGAGATCCCAAATCCCAAAGATCCCATAGCCCAAAGATCCCACATCCCAGAATCACAAATCCCAAGTATCCCATAGCTCAGAGATCCCACATCCCAGGGATCCGAAATCCCAGAGATCCCTCATTCCAGGGAATGTGGAGCAGCTGGAAAAGGATTAAATGTGGTTGAATCCCAGGTGATCCCAGCGCTGGGAATTCCAGGATTCTGCTCCAGAACCCCCTGCACTCGCAGGGACTGAATCCCTCAGAGTCCCCAAACATTAAAATTTCACCGCGGGGGCCGGGATAACTCCAGGATTTATTCTCTGAGGACACCCGGATCACAAACCCGCGCTCCTCATCCCTTTTAATTAATTTAATTTAATTTAATTTTTTTCTGGTGAGCGCGGCCGCCCCCCCGCTCGGGCGCTGCGGGAGGAGCGCTGAGCTCACGGCTCGGGGAGGGGTTTGCGAGCGAACCCAGTGAAATTTGGCAGGAAGCAGCAGCTCCTCGCCGCACATTCCCTGCCTGCAGCCGCATTTCCCAGCGCTCAGCCCGGCAGGAAAACCTGGATGAGGCTGGGCTGAGCCGCCCCCCCAGCACCGGCACCGCAAATTGAGGTAAATCCGGGGCTGCGAGCCGCGTTTGGGCTTTTATTGCCGCCAAAAATTCATTAATTTCAACATTTCCAAACCTTTCTTTCTTCGCGGCTGAAAAGTTTCATTTCCCTTCTTCTCTCCGAATGTGTTTTTCTACCTCTCCCATCGTGGAGGGGGAAAAAAATTGATGTTTCTCCTAATTCTAAGGTAATTCTCCTAAGCTAATTCTCCTAATTCCGAGTTTTGGGAGGATTCCTCACCCCGCGTTTGGCCGGGCTGCGATGCCGGAGAGTTTCGGGGTCACTTTTTCAAGAAGTCCCGGCCGAGCTGGAGATTTCATCCCTTTTTTGCTCCCAGCCATTCCCGACTGGAGTAAGAGACCAGTTGCAAGCTGGGCAATGGCTGAGCTGGGATTTTGGTAAAATATCCCGAATTTCGAGCAGAAACCCCCGTTTGGTGCCACCAGCATTGGGTAAATCCGGGGGGATTTGGGGTTCTCCTGTCTGGATAATTCCCGGTTTTTTTCAGAGGGAAAGCTCAGGGGCAGATGTTTGGCAGAAGGTGCTAAATGTGTCCTTAATTAAAGATTTTGTTTTTCCTGCTGTCACTGCTGGGGATCCTCTGAGCCTCCCAGCAGCTCCTTGAAAACTGCTTTATCCTGGTGATTTTTGGGATTTCTTGGGGATATCCACCTGGAGAAACGTGGGATGCTCAACCCGAGCCGCGCTGAGCTCACCAATAATTGGGTTTAATATTTCCTTCCCCACGAGTTTTTTGTTGTTAATTAAACATCTGTGGCTAAAAGATCTCAGCCCAGATAATTTAGAATATTAGAGAGGAAGATCCAAGTTTGGAAATCTGGGAGTGCAGCAGGAAAAGAATTCATCATCTCCACAACCAGCCCATAAAGGTGACAGCGCAGCGCTTCCAATTTTTCCTGGATAAAGCCCGAAAATCGGGGATTTAGGGCTCCTCTTTCCCAGTTTTCTCTGCACTGAGCCACCCACGGTGGTGGAATTTCCTCGGCTGCGGAGTTGGGAGCTGTTAAAATAATATGAAATGAAATAAAAGCGAGAATTGCTGGGATATCCGAGCGCTCAGGGAGGAATCACCTTGGAGCGGTGCTGGATGCTCCGGAGGGAATTCCGACAATCCCGGCCCCCAGGGCAGGAGGAGGTTGGGAAACACCCCCGAAAATGAATTTTTAAAGGAAATTTAATCCTTAAATCGGGCGGTGTGGGGCTCAGGATTCCTGTGCAGCCCGGGCCAGCAGAGCTTTCGGGGGTGCAGAAATGAGAATTTTAGGGGGAAAAGCTCCAGGGAAGTTCCAGCAGCTCGGAAAAGCCGCGGGGGCTGCAGAGTTGGGGATGGAGCCCAGGACGAGGATCCCGGGGGGATTTAATGGAAAATCTGGAATTTCACTGCTCACACAGCCTGAGACCCCAAAATGGACCCAGCAATGAGCTCTGGGGTTTTATATCCAGAATTTGACTCTTTACTGTCCCTGTGCTCCATTCTGCTTTCCTTTCTGTTAAGGAAATTATATTGATTAATATAATAATGAATTAATATATTAATGCATTATTATATAAAATATATAATTAATATATAATATATAATAATATATAATATATAATAATATATATAATAATATAAAATAATTAATAAATGAAGATAAATTAATTCATTAATGAATTAATTTATATTCATTGATTAATTATGTTATATTCATTAATTAATATAATTTCTATTCATTTTTCCCTTTTATTCCTTCCCCTCCTGAGCACTCCCAGAGCATTCCTGGTGAGGTTTCAAACCAGAGCTCCCAGTTTGGGGCACTGGGATGAGCCCCAGGTTTTGCCAGGGTTGGGATTAAATGCAGGAGACATTAATTCTTGTTTGGACTTGGATGTTTATTAGTTCTTATTTATATTATATTTCCTTAGATGTTTATCAGTTCTTATTTACATTATATTTCCTTAGATGTTTATCAGTTCTTATTTACATTATATTTACTTAGATGTTTATTACTTATTTATATTATATTTCCTTAGATGTTTATCAGTTCTTATTTACATTATATTTACTTAGATGATTATTACTTCTTATTTCTATTATATTTACTTAGATGGTTATTAGTTCTTATTCAATTATACTTATTTAGATGTTTATTGGTACTTATTTAGATGTTTATTTAGTTATTTATATTACAGTCTCACCAACTGTCAGTTTTACAGCACTTCACTCTAGCAAACTAAAAAATGGAGCCTCACCTCTCTCTCTCCAAGGCTTGTTGTGCATAAATTGTTTAATTAAGAAATTACACTGAAGTTTTTTATTTTTAATTTAATAACTGACTCGTGGCCTGCAGTGTGGACTTTTTTATCCATTTACACCATACCATTAAACTCATGAAGGGGGTGAAGAAGGACCAGGCTCTGCCCTAAAACCTCTATCTTGCTTTATATTTATATTTATATTTATATTTATATTTACATTTACATTTACATTTACATTTACATTTATTTACATATATATTTACATATATATTTATATTTATATTTATTTACATCTATATTTTACATATATATATAATATATTACTATATTCTAAAACCTTAAACTCCAAGTTTCTCCCCTATAATATCACACACTTCTACCCAAACTCCACACCCACAGTCCCAGTGCTTTAATTCCATTTTGGGAGATTTCCCCAGGGCCTCAGGTGAAATGCAGAGTTCTCCTGGGGGTCAGTGCCTGCCAGACAGACAGACAGACAGACAGACAGACAGAGCCTTTTTTGGACTCTCTCTGGGCCCTTTTTTGCCACCTTCAGGGCCCTTTTTGATGCCTTCAGGGCTTTTTTTGGCACTTTCCGGGCCCTTTTTGGACAATCTCTGATCCCTTTAAGGCCCCTTAGGACCCTTTTTTTGGGACATTTTCAGGACCCTTTTTTGGACATTTTCAGGACCCATTTTTGTCACCTTCCGAGCCCTTTTTGGACCCTCTCTGGGCCCTTTTTTGGCACTTTCAGGGCCTTTTTTTGGCATTTTTTGAGCTCTTTTTGGACACTGTGACCTTTTTGACACCTCTCAGGGCCCTTTTTTGACACTTTCTGAGCCCCTTTTTACCACTCCCATGGTCCTTTTTTGGACATTCTCTGGGCCCTTTATTGACACCTTTAGGGCTCTTTTTGGACATTTTCTAAGCCCTTTTTTGCCACTTTCAGGGCCTTTTCTTGACCCTCTCAGGCCCCTTTTTGAACACTTCCAGGGCCCTTTTTTGATGCCTTCAGGGCCCTTTTCTGACACTTCCAGGGCCCTTTATTGACACTCAGAGCCCTTTTTTGATGCTTTCTGAGCCTTTTTCTGGACACCCTCAGGGCCCTTTTGTTGTGACTCTCTGGGCCCTTTTTTGGACACTTCCAAGGCCCTTTTTTGCCACCCTCAGGGCCCTTTTTTGGACACCTTCAGGGCCTTTTTTTGACGCTCTCATGTCCCTTTTTAGATGCTTTCTGAGCCCTTTTTTGCCATTTTCAGGGCCCTTGTTTGGACACCTCTCAGGGCCCTTTTTTTGACCCCTTCAGGGCCCTTTTTTTCACCCTTAGAGCCCTTTTTTAGACACCCTCAGGGCCCTTTTCTGACACTTCCAGGGCCCTTTATTGACACTCAGAGCCCTTTTTTTGATGCTTTCTGATCCCTTTTCTGCCACTTTCAGAGCTCTTTTTGGACACCCTCAGGGCCCTTTTGTTGTGACTCTCTGGGCCCTTTTCTGGACATTCTCTGGGCCCTTTTTGAACACTTCAGGGCCCTTTTTTGACACTTCCAGGGCCCTTTTTTGACACCTTCAGGTCCCTTTTTTGACACTCTTAGGGCCCTTTTTTGATAGTTTCTGAGCCCTTTTTTAGACACCTTCAGGGCCCTTTATTGGGCTCTTTCAGGACCTTTTTTTGACCCTCTCAGGCCCCTTTTCTGACACTTCCAAGGCCCTTTATTGACACTCAGAACCCTTTTATTTTCCACCTTCAGAGCCCTTTTCAGACACTCTCAGAGCCCTTTTTTGCCACTTTCTGTCCCACATTTCCCATTCCCATCTGCACAAACGCCCTGGGAGGAGGAAAAGTTCCACTCCTAATCCAGGCTGGAAATTTGTTATTCCAAGGGGGATTTCCCAGCAATAACAACAGCCTGGTTTGGAGCCTGGCTGTCCCCTGCTGGATTAGGGAGATTAATTAAAACAACATCACCCAGAGGGTCAGGAGTGATCCCTCCTCCTTGGGGGATTCCACATCCACCTGGAAATCCTCTCCATGGAAATTTGGGCTGAGCTCTGCTCCTTCAGCTCACTCAGGATCAATTTTCCCCTTCAGATGAATTTTTGGTGTTTAATTTAAGTGGTTTCTGCAGGTGGAGATAAAAAAATAAAGCTCAAAAGACCAGGAGAGCTTAGAACATGACAGAGATCCTGGTTTAGAAATCTGGGAATGTAGCAGGAAAAGTTTTCCTCATCTCTGTCAGGAGAAATTGATCTCTATCAGGAGAAATGTATTGCTATAAAGAGATATTTATCTCCATATTTACTTATATAAATATGTATTTATGAGGATATATTTATGAGGATATATTGATGTTTATAAAGATAAATGCCCTAAAAATTGCAAGGACAGGGGAATTTTTCCCAGATCCATGGGAAAAATTTCCTGAAAGGGCAGCTCCCAAATCCAGGCTGTGGCCTCTTCCCAGATCTCCTCCAATTCCCATTTGATTTCAATTTTATCCCCTCAATGCACCCCAGGAGGCACAAAATCTCTCCTGGGCAGAGAGGGATGTGTGGAGCATCTTCTGTCCATGGCACAGCTGGATCCAGCTGTTTCACCTGCAGCTCCCTGATTTCCTGCTCTGCTCCCTGTGCCTGCTGTGGGAGAGGGAGCAGGAATGGAAATGTGGATTCTGACATTCCCAGGGTCCAGGGTGATCCAAGGGCCTGGAAATGGGAACCAGGAATTCCCAGGGCACGAACTGCAGTGCTGGGGAAAGGGGGGTGGGCTCCGACTGAAATAGGGGGGAAATTCAGGAAGGAATTCCTGCCTGGGAGGGTGGGGAGGGGTGGGATGGGATTCCCAGGGAGCTGTGGCTGCTCTGGATCCCTGGAAGTGTCCAAGGCCAGGCTGGAGCACTCTGGGACAGTGGAGGGTTCCCTGGGATGGCAGGGGTGGCACTGGATGGGCTTTAAGGTCCCTTCCAGGCCAAACCATTCCAGGATTCTTTGGTTTTATTTCCCCATCCCTCTGTGGGTTCTGCAGGAACAGCCCTGGACACTGGGAATGTGCTGGGCAGGAGGGCCTGGAGGGACAGGGATGGATGGGAGATGGGGAAGGAATTCCTGGCTGGGGTGGAATTCCCAGAGAGCTGTGGCTGCCCCTGGATCCCTGGAAGTGTCCAAGGCCAGGCTGGAGCAACCTGGGATAGTGGGAAATTCCCTACCATGGCTGGGATGGGATGGGATGGGATGGAATGGGATGGGATGGGATGGGATGGGATGGGATGGAATGGGATGGAATGGAATGAGCTTTAAGGCCCCTTCCAACCCCACCCATTCCAGGGTTCTTTGGTTTTATTTCCCCATCCCTCTGTGGGTGCTGTAGGAACAGCCCTGGACACTGGGAATGTGCTGGGCAGGAGAGCCTGAGGGACAGGAGCCAGGGAATGGCTTCCACTGCCAGACAGCAGGAATGGATGGGGTTTTGGGAAGGAATTCCTGGCTGGGATGGAATTCCCAGGGAGCTGGGGCTGCCCCTGGGTCCCTGGCAGTGCCCAAGGCCAGGCTGGAGCCCCTGGGGCAGGGGGAGGTGTCCCTGCCATGGCAGGGGTGGGGTGGGATGGGATGGGATGGGATGGGATGGGATGGGATGGGATGGGATGGGATGGATTTCAGGTCTCTTCCAACCCAAACCATTCCAGGATTTTCATATTTAATCAAACAGTGATGGAAAGGGCCTTGATCAGGGAATTCTCACAGGGATTTTTCCGTCCCTCTTTGCTCTCTGCCTGCTGCAGTTTCCCCTCCCTGGCTGGCGAACATTCCCAAACACCCTGGAAGGGGCAGCCAAGGTGGGGTCACCATCCCTGGGAATTCCAGGAACACCTGGACGTGGTTTGGGGGTGAACAAGGTGGTGGCCTGGACTGGATGGTCTGAAACCCCATTTTCCAACCTGAACCATTCCAGGGCTCCCTGGGCTATTCCAGAGCCCTTTTCCAACTGGGAAATCTCTGCTCTGGTTGTTCCCCTGGCTCTGGAGATTGGGATTTTCTGCTGGTGCTTGGTGCCTCTGATCCTTCCAGGGACCTTTGTGGCTCAGGTCTTTAGGAGTGGGAATGAGAAGGGATTTAATCCATGGGGATTTAACCCTTGGAGAGCCCCTGCTCTCTTGGAGCAGTGGGAGAAGGTATCCAACATCTCACCCCAGGGAATGGTGGGATTTTATTCCCTTTAACAATTCTGGAGAGGCTCCCAGTAGAGAAGAAGCTGGAGAATTCCTCCTGTGGCACTGGGAAATCCTGTTCCCAGTCTGAGGAATGCACCTGGGGTGATGGAACATGGAATTGGGGATACCGGGATTCCTGGGATTCCTGTTCCAAGGGAAATCCTGTTCCCAGCCTGAGGAATGCACCTGGGGTGATGGAGCTGGAATTGGGAATGCAGGAATTCCCGGGATTCCTGTTTCCACCCTGAGGGATGCACCTGGGGCATGGAGCTGGAATTGCAGGGATTCTCAGGATTCCTGTTCCAAGGGAAATCCTGTTCCCAGAAAAATCCTGTTCCCAGCCCGAGAAATGCACCTGGGATGATGGAGCTGGAATTGGGAATGCAGGGATTTCCAGGATTCCTGTTCCCACCATGAGGGATGCACCTGGGGCATGGAGCTGGAATTGCAGGGATTCTCAGGATTCCTGTTCCAAGGGAAATCGTTTTCCCACCCCTGAGGGATGCACCTGTGGTGATGGAGCTGAAATTGGGAATCCCTGGGATTCCTGTTCCCAGAGAAATCCTGTTCCCACCCCGAGAAATGCACCTGGGATGATGGAGCTGGAATTGGGAATGCAGAGATTCTCAGGATTCCTGTTCCAAGGGAAATCCTGTTCTCAGAAAAATCCTGTTCCCGGCCCGAGGAATGCACCTGAATGCACCTGGGGTGATGGAGAGTGGAACTGGGGATGCAGGGATTTCCAGAGAAATCCTTTTCCCTGAGGAATACCCCAAGGAATGCACCTGGCGTGATGGAGAGTGGAATTGGGGATACAGGGATTCCCGGAATTCCTGCATTCCAAGGAAAATGCAAGGGAATTTCTGTTCCCACCTCGAGGAATGCACCTGGGGCAAGGAATGCATGTGGCACTGGTGATGGAGCTGGAATTGGGAATGCAGGGATTCCTGGAATTCCTGTTCCAAGGGAAATCCTATTCCCAGAAAAGTCCTGTTCCCAGCCCGAGGAATGCACCGGGGGCATGGAGCTGGAATTGGGAATTCAGGGATTCCCAGGATTCTTATTCCCAGCCCGAGGAACACACCTGGCACGATGGAGCTGGAATTAGGGATGCAGGAATTCCCAGGATTCCTGTTCCCAGGAGGAACGCACCTGGGGCAATGGAGCTGGAACTGGGGATGCAGAGATTCCCGGGGTTCCTGTTCCCAGGAGGAACGCACCTGGCACGATGGAGCTGGAATTGAGGATGCAGGAATTCCCGGGATTCCTGTTCCCACCCCGAGGAATGCATATGGGGCAATGGAGCTGGAATTGAGGATGCAGGGATTCCCAGGATTCTCGGGATTCCCGGTTCCAAGCGGCTGAGCACCAACGGTTCAGAGCGCCGGGGACAATCGGGACAATTGTCCCGGCTGGGGGGATGTGGAGCGTTGTCTCGGGGGATGTGGAGATGTGGAGCGTTGTCTCGGGGATTGTGGAGCGTTGTCTCGGGGATTGTGGAGCTCTGGCTCGGGGGGATGTGGAGTGTTGGCTCGGGGGGATGTGGAGCGTTGTCTCGGGGGGATGTGGAACGTTGGCTCGGGGGGATGTGGAGCGTTGTCTCGGGGATGTGGAGCGTTGGCTCCGGGGGATGTGGAGCGTTGGCTCCCGGGGGATGTGGAGCTTTGGCTCCGGGGATGTGGAGCTTTGTCTCGGGGGATGTGGAGCGTTGTCTCGGGGATGTGGAGCGTTGGCTCGGGGATGTGGAGCGTTGTCTCGGGGGATGTGGAGCGTTGTCTCGGGGATGTGGAGCGTTGGCTCGGGGGATGTGGAGCGTTGGCTCGGGGGGATGTGGAGCGTTGGCTCCGGGGATTGTGGAGCTTTGGCTTGGGGGGATGTGGAGCGTTGGTTCGGGGGGATGTGGAGCGTTGTCTCGGGGGATGTGGAGCGTTGTCTCGGGGATTGATTGAGCGTTGTCTCGGGGGATGTGGAGCTTTGTCTCGGGGGATGTGGAGCGTTGTCTCGGGGATGTGGAGCGTTGGCTCGGGGGATGTGGAGCGTTGGCTCGGGGGGATGTGGAGCGTTGGCTCCGGGGATTGTGGAGCTTTGGCTTGGGGGGATGTGGAGCGTTGGTTCGGGGGGATGTGGAGCGTTGTCTCGGGGGATGTGGAGCGTTGTCTCGGGGATTGATTGAGCGTTGTCTCGTCGCTGCCTCCCCGGGTACAAAGGGCTCCCATCCCATTCCAGACTTTGCCTTTGTTGTCTGCATGAGGAGGGAGCAGGGAATGTCTGGTTCTGGGCTCTGTCTGAGCTCAGCCATTGCTGGGGTGACTGGATGGGATTTAAGAGGGGAATTTGGGCTGGATTTGGGAGATGAGCGGGCTCTGTTACACCTGGGAAAGTGCTGGAGAAGGAAAAGCTCAGGATTAGGAGCTTTGGGAGGTCCGTGAAAAGGAGGGAGAAGGGTTTTAAATGGGCAGAGTGCCAGGACAAGGGGCAGTGGTTTTAAACTGTCGGAGGGCAGGGATGGATGGGACACTGGGATGGAATTCCCAGAGCAGCTGTGGCTGCCCCTGGATCCCTGGAAGTGTCCAGGGATGGACACCCTGGGACAGTGGGAGGTGACCCTGCCCATGGCAGGGGTGGCACTGGATGGGATTTAAATCCCTTCCAACCCAAACCATCCCAGGATTCCATAGCAATTCCATGTTTTTTCCTCGCCATCCCTGTGCCTCTGTTCCCTTCAAGAGCCAGGACTGGAGCCCTGGAAAGGGCTGAGTCAGCAGCCACCAGGATCATGCCTGGAAGCCTTAAATTACACATTCCTGTGGGGATGGATCTCAGCTTCCAGCCTGGAATATGGCACAGAGAACCAGGAGAGCTGGAGCATTTCCTGCCTTCTCCACCGGCTCTGCTCAATGGGTTTTTAATGCTCTGGCTTGGATTCCTTTGAATGGAGAGACCAAAATATTGCCCTGACGTCAGGGAGAAATCTGGAGGTCGTTAGAGGCCGTGAGGGGAGCCCTGAGCCCTGAGGAAGGGAAAATCCAGCCCAGACCAAACCTCCTGCAAACTTAAGCCTGGATTAATTCTCAGGCAGTTCAGCACGTGCAGCTGCCCCAGACTGGAGGGGAGAAGGTGTCCAAGTGCTGCTGCCAGCAGCAGAGCCGTGGTTTTGCTGGAATATTTTCCATGTTCAGTTGTGTTCTTGTGGTTTCTGGTGTCCCCACAATGTGTGGGTGCAGCTGGTGCTGCCCGTGCCCTCTAAATGTTGTTTTGGGTGAGGCTGTGGCTGAACCATCCCTGGGCATGAAGGGCAGGGAGAGTTCTGGATGTCAGAGCCCTAAAATGTCTTGGAGCTGAGCAGGGAGATTTCAGGAAAGAATAAATCCAGGATTTCTGTGGAGCGAAGGAGCTGCTGGGCAATTTTCTCTGTTCTCAATCCTCCAAACCAGTCCTGGCCTCGAATCCCAGTGAAAAAGGACCTGGATGCTGGGGATCAGAGCCATGGAATGGTTTGGGTGGGAAGGGACTTTAAATCCCTTCAATCCCATCTCCTCCCACCCCCTTCCATCATCCTTGGGTGCTCCAACCCCATCCAGCCTGGCCTTGGACACTTCCAGGGATGGGGCAACCCCAGCCTGAGCTCTGCCATGCCAGAATTCCCAATTTTCCCTCCTGTCCCCTTGGGATAGACAAAAGCTGAGAGCCCATTCCAGTGCTGAGCCCTGGGAGCTTTCCCTGGCTCTGCTGAGTTCCTCAAGTTTCCCCCTTGGACCTGGGCTGCCGTTTTTGTGGGAATCCCAAACTGTGGCTCTGGAATCCCTCTGGATTCTGCTCTTCCTGGCTTCATCTGAGGAAATCTTCTTGAGCCCCTCACTGAACAGGGGCTGAGGGTTTGTTATTTTGGGGGTGCAGTCCCTGTGGAAGTTTTGTCTCTTGGTGTTTGGGATTGGAGGGAGCTCAGGGCGCTGCTGCTGTCCCAGTCTTGTGCAGAATTCCCCCAGGATTTTTGCACATGGAATGGGATTTCTGAGTGGTTTTCCAGTGCCTTCCCCTCGAGGAGCCCCTCCTGATCCCCCAGCAAAGAAGGGACACGGTGCTGCTCCACCTGAGCCATTTTGCCCAGGGATGGGTGGGGAATGTGTTCCTACAATCTCGGTGAAATTCCTTTTTTCCCGGCCAGAATTCCCTCTGTGGTGCTTTATCCTCTCTCACCAGGATTTCTCCAGCTCTGTGAGGGTTTTCTCCTCTCCCTGTGAGTCAGGACATTGATGATCCCAAATCCCTGAACCCCTGGGGAACAGCAGCAAACCCATTTTGGGCTGCAGGGCAGCCCAGCTCAGCCAGGCTTTGCCAAGAGCGAAAATTCCCCCTCCTGGACCTGCTGTAATCCCAATTAATGTCTCCCAGGCTAATCTTGGTCCCAATTAACGCACCCTGGAGCTGTGCCGTGACCTTCCCCTCCCTCGCAGCCGCTCCCGAGGTCTCTCAGGGCCGGGATTCTTGGAGAGGCTCCGGCCCCTGGCAGGGCTGGGCTCATTAACGCCTCCGCAGGCTGCGAGCCATCCCTGCCCTCCTCCGCACGCCTTCCCCAAATTGTTGTGTCCTTTGGCTCCGCTCCTCCGTGAAACGGCTGCAGAGGTTGGGTTCGAGCAGGGGAAGGGCTGGAAGGGGAGTTCAGAGCTTGGGGTTGTGCCCTGATCCCGAGGGACCCCCAAAAGCGGGGCTGACACCGGCTCCTGTTCGCCTTGGCACGGGGTGGGTTCTGGGCTCTTCACTGAGCCTTCTCTCTTCTCAAATATTCGGGTTTAGTTGACGTTCTCCTCTCAATATTCAGGTTTAGTTGACATTCTCCTCTCAAATATTTGGGTTTAGTTGACATTCTCCTCTCAATATTCGGGTTTAGTTGACATTCTCCTCTCAAATATTTGGGTTTAGTTGACGTTCTCCTCTCAATATTCAGGTTTAGTTGACATTCTCCTCTCAATATTCAGGTTTAGTTGACATTCTCCTCTCAAATATTCAGGTTTAGTTGACATTCTCCCCTCAAATATTCGGGTTTAGTTGACATTCTCCTCTCAAATATTCGGGTTTAGTTGACATTCTCCTCTCAAATATTCGTGTTTACTTGACATTCTCCTCTCAATATTCAGGTTTAGTTGATGTTCTCCTCTCAATATTCAGGTTTAGTTGACGTTCTCCTCTCAATATTCAGGTTTAGTTGACGTTCTCCTCTCAAATATTCGGGTTTAGTTGACGTTCTCCTCTCAATATTAGGGTTTAGTTGACGTTCTCCTCTCAATATTCAGGTTTAGTTGACATTCTCCTCTCAATATTGAGGTTTAGTTGACATTCTCCTCTCAATATTCAGGTTTAGTTGACATTCTCCTCTCAAATATTCGGGTTTAGTTGACATTGTCCTCTCAATATTCAGGTTTAGTTGACATTCTCCTCTCAATATTCGGGTTTAGTTGACATTCTCCTCTCAAATATTCAGGTTTAGTTGACATTCTCCTCTCAAATATTCGGGTTTAGTTGTCATTCTCCTCTCAAATATTCGGGTTTAGTTGTCATTATCCTCTCCATATTCGGGTTTAGTTGTCATTCTCCTCTCAATATTCGGGTTTAGTTGACGTTCTCCTCTCAATGTTCGTGTTTAGTTGACACTGAGTTTTCTGGAGGCTCAGAAATAAACCAAACCTGACCCAGAGGGGAATTTGTTCATGTTCCGGTCAAGATGCTGAAGTGCTGCCTCATCTCTGACAGCTGCAGGGTTTCACTGGGAGGTTGCTCCACTCTTTATCTGCCTTTTCCTTCCCAAATTTCCCTCACATGGCTGCAGAACCATCCAGATGCTCCCAGAAATAGAAATACAAATATTTATAAACAGAGCCCTGCGTTCTCAGTGTGTGGGACAGCCCTGGGAAAGCTTTAACGACCCTTTCTAAACCCTGGAAACCCAAATAATGATCCTTTTTTAACCCAAATAATGACCCTTTTTAAACCCAAATAATGATCCTTTTTAAACCCAAATAATGATCCTTTCTAAACCCAGCTGGGAGTTTGGGGCTAAAGCAGCCTCCTCAGCTGAATTTTTCAGGAGAGCTTCTGCAGCCCCATTTCATTTTTGAGGAGTTGCTGAGGGTTTAAAAATGTTTTAAAAAGCAAGGAACAGCAGCCAGTGAGGACTGAGCTGATCAAACCAGATGTTTGGGGACAGAGCAGATCAATACAAATGTTTGGTGATGGAGGTGATCAATACAGATGTTTGGTGATGGAGCTGATCAATACAGATATTGAGGGGTGGAGCAGATCAACCCAGATGTTTGGGGATGGAGCAGATCAATACAGATGTTTGGGGATGGAGCTGATCAATACAGATGTTGAGGGGTGGAGCAGATCAACCCAGATGTTTGGGGATGGAGCAGATCAAGAGAGTCGTTGTTGAGGGATGGAACAAATCAAGACAGATGTTTGGGGATGGAAGAGATAAATACAGATGTTTAAGGACTGAGAAGATCCAGACAGATGTTTAGGGGTGGAGCTGATCAATACAGATGTTGTTTAGGGATGGAACAGATCAATGCAGATGTTTGGGGATGGCACAAATCAATAAGATGTTGTTTAGGGATGGAACGAACCAAGACAGATGTTTGGGGATGGAGCAGATCAAACCAGATGTTTCAAAATGAAACCTGAAGCTGCCCAGATTTTCCTGCAGAGCTCGAGGCTCTGCTGAGGTGAAACTCCTCCCCTCTGGACTTTGAACTGACAATTCCCACCCATCCTTCCCTGCCGAGATCCATGGGGATTTCTGGAATTTTCTCTCCATCCAGGAGCATCTCCCAGCCCCTGTTTGTCCCCTGGATCCACGGGGATTTCTGGAATTTTCTCTCCATACAGGAGCATCTCCCAGCTCGTTTGTCCCCTGGGCTGAACCCACCCTGTACCCACTCAAACATCTCCAGGGGTTTGTTCAGAGCTTGGAGCTGCTGGGCTTGGGGTCAAGGGTGATGGCTGAGACCAGTCCAGCTACTGGAGATGCTGGATCCCTCTGGAGCTCCTGGATCTGGGATCCTGGATCCCTCTGGAACTCCTGGATCTGGGATTCTGGATCTCTCTGGAGCTCCTGGATCTGGGATCCTAGATCACTCTGGAGCTCCTGGATCCAGGGTCACTCTGGAACTCCTGCATCTGGGATCCTGGATAATTCTGGATCCCTCTGGATCTCCTGGATCTGGGATCATGGGTCCCTCTGGAGCTCCTGGATCCAGAATTCTGAATCACTCTGGATCTCTCTGGAGTTCCTGGATCCAGAATTCTGGATCACTCTGGAGCTCCTGGATCCCTCTGGAGCTCCTCAATCTGGGATCCTGGATAATTCTGGATCCCTCTGGAGCTCCTGGATCTGGGATCCTGGATCCCTCTGGAGCTCCTGGATCCAGAATTCTGGATCATTCTCAAACTCCTGGATCCTTTTGGAGGTCCTGGATGCCTCTGATCCTGCCCTGCCAGCTCCATTCCCATTGGAAAATCCGCTCTCCTCACTGCCAGAGGGAGCAGCAGCTGCATTTCCCTCCTCCCATCCCCTCCAGCCCTCCCCAGGCTGGGGCAGGACCTGACTTTATTCCTCTCTCTCAGCTTCACCTCCTGACCTACAAAAAAATTGGCTCCTGGAAACCCAATGTTCATTTTCCAAGATTTTTTCCCCCTTCATTTTCCCGCCCCATCCTGATTTATGAGATCTGTTGGAAAAGCTCCTCTGGCTTTTCCTGTTTCCCCTCCAGTCCTGGGCTTCTGTTTCATTTCTCCCTTCCTTGGCAAAATCCTTTTCATTCCAGCAGGAATCTCCTGAGCCCCATCCCTGCTTAACCCACAGGGAAACTGAGGCACAACCCTGGAAATGTCCTGGAATTCTGATCCATGTCCTCCTCAGCTTTAAGGCTGTTCATGGATTTTGTGTCTTTATGTGAGGATGTGATTTTTCTGGGATTTTTTTTTTAGGGATAGACCAGATTTAGCTGAAATCTCAGAGAATTTTAGTTCCTAGACATCTCCTTTGGAGCCAAATCCTCCCCTACTCTGGTGGCTGCCAGGAACCAACGGAGCTCCAAAGGTCTGGGGAGGTTTTTCCCACTGAGCTCTGGCATTGCTTTGTTGGGAATGGTGGAATCCTCATCCCCACGTGTCCTGCCTGACCACTCCACGTGCCTGGGCCTCAGTGGGGAGCTGGAAAAGGACAGGATTTCACAGGATTCCACTCCTGGATGAAATTCCTCTCATGAGTCACCAGAAGTTGTCTGTTCCTACCTAAATTGTGCTTGTGGAGCACTTGGATGCCAACAAATCCCCATCCAGACTTACAACCAAAACCTGGAGATGTTTTCCACGATTCCAAGGTCATCCAAGGCTTCTGCCAAGTGTCTGGTGATGTTTTGAGTTTCTACAGATGGAACCAGACGTGCAGGAACAGAAATAAATCTTTGATCCCACTGGGAACCCAGAGTTTGGGATGAATCCCTCACTGCTGGCCACGAGATTTCCTCACCCTCCTGCTTTTCCACTGCTCCTGATGGGGAGAAAAAAAGGGTTCAGTTCTGTCCTGGCAGCATCTGGGTGAAGTTTTCCTGCTTTATTTCTGGAGGAAAACACGAAAATCATTTGCTACACCTCCCAACATAGAGAATTTTACCTGGGGAAAATGTATTTTTGGGGTGAAATGATGTGGCAAGTTGATCTAAACTTATAAATGAGGAGGTTTCAGATTGTTTTTCCCACCCCACAAAAAATAATTGAGCTGAGTTTGGTATTTACAGGTGGCATGGGAGGTAATCCAAATTTCCAAGATGGTAATGAAAATAATAATTAATAATAGAAATTATGATTAATAATAGAAATAATAGAACCAATGTAAATAATAATATAATAAAATAATAATATAATGTAACAATATATCATATATTATTATATATATTATATATTATATATTATATATTATATATTATATATTATATATTATATATTATATATTATATATTATATAGAATATAGAATATAGAATATAGAATATAGAATATAGAATATAGAATAAAATAATAGAATAAAATAATAGAATAAAATAATGAAATATAATAATGAATAAATGCAAATAAAATAAGAAATAATAAGCAATAAAATAAACAATAACACATAGAAATAAATAAATAATAATGAATAATATAACTACTATAATAATACAAATCATATCAAATTTTTATCATTACAAACATGGATTAAAATCTGATTTTCCTCCAGGACAGCCCTGCCTGGCTCTGCCTCTGAGGACTGCGAGCACTGAAAATGGGAAGATCCCGAATTTCTCCCTCCAACCCCTCCCTGCTGCTGCTGCTGCTGCTGCTGCTGGCCGGGCTGAGCTGTGCCCAGTATGAGCCCTGGCCGTACCTGCCCGGCTACCTCGAGCCAGCCCCCCAGGTGTTCCAGCCGCCCCAGAGAGCCCCAAACGTGCCCAAAATCCAGCTGAGGCTGGCGGGGCAGAAGAGGAAGCACAACGAGGGCAGGGTGGAGGTGTTCTACAGCGGAGAGTGGGGCACCGTGTGCGACGACGACTTCTCCATCCACGCCGCCCACGTGGTGTGCCGGGAGCTGGGCTACGTGGAGGCCGTGTCCTGGCTGCCCAGCTCCAAGTACGGCAAAGGAGAAGGTGAGGAGATCTTGGAGTGGTGTGGGGAATGCTTCCAGCTCCCAAAAATCCCTGATTTCAGTTTAATTGATGGTTTTGGGGTGTTCTCTCTCGGAGGCCGTGTCTTGGCTGCCCAGCTCCAAGTACGGCAAAGGAGAAGGTGAGGGGGTCTTGGAGAGGGTCTTTTCATCTTCCAATAATCCCTGATTTCAGTTTAATTGGTGGTGTTTGGGTGTTTCTCTCTCATGCTGGAGCTGGGCTACGTGGAGGCCGTGTCCTGGCTGCCCAGCTCCAAGTATGGGAAAGGAGAAGGTGAGGAGATCTTGGAGCAGTGTGGGGAATGTTTCCAGCTCCCAGTAATTCCAGATTTCTGTCTCATTGGTGGTTTTGGGGTGTTTCTCTCTTGGAAGCCGTGTCCTGACTGCCCAGCTCCAAGTACGGGAAAGGAGAAGGTGAGGGGGTCTTGGAGAGGGTCTTTTCATCTTCCAATAATCCCTGATTTCAGTTTAATTGGTGGTGTTTGGGTGTTTCTCTCTCATGCATGGAGCTGGGCTACGTGGAGGCCGTGTCCTGGTTGCCCGGCTCCAAGTATGGAAAAGGGGAAGGTGAGGAGATCTTGCAGCAGGGAGAGGTTCTTTCCAGCTCCCAAAAATCCCTGATTTCGGTTTAATTGATGGGTTTGGGGTGTTTCTCTCTCGGAGGCCGTGTCCTGGCTGCCCAGCTACAAGTATGGCAAAGGAGAAGGTGAGGACAGCTTGGAGCAGTGTGGGGAATGTTTCCAACTCCTAGTAATCCCTAACTTCAATTTAATTTATGGGTTTTGGGTATTTCTCTCTCATGCTGGAGCTGGGCTACGTGGAGGCCGTGTCCTGGCTGCCCAGCTCCAAGTATGGAAAAGGGGAAGGTGAGGAGGTCTTGGAGCAGTGTGGGGAATGTTTTCATCTCCCAAAAATTGCTAATTTCACTTTAATTCGTGGTCTTGGGGTGTTTCTCTCTCATGCCGGGAGCTGGGCTACATGGAGGCTGTGTCCTGGCTGCCCAGCTCCAAGTATGGGAAAGGAGAAGGTGAGGGATTCTTGGAATTGGGAGAGGGTCTTTTCATCTCCCAATTATCCCTGATTTCAGTCTCATTGATTGATTTGAGTGGGTTTTTTTGTACTGTGCTCTATGAGGTAAAAAATGTGTTAAAGTGTTGGAAAGCATTCCAAAGGATGGACACACACATGGGAAGAGCAGTTGAAGGCACTTGGATTGGGAACCCAGGGAATTGAGAGGGCCTTTTCATGTCCCAGTAATCCTTGATTCCAGTTTAATTGGTGGTTTTGGGGTGTTTCTCTCTCATGCTGGAGCTGGGCTACGTGGAGGCCGTGTCCTGGCTGCCCAGCTCCAAGTTTGGGAAAGGAGAAGGTGAGGAGATCTTGCAGCAGTGTGAGGAATGTTTCCAGCTCCCAGTAATCCCTGTTTTTTGGTATTGATCATCAATGATAAATCTCATTGATGGTTTTGAGTGTTGGTTTCTCATGTAAGATAAAAAAGGTGTTAACGTGTTGGAAAGCCTCCAAAGGATGGACACGGATGGGGAAGGGCCTGGAGCAGCTGAAAGACCTTGGATTGGGATTTCAGGGCATTTCCAGTTCCCCATAATCCCTAATTTCAGTTTAATTGGTAGTTTTGAATGTTCCTTTCTCATGCTCTGCTCTGTGAGGTAAAAAATGTGTGAAATTATTGGAGAGCATCCAAAGGATGGACACAGGGATGGAGAAGGGCCTGGAGCAGCTGAAGGACCTTGGACTGGGATCCCAGGGAATTGAGGGAGCTTCTCCAGCTCCCAAAAATCCCTGGTTTCAGTTTTCCATGTCCTTTCTTGCCCTCTGAACCTTGCATCTGGTGGAAATGTGGAAAATCCCACCTGAATCCCAAATATTTGCTGGGCAAAACCTTAGAAAGGAAAATGTTTGTGTGTGACAGCTGGGAATTCCTGAAATCACCAAATTTGAAAGAAATAATCCAGGAATAACAACAGATCTGTGGAATAACGGACACTCCACGGAATTTCTCGGGATTTATTGGGATTTGGGATTGAATCTTGTCCTTCTGGGGATTTTTCCTGCCCTCCCTGGAGCCTGGTGGATCCCACAGGGATTTAATTCCACTCGGGAGGGCCGCAGGTGCTGCTTGGGTGGATCTGAGCAGTTTTTGAGTGCTCACACCTTTAAATGTCCCATAAAAGAGCGAGTGGGGCCTGAGGGAAATTGCAAACCTGGAATGTGCTCCCAGAGTTGTGGATTTTGGCTCCGGAGGCAGAGCAGGAGATTTCCAAGCGAGGAAGAGGCCGTGACATTGGAAAACAAACCGGGCTGGCCACGGGGTGACACGGGAGGGAGAATTCCCAGGGAAATCCCAAATCCAGGGTCAGGGGGGCTCTTCCCATTCTGGTTTTGAGGGCTCTGATTTCTGTATTAATTTATTATTTTAGTATTTAAAATAAATTTTTATTATTACCATTTATTATTCCCATCCTTTATCCATATGGGAATGTTAAATTAATAAATTTAATTAATGTTAAATTAATATATTAAATTAATAATAGAATTAAACCAAAATAAATTAATTAAAATTATTATGTTTTATTGATAAAGGATGGGAAATGCTGTGGGCCAGAGCTTTTCCCAGTCCATCAATCCTTGAGGTCCTGCTTTATTCACCTTGATTTTCAACTGAGTGTATTAATTTAATATATTATTTATAACATAATTAATTTATATTTAATTATTATTTTCATATAACATAATAATAATTTTTACTTAATTTATTTTCAAATTCTAGTATTAATTTAATATGTTAATTTAATATTTATTGAATGTATTAATTTAATATTCCCATAGGGATAAAGGATGGAAAAAGCCATTGGGTCAGAGCTTTTCCCAACTTGAAAAATTTCATTTGGTCTTAAAATTTAATTAAATTAATAATTTAAAAGTTAAAATTTAAAGTTAATTCATTCAGTTAAGGGATAATCCTTTTTTATTTTGGTATTTAATGAGGATTCTTATGGTGCAGCATTTTGCCAGGGTGGAGCACACTGGAATGTACACTCACAATAGATCATGGATAGAATTTCACAGATTTGCAAATTAGGATATTTAACAAAAATGTCTCAATGAGAGACTAGAATGAATAGCCTGATATTATTTTATTTCAATTTTTAAAATTTATTTTATTTTTATTGTATTTTTTTGTTGTCTTGGATGGGCCTAATCTTAGTTTATAGGATGTATTTTAGAGGAGACTTTGGTTTTTTAGGGTAGTGTAGGGTTTGTCTGCCTCTAACTCTGAGGTTTTAGGATTTTTGGGTTTTTATTTTATTAATAGAATATCAGGATTATGTGGGGTTATCAGACTGAAGGAATTACAAGTGTGCATGATAAGAGCACTGAGAATGCATAAAAGAAAAGGTAAATATTTGTCATGGCATCAAACTCATCAATCCTTGAGGTTCTGCTTTATTCACCTTGATTGTCACACCTTGATTTTTCCCACTGAGAATTTTCATCACTGATCCCTGGGCCAGCACAGGCTGGAGGTGGATTTTTATTCCCAAATGGATAAAGGATGGGAAAATCCATGGGCCAGAGCTTTTCCCAATCCATCAATCCTTGAGGTGCCATTTTATTTTCACACCAAGATTTCACATCTTGATTTTCACACCAAGAGTGAGAACCAAGCACTTCCCTGGCTTCCAGACTCAGGGAATCCAGCCCCGATTCCTCCTCTTGGAATCTCAGTTGTGTTTCCATCTTTTTCCAGGGAAAATCTGGCTGGACAACGTGCACTGCCTTTATTCACCTTGATTTTCTCACCTCAGTTTTTCCCACTGAGAATTTTCATCACTGATCCCTGGGGCAGCACAGGCTGGAGGTGGATTTTTATTCCCAGGTGGATAAATGATGGGAAAATCCATGGGCCAGAGCTTTTCCCAATCCATCAATCCTTGAGGTGCTGCTTTATTCACCTTGATTTTCAACTGAGTGTGAGACCCAGCTGTGAACCTGGGATCCAGGCTCAGGGAATCCAGCCCAGATCTCTCCTCTTGGAATCTCAGTTGTGGTTTTTCCCATTCCAGTAAAGATTCCCTGGAGTCCAGATTCAAGGAATCCAGCCCCGATTCCTTCTCTTGGAATCTCAGCTGTGGTTTTTCCCATTCCAGGGAAGATTCCCTGGAGTCCAGATTCAGGGAATCTGGTCCAGATTCCCCCTCTTGGAATCTCAGCTGTGTTTTCATCCTTTTCCAGAAGAAATCTGGCTGCACAACCTGAACTGCTTGAGGTGCCACTTTATTCACCCTAATTTTTAACACAGAGCAAGGCCCAGTTGCTTCCCTGGAGTCCAGATTCAGGGAATCCTGTCTAGATTCCTTCTCATGGAATCTCAGTTGTGTTTCCATCCTTTTCCAGGGAAAATCTGGCTGGACAACGTGCACTGCCTTTATTCACCTTGATTTTCACACCTCGGTTTTTCCCACTGAGAATTTTCATCACTGATCCCTGTGATGGATCTGATCATTGTGCTGGAGCAGCACAGGCTGGAGATGGATTTTTATTTCCAAATGGATAAAGGACGGGAAAATCCATGGGCCAGAGCTTTTCCCAATCCATCAATCCTTGAGATGCTGCTTTATTCACCTTGATTTTCACCTGAGCGTGAGACCCAACTGATTCCCTGGGATCCAGGTTGAGGGAATCCGGTCCAGATTCCTTGTTTTGGAATCTCAGCTGTGTTTTCATCCTTTTCCAGAAGAAATCTGGCTGGACAACCTGCACTGCTTGAGGTTCTGCTTTACTCACCTTGATTGTCACACCTCGGTTTTTCCCACTGAGAATTCTCATCACTGATCCCTGGGAGGGATCTGATCACTGTGCTGGGGCAGCACAGGCTGGAGGTGGATTTTTATTCCCAAATGGATAAAGGATGGGAAATGTTGTGGGCCAGAGCTTTTCCCAATCCATCAATCCTTGAGGTGCTGCTTTATTCACCCTGATTTTCAACTGAGTGTGAGACCCAGCTGTGAACCTGGGATCCAGATTCAGGGAATCCAATCCAGATTCCCCCTTTTGGAATCTCAGCTGTGTTTTCATCCTTTTCCAGGGAAAATCTTTCTGGACAACGTGCACTGCTTGAGGTTCTGCTTTATTCACCTTGATTTGCACACCAAGAATGAGACCCAGCACTTTCCTGCCTTCCAGGGAAGATTCCCTGCAGTCCAGATTCAGGGAACCCAGATCAGATTCCTCCTCTTGGAATCTCAGTTGTGGTTTTCTCCTTTTCCAGAAGGAATCTGGCTGGACAACGTGCACTGCTTGAGGTGCTGCTTTATTCACCTTGATTTTTCCCACTGAGAATTTTCATCACTGATCCCTGGGGTAGCACAGGCTGGAGGTGGATTCTTATTTCCAAATGGATAAAGGACAAGAAAATCCATGGGCCAGAGCTTTTCCCAATCCATCAATCCTTGAGGTGCTGCTTTATTCACCTTGATTTGCAACTGAGTGTGAGACCCAGCTGCTTCCCTGGAGTCCAGATTCAGGGAATCCTGTCTAGATTCCTTCTCTTGGAATCTCAGTTGTGTTTCCATCCTTTTCCAGGGAAAATCTGGCTGGACAACGTGCACTGCTTGAGGTTCTGCTTTACTCACCTTGATTTTTCCCACTGAGAATTTTCATCACTGATCCCTTGGCCAGCACAGGCTGAGGTGGATTTTTATTCCCAAATGGATAAAGGATGGGAAAATCCATGAGCCAGAGCTTTTCCCAATCCATCAATCCTTGAGGTGCTGCTTTATTCACCTTCATTTTCAACTGAGTGTGAGACCCAGCTGCTTCCCTGGGATCCAGGTTCAGGGAATCCAGCCCAGATCTCTCCTCTTGGAATCTCAGTTGTGGTTTTTCCCATTCCAGGGAAGATTCCCTGGAGTCCAGATTCAAGGAATCCAGCCCCGATTCCTTCTCTTGGAATCTCAGCTGTGGTTTTTCCCGTTCCAGGGAAGATTCCCTGGAGTCCAGATTCAGGGAACCCAGCTCAGATTCCTTCTCTTGGAATCTCAGTTGTGTTTTCCTCCTTTTCCAGGGAAAATCTGGCTGGACAACCTGCACTGCTTGAGGTGCTGCTTTACTCACCGTGATTGTCACACCTCGGTTTTTCCCACTGAGAATTTTCATCACTGATCCCTGGGCCAGCACAGGCTGGAGGTGGATTTTTATTCCCAAATGGATAAAGGATGGGAAAATCCATGGGGCAGAGCTTTTCCCAATCCATCAATCCTTGAGGTGCTGCTTTATTCACCTTGATTTTCAACTGAGCGTGAGACCCAGCTGCAAACCTGGGATCCAGGTTCAGGGAATCCAGCCCTGATTCCTTCTCTTGGACTCTCAGCTGTGGTTTTTCCCATTCCAGGGAAGATTTCCTGGAGTCCAGATTCAAGGAATCCGGCCTCAATCTCTGCTCTTGGAATTTCAGTTGTGGTTTTTCCCATTCCAGGGAAGATTCCCTGGAATTCAGATTCAGGGAACCCAGCTCAGATTCCCCCTTTTGGAATCTCAGTTGTGTTTCCATCCTTTTCCAAGACAACCTGCACTGCTTGAGGTGCCACTTTATTCACCCTGATTTTTAACACAGAGCAAGGCCCAGCTGCTTCCCTGGAATCCAGATTCAGGGAATCCAGCCCCGATTCCTTGTTTTGGAGTCTCAGCTGTGTTTTCCTCCTTTTTCAGAGAAAATCTGGCTGGACAACGTGCACTGCTTGAGGTGCAGCTTTATTCACCTTGATTTGCACACCAAGAATGAGACCCAGCACTCTCCTGCCTTCCAGGGAAGATTCCCTGGAATCCAGATTCAGGGAACCCAGCTCAGATTCCTCCTCTTGGAATCTCAGCTGTGTTTTCATCCTTTTCCAGAAGAAATCTGGCTGGACAACGTGCACTGCTTGAGGTGCCACTTTACTCACCTTGATTTTTAACACAGAGAAAGGCCCAGCTGCTTCCCTGGAGTCCAGATTCAGGGAATCCAGTCCAGATCCCTGCTCTTGGAATCTCAGTTGTGTTTCCATCCTTTTCCAGGGAAAATCTGGCTGGACAACGTGCACTGCTTGAGGTGCTGCTTTATTCACCTTGATTTTTCCCACTGAGAATTTTCATCACTGATCCCTGGGGTAGCACAGGCTGGAGGTGGATTTTTATTCCCAAATGGATAAACGATGGGAAAATCCATGGGCCAGAGCTTTTCCCAATCCATCAATCCTTGAGGTGCTGCTTTATTCACCTTGATTTTCAACTGAGTGTGAGACCCAGCTGCTTCCCTGGGATCCAGGTTCAGGGAATCCAGCCCCGATTCCTTGTTTTGGAATCTCAGCTGTGTTTCCATCCCTTTCCAGGGAAAATCTGGCTGGACAACGTGCACTGCTTGAGGTGCTGCTTTATTCACCCTAATTTTAACACAGAGCAAGGCCCAGTTGCTTCCCTGGGATCCAGGTTCAGGGAATCCAGCCCCGATTCCTTCTCTTGGAATCTCAGTTGTGTTTTCCTCCTTTTCCAGGAGGAATCTGGCTGGACAACCTGCACTGCTTGAGGTGCAGCTTTATTCACCTTGATTTTTCCCACTGAGAATTTTCATCACTGATCCCTGGGCCAGCACAGGCTGGAGGTGGATAAAGGATGGGAAAATCCATGGGCCAGAGCTTTTCCCAATCCATCAATCCTTGTGATGCTGCTTTATTCACCCTAATTTTTAACACAGAGCAAGGCCCAGCTGCTTCCCTGGGATCCAGATTCAGGGAATCCAGCCCCGATTCCTTGTTTTGGAATCTCAGTTGTGTTTTCCTCCTTTTCCAGGGAAGATCTGGCTGGACAACGTGCACTGCACGGGCAAGGAGAGCAGCCTGGCTGCCTGTGGCTCCAATGGCTGGGGAGTGAGCGACTGCAAACACACCGAGGACGTGGGCGTGGTGTGCAGCGAGAAGAGGATCCCGGGCTTCAAGTTTGACAACTCCCTGATTAACCAAATTGAGGTAATTGGGGTGAAAACGATGATCCATAGTGTCCTGAGGAGAGGGATGGTTGGAAGTGATGGAAATTGTAAATTGGTCACGTGTTTATCCTGCATGTTTGTGCATATTATTGATTTATCCTATGTTTGTCACATATTTATTAATGTTATCAATTTATCCCATATTTATTCCCATTATCAACTTATCCAATATTTATTCACCTTACCAATTTATCCTACATTTATTCACATTATCAATTTATCCCATATTTATCCCATCTCTTTATTCACATTATCAATTTATCCCATATTTATACCACATTATCAATTTATCCCATATTAATTCCCATTATCAATTTATCCCATATTTATTCCACATTATCAATTTATCCCTTATTTATCCCACCTATTTATCCACCTTATCAATTTATCCCATATTTAATCCCATTATCAGCTTATCCAATATTTATTCACCTTACCAATTAATCCTACATTTATTCACATTATCAATTTATCCCATATTTATACCACATTATCAATTTATCCCATATTTATCCCATCTCCTTATTCACATTACCAATTTATCTCGTATATATTCCCATTATCAATTTATGTCATGTTTATCCCACATTATCAATTTATCCCATATTTATCCCACAAATTTACTCCCATTATCAATTCATCCCATGTTAATTCCCATTATCAATTTATTTCATGTTTATCCCACATTATCAGTTATCCCATATTTATCCCACATTATCAATTTATCCCATATTTATCCCATCTATTCATTCACATTACCAATTTATCTCATATATATTCCCATTATCAATTCATCCCATATTAATTCCCATTATCAATTTATCCTATATTTATTCCACATTATCAATTTATCCCATATTTTTCCCACATTACCAATTTATCCCATGTTTATTCCACCTTTATTCCCATTATCAATTTATCCCATATTTATTCAAATTATCAATTTTTCCCATATTTCTCCCACACATTTATTCCCATTATCTATTTATCCCACATTATCAATTTATCCTGTATTTATCCCACCTATTTATTCACATTATCAATTTATCCCATATTCAGTTCCATTTTCAATTTATCCAATATTTATCCCACATTATCAATTTGTCCCATATTTATCCCACCTATTTATTCACATTATCAATTTATCCCATATTAATTCTCATTATCAATTTATCTCATGTTTATCCCACATTATCAGTTTATCCCATATTTATCCCACATTATCAATTTATCCCTTATTTATCCCACCTATTTATTCATCTTATCAATTTATCCCATATTTATCCCTCCTATTTATTCACATCATCAATTTATCCCATATTAATTCCCATTATCAATTTATCTCATGTTTATCCCATATTTATTCACATTATCAATTTATTCCACATTTATCCCCCATTATCAATTTATCTCATGTTTATCCCATATTTATTCACATTATCAATTTATCCCATATTGATCCCATCTCAGGTTCCAATTTCAGAAAGTCACATAAACAATAAGAATTTGAAACTTTTTACTATGAATTATTCTGGGTCCTCAATCAATTTTCCAAAATTGAAAATTGTTCTTTTCATGTCTCAAAGGATGAATTTAGAGACAAAAGGTGCCCTTGATTAATCCAATTGAGGTAAATGGGGTAAAAATGCTGATTCAGAACATTCTGTGGACTGGGGTGGCTGGGAATGACATAAATTATCAATTTATCCCATGTTTATCTCACATATTTTTTCACATTATCAGATAAATATTAAGAATTTGAAACAACCAGATATTTATTTTTTAACAGTAATTTATTCCAGTTCCTCAAACAATTTTTCAAAGTTGAAACCTGTTCTGTTAATATTTCAAAGAATGAATTTAGAGAGACAAAATCTGTGTTGTGCTGACAAAACTTCCTGATATTTTTAGTTCTAATGGACAAAATTCCTGAATTTTCTCTCCTCTTTTAACACTGGGACCAGTTTGGAGCTCTCTGGGTTAATGGGGACAGCAGGAAGGGTTGGATTTGGGGTGGAATAATTCCTGCAGCCACACTGGATTTAAAGGGAAAATATAAAGATATTTTTGTGTTGTTTGCATGAGCAATGATGGAGAAGCCATGACAAAAATATGGGAATATTTGTGGGAATGTGGGATTAGGGCTGGAAGTGAGGAAATCGAGGGGAAGGTTCTGGACTCTCACTGGGAGGCTGAGGGGGAGATTTGGGGAAATGACAGAACCAGAGGGGAAATGACAGAACCAGAGGGGAAATGACAGAAATCCCCTGGGATTCTGCAGGATAAGGAAATGTGGGAATGCTGGGCTGGAAGGGAGCTGGGATGGGGGGAAAAGGGATTCTTCAGAGGGGAAAAAAAGGATTTTTTTTTCATTTATCTCCTCAGCTTGGGGAGTTTGTGGTGCCTCAGTCACCTCTATTTTCCTGGATTTTTCACTGTCTCCATTCCCTGGCTGCCCTTGGCCAAAATTTATGGAAAGACCCCCCTGAAAGGGTTTCCAGAGTTCCTTTTGAGCATCCAGGGAAAACCCAGGTGGTGCTGCACATCCCAGTGTGGATGAACCGTGGGGTTTGTCTGTGAGCTGGAATGGGATGAGAGGGAAGGGAAGGGAAGGGAAGGGAAGGGAAGGGAAGGGAAGGGAAGGGAAGGGAAGGGAAGGGAAGGGAAGGGAAGGGAAGGGAAGGGAAGGGAAGGGAAGGGAAGGGAAGGGAAGGGAAGGGAAGGGAAGGGAAGGGAAGGGAAGGGAAGGGAAGGGAAGGGAAGGGCTGCAGCTCCAGGATCTGAGGGATTCAGTTCCTTTCCTCACCCTGACCTCGCCTCCCCTGCCTCGGGAGGGATCATCCCCAGCTGCTCCATCAATGGCTCCCTTGTGTCCCAGGGAATGAGGAGGGAGTGTGGAACACCAGGGGTGGCTTTGGCTCCTCTGAAGCCACAGAGAGTCCTCAAAACACCTGGAAGAAAATCTGCTTTAGTCTAGACAGAGGTCACCTCCCCCCGAGCTGCTCCAGGAATTAATCACAGAGGCTTTGGAGGGCTCTGCCTTTCCATGAGCTCAGCACGGGGCTGGGGGAGTGGAACTCCTCAGATAATTGGGAATGAGCTCGGCTGCTGCTCTGGGAGTGCTGAAATTTCAGATGAATCATGAGATGAGACTGAAGGGATTCCTGGAGGAGAAGCCTCCGGATCAGCAGGAGGAGGGGATGGGAAAGGGAGAAGTGGATTTATTTTTAAGGAGCTGTGCTGAGTGGGGTGGAAGTGCTGCATTTCCAGGGCAGAGGCTGCTGCAGCCCTGCTCATCCCCTGCCTGCCTCACAGTGACAGAGAGAGCAAAAGAGGTTAAAATTAGAAATCAGGGGAGGAAACCTTCCCTGTGAGGCTGGGGAGGGGCTGGAATGGAATTCCAGAGAAGCTGTGGCTGCCCCTGGATCCTTAGAAGTGTCCAAAACCAGGCTGGAGCAACCTGGGGATTGAACCTGCCCATGGCACGGGTGGCTCTGGGTGATTTTGAGCTCCTTTTCCACCCAAACCATTCCAGGATTCTTTATTTTCCTGAGTGATTTTGAGCTCCTTTCCTACCCAAACCATTCCAGGATTTTTTATCTTCCTAAATGATTTTCAGCTCCTTTTCTACCAAATCATTCTAGGACTCTTTTTCACCCTGAATGATTTTGAGCTCCTTTCTTACCTAAACCATTCCAGGATTCTTTATCTCTCTGAATTATTTTTGAGCTCCTTTCCTACCCAAACCATTCCAGGATTCTTTATCTTCCTAAATGATTTTAAGCTCCTTTCCCACCCAAACCATTCCACAGTTCTGTTTCTCCCTGAGTGAGTTTCAGCTCCTTTCCTATCAAACCCTTCCAGGATTCTTTATCTCCCTGAATGATTTTAAACTCCTTTCCTCCCAAACCCTTTCAGGATTCTTTATCTCCTTGAATTTCACGAACCTTCCCACAGCACCTCTGCTTCCATTCTGCAAAACCCAGCTGGTTTTTCCTCTCTCCCTATAAAATAAAATCCCTGGAGCTGCAGGGCTCCTTCCCTGCTGCTTTCCCTGAGCAGGATCAGGGCTGGAGGTGAGGAGCTGGGATGTTTGGGATGCCATCGTGGCAGCTCCTTGCACTCACAACTGGCTGTCAGATGTCCCAGCTCCTTCCCCCTCTGAGTTCTGCCACTCTTATCTTTGCTTTATCTCCCCAGCAGCCAGTGGGACATGGCTGGAGCTAAAAACGAGGAGCAGGGTGACCCAGGGGGTCACAAACCCAAACCAGGGAGTGTTCAAAGCCTCCTGTGAAGGCGAGTTTGGAAGTTTTTGCCCTTCCCAACGTGCCTGGGAATTGTGCAGGTCATTCCTTGCATTCACCAGGGGAAACATCATCGTTTGTGAGCTCCTGGGTTCCTGCTGGAGCCCAGAGCTTGTCCCAGTGATGTTTTCCCTTTGGAATGAGGGATGAGGGGGCTGGAATTTCCTCTGAGCTCTGCTGTGGTCAGGACTCTCCATCAGCTTTTGTGCTGACGGGGCAGAACCAGCGCAATCCCACCAGGGCTCCTGGGGGAAGGGATCTGTCCCTTTGTCCTTCAGCTGCTACTCAAGCCAGGCTTTACTAAAACAGGCCTGGCTGGAGGTGCTAAACCCAGCTTGGGTGCTGAATCCTGCATTGCCACCCTGGCTGTGATTCCCAAATGGATCTGACCAGGCTTTACTAAAACAGGCCTGGCTGGAGGTGCTAAACCCAGCTTGGGTGCTGGATCCTGCATTCCCACCCTGGCTGTGATTCCCAAATGGATCTGACTGTGCCCAGCCCATGGATTAACAGCAGTGAGGGCAGATTTTGGTGCCCATGATCCAAGGAACAGCTGGAGCTGGGCCAGGGGAGCTTCAGTTGGATATTGGGAAAAGTTTCTTCATCTTGAGGGTGGCCTTGGGCACTTCCAGGGACCCAGGGGCAGCCACAGCTCCTCTGGGAATCCCATCTCAACCCCTTCCCTCCATCAGAGGCAGGAATTCCCTCCCAATACTGAACCTCCCCTTTTCCAGTGGGAAGCCATTCCCTGTGTCCTGTCCCAAATCCCTCTCCATCTTTCTGTAGCTCCTTCAGGCACTGCAAGGCCACAGTGAGGTCACCCCAAAACTTCTGAACAATCCCAATTTTCCTCATCATTTAGAAAGTGTTGAACCCCTTTGGTGCAGATTCCCTGGGGCTGGGAAGTGCTGGGAACATGGAAAACCAGGGAGGGGAAATCCACCACGGGGACAGGGCCCTGCACGGGGACATTTTGCCCAAATCCACCACGGGGACAGGGCCCTGCACGGGGACATTTTGCCCAAATCCACCACGGGGGCAGGGCCCTGTATGGGGACATTTTGCCCAAATCCACCACGGGGACAGGGCCCTGCATGGGGACATTTTGCCCAAATCCACCACGGGGACAGGGCCCTGCACAGGGACATTCTGCCCAAATCCACCACGGGGACAGGGCCCTGCATGGGGACATTCTGCCCAAATCCACCACAGGGACAGGGCCCTGTATGGGGACATTTTGCCCAAATCCACCACGGGGACAGGGCCCTGCATGGGGACATTTTGCCCAAATCCACCACAGGGACAGGGCCCTGCATGGGGACATTTTGCCCAAATCCACCATGGGGACCAGGCCCTGCGTGGGGACATTCTGCCCAAATCCATGACGGGGACAGGGCCCTGCGTGGGGACATTTTGCCCAAATCCACCGCAGGACCAGGCCCTGCATGGGGACGTTCTGCCCAAATCCACCACGGGGGCAGGGCCCTGCACGGGGACATTTTGCCCAAATCCACCACAGGGACAGGGCCCTGCGTGGGGACATTTTGCCCAAATCCACCGCAGGACCAGGCCCTGCACGGGGACATTTTGCCCAAATCCACCACGGGGACAGGGCCCTGTGTGGGGACATTTTGCCCAAATCCACCGCAGGACCAGGCCCTGCGTGGGGACATTTTGCCCAAATCCACCACAGGGACAGGGCCCTGCACAGGGACCAGGCCCTGCATGGGGACATTTTGCCCAAATCCACCACGGGGACAGGGCCCTGCATGGGGACATTTTGCCCAAATCCACCGCAGGGACCAGGCCCTGCACGGGGACATTTTGCCCAAATCCACCACAAGGACAGGGCCCTGTATGGGGACATTTTGCCCAAATCCATGACAGGGACAGGGCCCTGCGTGGGGCCATTTTGCCCAAATCCACCACGGGGACCAGGCCCTGCATGGGGACATTCTGCCCAAATCCACCACGGGGACCAGGCCCTGCATGGGGACATTTTGCCCAAATCCATGACAGGGACAGGGCCCTGCACGGGGACATTTTGCCCAAATCCACCACGGAGACAGGGCCCTGTATGGGGACATTTTGCCCAAATCCACCACGGGGACAGGGCCCTGCGTGGGGACATTTTGCCCAAATCCACCACAGGGACAGGGCCCTGCATGGGGACATTTTGCCCAAATCCATGACAGGGACAGGGCCCTGTACGGGGACATTCTGCCCAAATCCACCACGGTGACAGGGCCCTGTATGGGGACATTTTGCCCAAATCTGGCCAGGCTGGCTCAGCTCTGCCCCACAGGGAGCCCCCACTGCCTCAGAGCAGCTCGATAACCCCTGAGCTGAGCTCATTTTCATTGGACACCAGCTCAGCTCTGCTTCCCAGTTTGGAAAAGCTGTGGATAAGTGGGAGAGGATGAGATTTTCCATGGCCATAAATCACCCAGCCATTCCATATGGATGTGCTCAGACAGATCCCTTCCCACCACAGCTCGTGTTTGGAGGGTTATGTCACACTTCTTCCCATCCCTGAGCTCTTCCATCCTTTTTCTGCTGGGAAGGGGCAGTGCTTGACCTCTGAAAGCTGGGAAAATTTATTGCCAGGACACAACAAGGTCAGGAACACAGAATTAATTACATTAAATCTGTGCAAAAGACCTCCAAGCTCATTAAAACCAACCTCTGACTAATCAGCACCTTCTCACCCAGACCATCCCACTCTGTCCTTAGGAAAGTTCAATATTTGAACAATAAAATGATCTTTAAAGGCCTTTGCAACCCAAACCCTGAAGTGTTTTGGGGAGGGTGAATGGTGGGAGAGTTGTGATAAGGAGAAGGGAGACAGGCAGGAAGGGGTTAATCCTCCTGGCAACCCCAGAATTCCATCCCTCCCTTGTTAAAATTCCCCTTTTTTTGCTGTTTTCCACTTCCAGTGCAGATTTTAGAGGATTCCTTGGGGCGTGATGGAGCTGCTGGGTGTCAGGAGCTCTGAAATCCCAATTCCCTGTGTGCTCCCTGAGCTGGGAACACCATCCCTGCTTTTCCAACAGTGCCTGCAGTCACTGTGTGTGATCCCAGCTCATTCCAGACCCACCTGCAGCTGCTCGTCCCTGCTTTTCCAACAGTGCCTGCAGTCACTCTGTGTGACCCCAGCTCATTCCAGACCCACCTGCAGCTGCTCTCCTGCCTTTTCCAGCCTTTTCCAGGCCACAGTGGCTGATTCCTACCTTAATATATTCCTTAAATCAATGCACCAGAGGGATTTGATTGAATGCCCTCCCCAAAACATCCTGAACAAAATATTTGCTGTCCACCTCCTTCCTCTGCGTGCGCCCACAAATAGGCCAGGCTCTAAATATATCGAATTTCTGCAGCTCCCAAATAGCTCTGGTACCTGAGGCCAGCCCAGGGCTTTGGCCAGACGGTGGCCAGACAGGTCTGGCTGCTATTTCTGGCCTTCATTTCCCTTCTGGGTACTTGTGAGGCAGAAAAATCTCCCTTCAAAGGCTTCAAGGCTCAAAGGCTTTGGTTGTGCTGGGTTAGAAGGGGGCTCAGCCATGGCTGGATGGGGTTTGGAGCAGCCTGGAGTGCTGGGAGGTGTCCCAGGGTGGGATGAGATGGGGTTAAGGTCCCTTCCTACACGGACCATCCCATGATTCTGATTAATTCCATTAATTATTGCAATGAATATTCTATTAATTTAATATTAAGGATTTAATAAGGATTTTTAAGGAGTGGGAAGAAGCTCTGCCGGGTCCTGCTCAGGGGTTTGCAGTTTTTGTACAACTTCCTTTTCCAGATTTTTGCCATGAAATTGGTGGAATCTCTGTCCCCACTGTGGGGATTTGTCACACAGGCTCTGTGTGAGGCCAGACTGAGCTGGGGGTGCAAGAAGGGAAAAGGGAGAAGTTTGTGCCTTGTCCCCAGGTAAATCTCCCCTTTAGAATATCTTTAGTTGGAAGGAACCCCTAAGGATCATTGAGTCCAACTCCTCACAGTACTCAGCCATGACACCTTCAGAATATTTAATTCCAAAGAAGAATTAATTAATTTCCAAAGGAGACCTGGAAAAAAAAATCTACATATTTTCCTTCTCCAAACAGTAAAATAGGTGCAAGAGTTTCAATTCTCTTTTTCACTCAGTACTACTGAGACTGAAGCACCTGAAGCCCTGTCCTCAGAGGAAAATTATTGTACAACAGAAAAGGGAATGTCCATCTCTGTCATTTACATTTTTAGATTATTACAACTTTTTGTACAACTTCCTTTTCTAGATTTTTGCCATGAAATCGGTGGAATCTCTGTCCCACTGTGGGGATTTGTCACCCAGGCTCTGTGTGAGGCCAGACTGAGCTGGGGGTGCAAGAAGGGAAAAGGGAGAAGTTTGTGCCTTGTCCCCAGGTGAATCTCCCCCTTTTAGGATATCTCTAATTGGAAGGAACCCCTAAGGATCAGTGAGTCCAACTCCTCGCAGTACTCAGCAATGACACCTTCAGGATATTTAATTAAAGAAAATACCGTAGAAAATCTGGAAAAAAACCTCCATATTTTCCTTCTCCAAACAGTAAAATAGGTGCAAGAGTTTCAATTCTCTTTTTCACTCAGTCCTACTGAGATTGAAGCTCCTGAAGCCCTGTCCTCAGAGGAAAATTATTCTACAACAAAGAGAATATCCATCTCTGTCATTTACATTTTTAGATTATTACAACTTTTTGTACAACTTCCTTTTCTAGATTTTTGCCATGAAATCCGTGGAATCTCTGTCCCCACTGTGGGGATTTGTCACACAGGCTCTGTGTGACAGAGAAGCACCTGAAGTCCTGTCCTCAGAGAAAAATTATTCTACAACAGAAAAGGGAATGTCCATCTCTGTCATTTACATTTTTAGATTATTACAACTTTTTGTACAACTTCCTTTTCTAGATTTTTGCCATGAAATCCGTGGAATCTCTGTCCCCACTGTGGGGATTTGTCACCCAGGTCGCCCCCAGCCCATCTGTGCCTGCTGCAGCCCTCAGTGTTTAATTAGAAAAGTTTTATTGGCCTGTTTGTTGTGACAACAGCGTTTGAGTTTCCCTTTGCTGTGAACCTTTAATCCTCCAAACCAAAGCCCAAGGGCAGCAAAATTCTGCTGCTCTGTGTGTCTGGGGGGGGTCTCCAGCATCTCCTCACCTCAGGAAAATGTTCATTAACCTGATTTTGGGGTGATCCCCCATGTTTTAGTGCTGTGGGAGGGTGATCATTGCCTCAGTGGCTCCTTTGTGGCAGGTCAGGGTGCTGCAATCAGGGACTCAAGGAAGGGTTTGTGTTGGAAAGGCTTTAAAGATCATTTTCCTGTTCAAATATTGAACTTCTCCTAAGGACAGAGTGGGGTGGTCTGGGTGAGAAGGTGCTGATTGGTCAGAGGTTGGGCTTAATGAGCTTGGAGGTCTTTTGCAGAGATTTAATTTAATTAATTCTGTGTTCCTGACCTTGTTGTGCCTTGGCAATAAACGTTCCCAGCTTTCAGTGCCTGATCCAAACACAGCTCAGCAGCAAGGACACAGGGAATGGCAAATCCCATTTGTCCAACCTGGGGCTGCCAGGACAGAGCTGAGCCTGCCCTAAGCTGAGCCTGTCCTAAACTGAGCCTGCCCTAAACTGAGCCTGCCCTAAACTGAGCCTGTCCTAAACTGAGCCTGCCCTAAATTGAGCCACTCCTAAGCTGAGCCTGTCCTAAGCTGAGCCTGCCCTAAACTGAGCCAGTCCTAAACTGAGTTTGCCCTAAACTGAGCCTGCCCTAAGCTGAGCCTGTCCTAAGCTGAGCCTGTCCTAAGCTGAGCCTGCCCTAAGCTGAGCCAGTCCTAAACTGAGCCAGTCCTAAACTGAGCCTGCCCTAAACTGAGCCTGCCCTAAGCTGAGCCTGTCCTAAACTGAGCCAGTCCTAAGCTGAGCCTGCCCTAAACTGAGCCTGCCCTAAGCTGAGCCTGTCCTAAACTGAGCCAGTCCTAAACTGAGTTTGCCCTAAACTGAGCCTGCCCTAAGCTGAGCCTGTCCTAAGCTGAGTTTGCCCTAAACTGAGCCTGTCCTAAACTGAGCCAGTCCTAAACTGAGCCTGCCCTAAACTGAGCCTGTCCTAAGCTGAGCCAGTCCTAAACTGAGCCTGCCCTAAACTGCACCTGCCCTAAGCTGAGCCTGCCCGTGCCAAAGCCTCTCCAGGCCCTGCTCCTCTCTGTCCCCTCCCTGCTGTCCCCAGCCATTCCCAGGCTGTCCCCTCACCCTGCCCGGGCTCCACGGAGCCTTTCCCAGCCCAGCCCGGCTTTGGAGCCCAGATCAGCGCTGGGTTTGCTCCTGGTCCCTAAGCCTGGCTCAAACTCTGCTCCCTCACCCTTCTGAGCAGCCCCAGCCCAGCTCTGTCCCCAGGGCTCTGCTGTCCCCAGCTCTGTCCCCAGGGCACTGCTGTCCCCAGCTCTGTCCCCAGGGCACTGCTGTCCCCCAGGGCTCTGCTGTCCCCCAGCTCTGTCCCCAGGGCACTGCTGTCCCCAGGGCACTGCTGTCCCCAGGTCTGTCCCCGGGGCTCTGCTGTCCCCCAGCTCTGTCCCAGCTCTGTCCCCAGGGCTCTGCTGTCCCCCAGCTCTGTCCCCGGGGCTCTGCTGTCCCCCAGCTCTGTCCCAGCTCTGTCCCCAGGGCTCTGCTGTCCCCCAGCTCTGTCCCCAGGGCTCTGCTGTCCCCAGCTCTGTCCCAGCTCTGTCCCCAGGGCTCTGCTGTCCCCAGCTCTGTCCCCAGGGCTCTGCTGTCCCCCAGCTCTGTCCCATCCTGCCGTGTTTATTTAACTGCCAGGACCTTGGGGTGACTCAGAGACTCAGCTCCAGATGTTGAAACCCAAACAGATTCCACCCATTCCCATGGATGTGAAGGAAAAAGATTCTTTTTCCTCTGGTGGCTGAGGTTTTAGTGGAAGTGAAGGGTTTTATGGTGGACAAAACCCCTGTGGAAAGATTTTTGTGTTGTGTTGGGGAGAAAAAACCCCAATTTCTTGTTGAAGTTTCAGCCTTGATTCCCAATTTTTGGAAGCTGAGAAATCCTGGAGCTCAGTTGAGAGTGAAAAAGGATTTCACTATTATTACATTATTAAAACCTATTTATATAGATTTTATTTAAGGGGCAGTGGAATAGGTCAGGCTCAGGGAAGGAAAGAGGAGTTTGAGGGGATCATGGAGCTCTTAAAGCAGGAGAAGAATGAAAATGGAAATGAAAAAATCCAAGGGCAGAGCAGAGAGGAATCCAAACTCCAGGGAGATTCAGCACCAGGGCAGCGTCTGAGCCTGGGATTTCTAGGAACGGGGTTGGTTTTGCTCCCAGGCAAAATTTCCTGAGCTCCAGAGCTCTAAACCAGCTCTGGAAGGGAAAAGGGGATGGGATTGTGGTTGGTTTTGCTCCCAGACAAAATTCCAAAATTTCCTGCTGTAAACCAGCTCTGGAAGGGAAAAGGGAATGGGATTGGGATTGGTTTTGCTCCCATACAAAATTCCCTTAAATAAAACCTATATAAATAGGTTTTAATCATATCATAATAGTGAAATCCTTTTTCACTCTCAGCTGAGCTCCAGGATTTCTCAGCTTCCAAACATCAGGAATCAAGGCTGAAACTTCAACAAGAAATTGGGGTTTTTTCTGCCCAACACAACACAAAAATCTTTCCACAGG
This sequence comes from Geothlypis trichas, assembly GCA_009764595.1. Taxonomy (NCBI): domain Eukaryota; kingdom Metazoa; phylum Chordata; class Aves; order Passeriformes; family Parulidae; genus Geothlypis; species Geothlypis trichas. The sequence continues at coordinate 3,722,523 of CM019928.1, forward strand.
GGTTTTGTCCACCATAAAAACCTTCACTTCCACTAAAACCTCAGCCACCAGAGGAAAAAGAATCTTTTTCCTTCACACCCATCAGAATGGGTGGAATCTGGGTTTCAACATCTGGAGCTGAGCCTCTGAGTCACCCCAAGGTGCCTCTGCCTGGACTGATTCCTGAGCATCCTCAGGGCCCTTCAAAAGGAAAGGGAACAGCTGGGTTTGGGCATGGAGAAATGTCGAGATCATTTGTTTGTCAGAGTGACCTCGAGAAAGATTCCAAAGTCTCTTTTCCCAGCTCGGCACTTAAAGAAGGAGTCGGAGCTCTTCATTTCTCGGTCTCAAGGTTGTTTATTTTATCTTATCTATAAAAAATTTTCTCCTGCCCTGCCGAGGTCAGATCAGCAGGACAGCCACAGGCACTCTGCCTGCCCCCGGGGAGGTGTTATGTCTTTATACTAAAAACTACGTGTGCAATATTTACAATTACTCCCCAATACCCATCACCTATGTTAGACAGTGAACTTCTACTCTAAACCAATCTGTGAGTGCCAACATCACCACAGAACATGGAGGCTAAGAAGAAGAAGGAGAAAGGCTGGACACACCCAGTTCCCTCCATCTTGTCTCCATAACCCCCCTGTACCAAAATCCCAAAATGCATAATTCACCCTGTGATAAATCCACTAATATTCTACTTAAACTGTTGTGGCTTGCTGGTGTTCATATAAGGTTGGTAATTTGCTCCACGGGCCATAATCAAACCCACAGAGGCACCTTGGGCTCTGTGCCAGGGTCTCTGAGACCCCTGGCAGGGTCCTGGCTGCTCAGGACAGCCAGAGGGATGTGCTGAGTCCCGACAGAGAAAGCCCCAAAAAACCCATCCTGGGCATCTCCCACCAGCACAAAGCAGGTGGCAAACAGCACAGGGAATGTTCCCAAAGCTGGGTGGGATTTTGCCGGAGAAAGCCCCAAAAAACCCATCCTGGGCATCTCCCACCAGCACAAAGCACGTGGCAAACAGCACAGGGAATGTTCCCAAAGCTGGGTGGGATTTTGCCGTCGGATCCGCAGCCGTGGGGAAGCGTTTGCTTCAGAGGGTGGAAACAAAAGCAGTCGGGGCTCATGTGAAAAGTTTTCCGAGCCAGGAATCCTTTTGTGAGGGCTCAGAACAAACCCTTTTCCCTGGGCTGGCCCCGGCTGCGAGTCCCTGGTTTTGTAACAGAGCTGGAGCCTCTGCCAGGGCTTTTGTGTCCCACTGGGGAGGAGCAGCTCTGGGGCCCTGGATGTGGCTCCTGGCAAGGAAAGGATGGGCCAGAGGAAACACGGCCCACTGTGGAAGAGTTTCACACGTTTTTCCCTCATTTTTTACTCATTTGTGTTGTAGGATGCTGGAAGTCCCAGCTGAGATCGTGGAATCCTGGAATAGTTTGGTTGGGAAGGGAGCTGAAATCAGGGACACCTCCCACTGTCCCAGGGAGCTCCAACCTCTCCTTGGGCACTTCCAGGGATCCAGGGACAGCCACAGCTGCTCTGGGAATTCCATCCCAACCCTGGGAATTCCATCCCAGCCCTGCAAATTCCATCCCAGCCCTGGGAATTCCATCCCAACCCTGGGAATTCCATCCCAGCCCTGGGAATTCCATCCCAACCCTGGGAATTCCATCCCAGCCCTGGGAATTCCATCCCAACCCTGGGAATTCCATCCCAACCCTGGGAATTCCATCCCACTCCTGGGAATTCCATCCCAGCCGTGGGAATTCCATCCCAACCCTGGGAATTCCATCCCAGCCCTGGGAATTCCATCCCAGCCCTGGGAATTCCATCTCAGCCCTAGGAATTCCATCCCAGCCCTGGGAATTCCATCCCACTCCTGGGAATTCCATCCCAGCCCTGGGAATTCCATCCCAGCCCTGGGAATTCCATCCCAGCCCTTTCCTTCCCAACCCCCCATCCTATTCCTCCCCTCTTTCTATTCCAAACCATTCTCCCCATCCTGTCCCTCCCTCCCTTTCCCAATTCCCTCTCCATCACATCTTTGCCTCCCTCCATGCTTTAGGGTTCAGCTTTCTCTCAATCCCAGAGTTTTCCTTGTGGTGGGATCTCTCTCCACGTGTCCATGGAGCACAGACAGGGGGATTTCAGGAATCTGCTTTATCCATTAGGTGTTGTTTGCTCCCAGTTTTTCTCTGGGATCTGTTTTCACCATCAGCCCAGCTGCTGCTGGAGGATAAACCATTTCTGCCTGCATTTGCATTATTGAACAGCCCTGGTGTAACAAAACCTCTGCAGCCGAAGGAAACCATTCCAACCCCAAAGAATTATTGGGGAAAAAAGCTCCTGGCAGCCCTTTCTCATGGAGAACCCTCAGTGTGCTTATTCTGATCCTTTGTTCTTGAATTTTCCAATACAGAGCCGAGCTCTGCACTGGCTTGAATTCCTCTCTGAGGTTTTGCTCTTTGTTCAGAGCTGAGCAAATCCTGAGTTGCTCCATCAAAAATTCCCTGCTGTAAACCAGCCCAGGGAGGGAAAAGGGGACAGGATTGGGGTTGGTTTTGCTCCCAGACAAAATTCCCTGAGCTCCAGAGTTCTAAACCAGCTCTGGGAGGGAAAAGGGAATGGGATTGGTGTTGGTTTTCCTCCCACACAAAATTTCAAAATTCCCTGCTGTAAACCAGATCTGGGAGGGAAAAGAGGACAGGATTGGGGTTGGTTTTGCTTCCAGACAAAATTCCCTGAGCTCCAGAGCTCTAAACCAGCCCAGGGAGGGAAAAGGGGATGGGATTGGGGTTGGCTTTGCTCCCATACAAAATTCCAAAATTTCCTGCTCTAAACCAGCTCTGGGAGGGAAAAGGGAATGGGATTGGGGTTGGTTTTGCTCCCACACAAAATTTCAAAATTCCCTGCTGTAAACCAGCTCTGGGAGGGAAAAGGAGATGGGATTGGGGTTGGCTTTGCTCCCATATAAAATTTCAAAATTCCCTGCTGTAAACCAGATCTGGAAGGGAAAAGGGGACAGGATTGGGGTTGGTTTTGCTCCCACACAAAATTCCAAAATTTCCTGCTTTAAATAAGCTCTGGGAAGAAAAAGGGGAAGAGATTGGGGTTGGGTTTGCTCTCAGACAAAATTTCCTGAGCTCCAGAGCTCTAAACCAGCTCTGGAAGGGAAAAGGAGATGGGATTGGGGTTGGTTTTGCTCCCACACAAAGTTTGAAAATTCCCTGCTGTAAACCAGCCCCGGGAGGGAAAAGAGGACAGGAATGGGGTTGGTTTTGCTCCCAGACAAAATTCCCTGAGCTCCAGAGCTGTAAACCAGCTCTGGAAGGAAAAAGGGGAAGGGACTGGGGTTGGTTTTGCTCCCATACAAAATTCTAAAATTCCCTGCTCTAAACCAGCTCTGGGAAGAAAAAGGAAATGGGACAGGGGTTGGTTTTTCTCTCAGACAGACTCTTAAAATGTCACTGTGGCCTGTTGGAGCTATCAGAAGATGAATTCCCTGCAGGAATGAAATGTTGCCTCATTTTTTGCTGCTTTGCTCATTTTTTTATCCTCCTTGGCAAACACAGGCCAGAAAGAAAATGATGACAAAAGGGTTGGATGCACTAAACAGAATCCCAGGTTGGAGCAGAATTTCTTTTTGTGTCTGAGTCAGCATCTCTGGGGGAGAGGGACGAGATGGGAGAGCTTTGTCCAGAGCCTGAGGTGGCACATTGGACTCAGGAATGTTTTCCCAAATTTCCATTTACACCTTATTTTTCACTGTAAAAAAACCAACAAGGAGTCAGCCCAGTCAGTCAGGGGGGAAGAAATGTCCAAATGCCCAGCTTGGAAGGGGGAAATGCAGGACTTTGAAATCCTGGAGTGGAAAATTCTGAGATGTCGAGTGCTGGAGTGAGAAATAGAGGGATCTTGAGCTGGAGTGGGGAATACAGGGATTTTAAATGCTGGAATGGGAAATACAGGGATTTAAAATGCTAAAGTGGGAAATACAGGGATTTTAAATGCTAAAGTGGGAAATACAGGGATTTAAAATGATAGAGTGGGAAATACAGGGATTTAAAATGCTGGAGTGGGAAATACAGGGATTTTAAATGCTAGAGTGGGAAATACAGGGATTTAAAATGCTGGAGTGGGAAATACAGGGATTTTAAATGCTGGAATGGGAAATACAGGGATTTAAAATGCTGGAGTGGGAAATACAGGGATTTTAAATGCCAGAGTGGGAAATACAGGGATTTTGAGCCTGGAGTGGGAAATACAGGGATCTTGAGCCTAGAGTGGGAAATACAGGGATTTTAAATGCTGGAGTGGGAAATACAGGGATTTTAAATGCTGGAGTGGGAAATACAGGGATCTTGAGCCTGGAGTGAGAAATACAGGGATTTTAAATGCTAAAGTGAGAAATACAGGGATTTTAAATGCTAGAGTGGGGAATACAGGGATCTTGAGCCTGGAGTGGGAAATACAGGGATTTTAAATGCTGGAGTGGGAAATACAGGGATTTTGAGTGCTGGAGTTGGAAATACTCAAGTGGCAGAGCAGGAGATTTCAGGATCTCAAGTGCTGGAGTGGGAAGTACAGAGATTTTGAGTCCTGGAATGGGGAATACAGGGATTTTGAGTCCTGGAGTGGGGAATACAGGGATTTTGAGTCCTGGAGTGGGGAATATAGGGATTTTGAGTCCTGGAATGGGAAATACAGGGATTTTGAGTCCTGAAATGGGGAATACAGGGATCTTGAGTCCTGGAATGGGGAATTCAGGGATTTTGAGTCCTGGAATGGGAAATATAAGGATCTCAAATTCTGGAGTCATGGATACCCACTCCTGCTGTGCTCAGAGCTCTTCTGGAAACAGCTGGAACAACTCCTTTTGATTTGTTAAGCTGCAGAAATAATTGCAAAAATAACAGGCAAATCCCAAAGTATCTGCCAGCATTCCCAAGCTTCCCATTTTTAAAAGCTTTTGGGTTTTTTTGCATCATTGTGACTTTTCTCCTTCTCAGCCTCAGTGGGCTCTTTTCTTTCTCTGCCTGATGCTCTGATACCACAAATCCCAGCAAGGCATTCCCAGATCCATCATCCAGGGCTTTGGAACATTAAAATCCACCCTCTGGCTTGGGAAATCCATGAGGTGGAGGTGCCTGGAAGGTGCAGGAATGCAGCAGGGAAGGATTGTTCCTTGTCACCCTGCTCAGTGTTCTCCCCTCAGCCTCTGGCATTTAGGGACAGGCTGGATGTGCTGGGATTTGGGAACAGAGCTCCTGCCTGCCTGGAGGAGTGGGGAGAGAAGGGAAATCCCAAATCTGTTGGATCAGGAGAGGAAAACCCAAATATTCTCAATGAGAACGTGGCTGCTTTAGGGGTTCTGTTGTGTTCCCTGCTGCAGGGGATCCTCAGGAGGAGGATGGAGTTGAATCCTCAGGATCCTGGACAGGATTCCCTGTTTTTTTTGGCCTTTGAAGAAGCAGTTTGCTCTCTCTGAACCTGATTCCTGCACAGAATGAGTTTGGGAATTGCTGCTCCCTCCCAGGAATCCTTAAGGCTGGAAAAGACCTCTGAGATTGAGTCCTTTGACTCCTCTGTTGGCCTTGGGGCTTTTCCAGGTTTCCCACCTGGATGACATTCCCTGGGATGGCCCAGCAGCAAGGACAGGGATGTTCAGTGATGAGGAGGAGGTGGAACTTGGGAATGCTGATCCTGGGAAGCACCAGGCAGATGTTCAACATCTGGAATGGCCCAGGGCTCAAGAGGGCTGAGCTGTGGAGCAGCATCCTCACAAAAACACAAAACTCAGCACCCCTGGGTGTGAACTCCTTCCAAGGACCAGCTGTGGCCTCCAGCTGCTCTAAATCCAAGGAAAAGGGACAGGGCTGTCCCTTTTGAAAACCATGTGTGGGCTTTAGCACTCTGCTGATGCCAGCTCTAGAATGAAAATGTCCCTTTCTGCCACTTTAACGTGCAGCAGAGCTGATCCTCACTTAACTGTGGGTCTCAAACCTACCCAGGGCTTCCTAGAGGATGGAAAAATCCCCCAATCACAGATGGAAAACTCCCTCTCCCACTTTCCCAGCTGCCGGTGCAAATTTCCTCCTGTTTCCCATCTTTTCCCAGGTGCTTTTCCAGCACAGTTTGAAGTGTTGGCTCCCTGGCCTTTGGGTTAATCCCTTTAAAAGGCTTTTATTAAAAACACTTGGAGATCTTCAGCACCCAGAGCTGCTTCCAAGCAGATTTAAGGCTTCAATTACTTTTTTTCCTGGTGAAGAAAATGAGGCAGGGTAGGGGAAGCAGGGGAACAAAGTTCCCTCTGACAGCCCTGGGTAAACACAATTTCTCCATCAAGGCAAAAGCTGGAAACATTTCTTAAACTGCAGCGGGGAGAAGGGAGCTGCAGGGTTTGGAAAGCAGCCTGGGGAGGCCTGGAATGCCCTGAGGCTCTGATACCTTCCTGACAGCACGTAGTCAAAAACTCTGCAGGATTTCAGGAGAAGCTGCCAAGCTCAGGAGAAACTGCCGAGCTCAGGAGAAACTTGGTGCTGCAAATGGATTTCTCAGGCTCCACTGGAGAGGTTTCAAATCCCCTCTTACATCAGACCCTTGGAACACCTGAAATTGCCTCAGATGTAACAAATTTAGGTATCACAGGGGTTATTTTTAATTCTTGAGGGCTACAAGAGTTTTCAAAGCTGGAGCCCAGCCTATGAGCCCTATGTGAGTAGCACTTTTGGATAAATCCTGTTTTCCAGGAGTTGAGGGATCCTCCAGCTCAGATTTTGGAGAATTGAATTCTTGCAGCTGAGGGGGAGAGGGGGGGAATCAGTGATTTCCAAAACTTGGTAGTAAATGTAGACAAATAAAAGACAGAAAGGTGGAGGAGGAATAAGGAAAAGGAAGGGGGAAGCCTTAAGTGCGTTGTCCAAGGTGGTGTGGGCAGAGCTGAGGATGAGGAGGAGATGCCAGCCCCATTCCTTGCCCCACTCCCTGACCCATTTCCTCTCTCTTTGCCCTTCCCTGGGCTGTGTTTGTTGTATCAGCACCGGTGGAAGCATCTGGAGAATGGCTGAGCCACGGAATTTACAGGACCCAGCAGGTCCTGCTCTGATCCCCCTGCGAGCCCTGACCAGAGGCCCGTGGCCCTTTAAAGCTCTGGGCAATTTTTCTTTTCCGAGTGGCTGAATCCGAGGATTCCTCAGTTCTGATGTAACCCCGAGCTGGACCACGTGGGTTTGCACATATTTGACAAGGAAAGGGCTCCTGGAAGGGAATTTATCCATTTTTCAGAAGCTCTTTTGTAACCGCTTGCCACAGAGGACCTTTTCCAGCCAGAACTCGCCTCCGTGGCTCTGCAGGGCTGCTTTGTGCCCTCGTGGGTATTTTCCAGCCAAGATTTGTGCTCAGGGATCTTTTCCAGCCTGGATTTGCCCCTTTCAGCCAGGACTTGCCCCTGGAGTCCAGCAGGGTTGGTTTGTGCCCTCAGGGATCTTTTCCAGCCTGGATTTGCCCCCTTGAGCCAGAATTTACCCCTGAGGCTCTGCAGGTCTGGTTTTTGCCCTCAGGGATCTTTTCCAGCCAAAATTTGCCTCTGGGGCCCTGCAGGTCTGGTTTTTGCCCTCAGGGATATTTTCCAGCCAGGATTTGCCCCTGAGGTTCTTCAGGGCTCGTTTTTGCCCTCATGGGTATTTTCCAGACAGCATTTCCCCATGAAGACCTGCAGGACTGCTTTGTGCCCTCACAGGTCTTTTCCAGCCTGGATTTCCTTCTGGGGCTCTGCAGGGCTGGTTTTGCCCCTCAGGGGTCTTTACCAGCCAGGATTTGCCCCTGAAGCCCTGCAGAGCTGATTTTTGCTTTCAGGGATATTTCCAGCCTGGATTTGCCCCTGGAGTTCTGCAGGGCTAGTTTGTGTCCTCAGGGATATTTCCCAGCCAAGATTTTCCCCCTTCAGCCAGGATTTGCCTCTGTGGTTCTTCAGGTCTGATTTTTGCCCTCACAGATATTTTCCAGCCAAAATTTGCCTCTGTGGCTCTTCAGGTCTGGTTTTCCCTCAGGGATCTTTCCCTGGATTTGCCCTAGATTTGCCCCTGATGTCCTGCAGGTCTGGTTTGTGCCCTCAGGTCTTACACTCAGGGATATTTTCCAGCCAGGATTTGCCTCTGTGGCTCTGCAGGTCTGATTTGTGCCCTCAGGGATATTTCCCAGACAGGATTTTCCCCTGGGGCCCTGCAGGTCTGGTTTTTGCCCTCAGGGATATTTTCCAGCCAGGATTTGCCCCTGAGGTTCTTCAGGGCTGGTTTTTGCCCTCATGGGTATTTTCCAGACAGCATTTCCCCATGAAGACCTGCAGGACTGCTTTGTGCCCTCACAGGTCTTTTCCAGCCTGGATTTCCTTCTGGGGCTCTGCAGGGCTGGTTTTGCCCCTCAGGGGTCTTTACCAGCCAGGATTTGCCCCTGAAGCCCTGCAGAGCTGATTTTTGCCTTCAGGGATATTTTCCAGCCTGGATTTGCTCCTGAGGCCCTGCAGGTCTGGTTTTTGCCCTCAGGGATCTTTTCTAGCCAGGATTTGTCCCCTCCAGCCAGGATTTGCCCCTGGAGTTCTGCAGGGCTGCTTTGTGCCCTCCCAGGTATTTTCCAGCCAAAATTTGCCTCTGTGGCTCTGCAGGTCTGTTTTTTGCCCTCAGGGACCTTTCACAGACAGGATTTGCCCCTGCAGGGCTGGTTTGTACCCTCAGGGATCTTTTCTAGCCAGGATTTGCCCCTGAAGTCCTGCAGGTCTGGTTTGTGCTCTCACAGGTTTTTTCCTCTGAAAACCTGTGAGAAAAATGAGAAATGAGAAAAAGAATCCTCCTCCAGAGGATGGATTTACTAAGGTGGAAAGGTTTGTTTCATAAAGGTTTGTTTCATAAAGATTTGTTTCCTGTAAAGACCTGCAGGTCTGGTTTTTGCCCTCATGGATATTTTCAGACATCACTTGCCTCTGGGGCTCTGCAGGGCTGGTTTTTGCCATCAGGGAACTTTTCCATCCAGGATTTGCCTCTATGGCTCTTCAGGTCTGGTTTATGCCCTCAGGGATCTGTTCCAGACTGGATTTGCCCCCTTGAGCCAGAATTTACCCCTGAGCCTCTGCAGGGCTGGTTTGTGCCCTCACAGGTATTTTCCATCCAGCACTCTTGCCCTCTTCAGTGAGGATTTGCCTCTGGGGCCCTGCAGGGCTGCTTTGTGCCTTCAGGGATCTTTTCCAGCCAGGATTTGCCCCTGAGGCCCTTCAGGTCTGATTTTTGCCCTCAGGGAACTTTTCCATACAGGATTTGCCTCTGAAGACCTGCAGGGAGGGATATTTTCCAGCCAGGAGTTGCTCCCGAGGCCCTGCTTTGTACCCTCAAGGATCTTTTCTAGCCAGGATTTGCCCCCTTGAGCCAGAATTTACCCCTGAGGCTCTGCAGGTCTGGTTTTTGCCCTCAGGGATCTTTTCCAGCCAGGATTTGCCCCTGGGGCCCTGCAGGGCTGCTTTGTGCTCTCACAGATATTTTTCCAGCCATGACTTGCCTCTGGGGCCCTGCAGGGCTGGTTTTTGCCGTCAGGGAACTTTTCCATCCAGGATTTGCCTCTATGGCTCTTCAGGTCTGGTTTGTGCCCTCAGGGATATTTCCCAGACAGGATTTTCTTCTGTGGCTCTGCAGGGCTGATTTTTGCCCTCAGGGATCTTTTCCAGCCAGGATTTTCCCCTGGGGCCCTGCAGGATTGGTTCATAACCTCAGGGAACTTTCCCAACCTGGATTTGCCCCTGGGGCTCTGCAGGGCTGGTTTGTGCCCTCAGGAATCTTCCCCAGCCTGGATTTTCTCTTGGAGTCCTGCAGGGCTGGTTTTTGCCCTCCCAGGTATTTTCCAGCCAGGATTTGCCCCTGAGGCTCTGCAGGTCTGGTTTGTGCCCTCAGGTCTTACACTCAGGGATATTTTCCAGCCAAGATTCACCTCTGTGGCTCTGCAGGTCTGGTTTGTACACTCAGGGATATTTCCCAGCCAGAATTTTCCCCCTTCAGTCAGGATTTGCCCCTGGGGCCCTGCAGGGTTGGTTTGTAACCTCAGGAATCTTTCCCAGCCTGGATTTGCTCCTGGAGTCCTGCAGGTCTGGTTTGTGCCCTCAGGGATATTTCCCAGCCAGGATTTGCCCCTGAGGCTCTGCAGGGCTGGTTTGTGCCCTCAGGTCTTACACTCAGGGATATTTCCTAGCCAAGATTTGCCCCTGTGGCTCTACAGGGCTGATTTTTGCCCTCAGGAATCTTTCCCAGCCTGGATTTGCTCCTGGAGTCCTGCAGGGCTGGTTTTTGCCCTCCCAGGTATTTTCCAGCCAGGATTTGCCCCTGTGGCTCTGCAGGTCTGGTTTGTACACTCAGGGATATTTCCCAGCCAGGATTTGCCCCTGAGGCTCTGCAGGTCTGGTTTGTGCCCTCAGGTCTTACACTCAGGGATATTTTCCAGGGGTATTTGCCCCCTCCAGCCGGGATTTGCCCCCGGAGCCTTGCAGGGCTGCTCTGTGTCCTCACGTAGGTGCCATGTGTGAAATCCATTCTGCCATGACTCACTTGCTGTCCCAGGCTGTGGAGGTGGAGCCAGACAAATGCTGCTGTCAGCACGTTGGAATCCAGATTCCACATGAAATCATGGCTTTGGATGAAAACCCCACAGTCCTTCCCTTACCAGGCTCCCAGCTCCCTGCACCCGGAACGATTCTGTGAGTGAGGCTGGCCCTAACAAAGCTGAGCTTCGTTAATTTCCACAGGAACAGGGGCAAAATTAAGGTGAAAACAGCGCTTGGAATTGAAGTGACAAAGCAGATTTGCTATAAAGCTACTTACAAAATAAATTAGAGCTCTTTTTTTTTTAATGAGAAAAAGAATCTTCTTCCAGAGGATGGATTTACTAAGGTGGAAAGGTTTGTTTCATAAAACCCCAGAAAGGTTTGGGTTGGAAGGGAGCTTAAAAACCAGCTCATTCCATCCCTGCAATTAGCAGGGACACCTTCCACTATCCCAGGTTGCTCCAAGCTGGCCTTGGGCATTTCCAGGGATGGGGCAGCCACAGCTTCTCTGGGAATTCCATCCCAGCCCCTCACAGAGAAGAATTTATTCCAAATATCCATCTACCCCTGCCCTCTGGAAGTCTGAATCTCTGTTCTCCTGTCACTCCTCTGCCTCCCTGCCCTGCCCTTTCCTCAACACCTCATCCTTTCTGCCCTACCTGACCACAGCAGGTCTGGGACCCCACCTGGAATTTCCAAAAGCCATTTCCCTACAATCCAGCATCACTCCCATTTATTTTCCATCCACAGAACTTGACCACGATTGGGTTGTGATCTCACCTGGAAGCTCACAGCCCATTTCCCTCCAATTTCTCACTGGCATATTTTATGAAAATCCTTTCCCTAGGATTTTTCTTCTGAGAGGCTGAGAGGCCTCAGAAACGGAATGTAAACAATAATTATCTGATTGCTTGGAATGTGGTCTGCAGGTTGCTTACCAACAGGTGCATCTTTGATTGGTTGCATGTAAATTGTTTTTAATTAATGGCCAATGACAGCCAGCTGTGTCAGCCTCTCTAGTCAGTCACAAGATTTTATTATTCATTCCTTTCTAGCTTTCTGATGTCTCCTTGCTCTTTCTTTGGTATGATTTTAGTATATGATTTTCTTTTAATATAATATATATCATAAAATAATAAATCAACCTTCTGACACTTTACTGGAATAATTACCAGTATAGCCGGACAGGACCTACCTTGGCTTGTCTGGCCCTTGGTGCTGAACCAAGCAGCAGCACTGTGGTGTTTGACCCCACAGACACTTTGGGCTGGCTGGGTGTGTGGTGTTTCACCCCACAGACACTTTGGGCTGCCTGGGTGTGTGGTGTTTGACCCCACAGACACTTTGGGCTGGCTGGGTGTGTGGTGTTTGACCCCACAGACACTTTGGGCTGGCTGGGTGTGTGGTGTTTGACCCCACAGACACTTTGGGCTGGCTGGGTGTGTGGTGTTTGACCCCACAGACACTTTGGGCTGGCTGGGTGTGTGGTGTTTTCACCCACAGACACTTTGGGCTGGCTGGGTGTGTGGTGTTTCACCCCACAGACACTTTGGGCTGCCTGGGTGCTGCAGTTGGCCCGTGGGGACAAGTCCAGGCCTGCAGGAGCTCTGGTGGTGCTGGGATGGAGCTTCCCCCCATAACAGGGGCTGCTCCTCAGGTTTCCCTCTGTGGAGAAGCTTTGAGGCCATGGTGAAGGAAAGGAGTCGGTTCTGATGGAGGCTTTGGATCCAGAGCTTTATTCTGGCCCTCAGGCCTCTGAATGCAGCTCCAGCTCCAGCAGAACTCCCTGAGCCCGTGGCTGCTGCTCCTTTGAACCCCGGGCAGAGGGGCAGGGAAGGGGCAGGGAGCCACCAAGCAGGGACAGGAGGGGAGGGACAAAGGGACAAAGGACACCTGGATGGCCCAATGCCCCCAGGGGTAGAGGGCATCCTCTGGATCTGCCAATTCTGGAATTCCAGGACTGACAGACAGTGCTGGGAGGGGAAAGGAGAGGTGACTGACACACCTGGGAGGGAATTATCAGGGAGGGATCCAAGGTTCTGGGGTAAACCCTGAAATCACAACACGACAAAACATGGAGTCAAGATCCTCATCTCTTCCCTCATCCTGGGGACCCTCAAACACCACCACACCAATCCAGCATCATTCCTGTTTATTTTCCAACCACAGAACTTGACCACCATTGGGCTGTGTTCCCACCTGGAAGCTCGCAGCCCATTTCCCTCCAACCCAGCATCATTCCCGTTTGTTTTCCCCCCTCAGAACATGAACATCCAGGTGGAGGACATCCGGATCCGCGCCATCCTGGCCACCTACCGCAAGCGGGTCCCGGTCACCGAGGGCTACGTGGAGGTGAAGGACGAGGGCACCTGGAAGCAGATCTGTGACAGGCACTGGACCATGAAGAATTCCCGGGTGGTCTGCGGGATGTTCGGCTTCCCCAGCGAGAGGAAATACAACACCAACGTCTACAAGTAAGGGCAGGGCTGGGTGGAGCCACAGCCATTCCCTGGAACACTCGGGGCCTTGTTCCCAAGGCAGGTGGGGGACCCTGGGGAGGAACAGCTCTGACTGCTTGGTTCCTCCAGATGGGATTTTTCATTTGTGTGAATGTTTGGAATGTCCAGCGTTTCCTGGTGCAGGCAGGGGAGGCCTTTGATCCTCATCCATGGGATGCAGCCCTTGATGAGTATCAGTGTTTGACAGGGTCTGGAATGGGAGATGGGACACTTGGCCCAAAAATATTTGTATTTTGTAATACCAGCTTGAGGATGAACATTTCCTCCAGCAGGGATGGGCTCTGTGTGGTGGGCAGGGCAGGGATGGGACCAAACTGCTCCCACTGTGCCAGTAAATCCATCAGCTGTGAGAAAATCATGGAATGGTTTGGGTTGGAGGGGATTTACAGCCCATCCAGTCCCATCCTTGCCATGGCAGGGATATCTTCCATGTTTCCTCCAAGCTGGCCTTGGACACTTCCAGGGATCCAGGGGCAGCCCCAGCTCCTCTGGGAATTCCATCCCAGCCCCTGCCCACCCTCCCAGGCAGGAATTCCTTCTCCATATCCCAGCTCACCCTGCCCTCTGTCAGTTTAAAGCCATTCCCTGTGTGCTGTCATTCCATAATGTAAAGTCTCCAACTTCTCACCCCATCCCTGTGCAGAAATCCAGAGGTGGGATCAGTTCTGGATGTGCTGGAAGCTCCAAAAAACTCACCTGGGAATAAAATGAGCCTTTTTGTGCCTCCTTGTGCTCAGGTTCCTCCTTCCCACCCCGAGTGCCATTCCTGTCTGCGCATCCCAGAAGGTGCTGGGAAAAGGGTTCACTGTGATCTCAGTGCTGCTTTTCCTCCCTACATTTGCAGATTCCTTTAAAATGAAGGAAGAAAGCAGTGATTTAGTGATTTATAGAGAGAACATTGTGTTTCCAGAGCTGCAAGCAGAAAGGTTTAGGCTGCGTTTCCTGTTCCTTGGGAGCCAGGAGCTCTGGACTTTTTTGTTGTCATTGCTTCTGTTTGCTTTTTGTCACCAAGTCCTCATCCCAGACTGGGCTCTTCCCACACTGTTCCCTAGGAAAAACACCCTGAAGCAGATGTAAAAGAGTTTGAATGCAATTCTGTCTGGTTCCTTTGCTGCTCCGTGGCCTGGGCAGTGGGGAAGCAGCTCCAGGGGAGGGCTGAAGGCCCCAGGCAGGAGCCGTGGTTTTCCTGCCTGCCCCTTCTGGCCTGTGGAATTGCTATTTCTGAACATTCCCTCTGCATCAGCCTGGCCACATTTCGTTTCTTTCATTAGCAAGATCCTGATCTGCTGGAGAGATCCTTGGCTTGGAATAGCCCAAAGCCACACAGGGAAAATCAGGAATAAAGAACCCGCTGGAATTCAGGGAGATGAGCAGGGAATTCGTTGCCCTGGACACCAGTTTCAGGAGAGTTTGCTTCCACCAGTGCAGCACATTTCCCTCAAACCCTGAGATTCCCATCCCCTGCAGGAGCAGGGAATAAATCACCTCCAGACAGACTAAGTAGATTTTTCCTGCTTCCACTTGTGGCCTTTCCAAGAAAAGCATTAACTGCAGCATCTGGAGCCATCTGCCTTGAATAAAAAGGTGCTCAGGAGCTGTCCTGCCTCTGGGACACATGGAAATGGAAACACTGACAGAAGGTTGTTCAGCAGCAACTCAGCACTGCTGAAAATCCCACTGAACCGAGCTGGAATTAGGAATATGAAGTGCTCCCAAATCCCAGCCCAGGAGACCTCTGCTGCTGAAGAGCCTCAGAGCCCCAAGACCTCCCCCTT
>CM019928.1:3737571-3796607 GCA_009764595.1 Geothlypis trichas
GTCAGGAGGTGACACAAAGGGAATGGCAGGGCAGGCAAGTGACAGAGGTCAGGCCAGACAGGGGACAGGCAGGGGACAGAGGCCAGACTGGGGAGGGGACAGAGGGCAGGCTGGGCAGGAGGTGACACAAAGGAACTGCAGGGGCAGGCAGGGGACAGAGGGCAGGTTGGGGACTGGCAGGGAACAGGCAGGGGACAGAGGCCAGGCCAGGCAGGAGGTTGACCACAAATGGGAATGGCAGGGGACACAGGACAGGCAGAGGACAGAGGCCAGGCAGGAGGTGACACAAAGGCAAGTGCAGGGACAGGCAGGGGACACAGGACAGGTAGGAGGTGGAACACCCAAGGCAATGGCCAGGGACAGAGGCAGGTAGCAGGTGACACAAGGCAATTGGCAGGGGACAGAGGCAGGGGACAGGCAGGGGACAGAGGCCAGTAGGAGGTGACACAAGGCAGGTGGCAGGGACAGGCAGGGGACACAGGCAGTGGCCAGGGACAGCAGGCCAGGTAGGGGTGACACAAAGGCAGTGGCAGGACAGAGGCCAGGTAGGGGTGACACAAAGGCAGTGGCCAGAGGACAGAGGCCAGGGTGGGCAGGAGGTGACACAAAGGCAGTGGCAGGACAGAGGCCAGGTAGGGGTGACACAAAGGCAGTGCAGGGACAGAGGCCAGGTAGGGGTGACACAAAGGCAGGGACAGAGGCCAGGTAGGGGTGACACAAAGGCAGTGGCAGGGACAGAGGCCAGGGTGGGCAGCAGGTGACACAAAGGCAGTGGGCAGGGACAGAGGCCAGGCTTGGCAGGAGGTGACACAAAGGCAGTGGCAGAGGCCAGGGTGGGCAGGAGGTGACACAAAGGCAGTGGCAGGGGACACAGGACAGGCAGGTGACAGAGGCCAGGGTGGGCAGGAGGGTGACATAAGGCAGTGGCAGGGACAGAGGCCAGGTAGGGGTGACACAAGGCACTGACAGGGGACAGAGCCCCGCAGTGTGACTCACCGGCAGAACTCGTGGTCCGACTCGCTGAGGGTCCTGGAAGATGCAGGTCCGGGTGGCCCTCGCTGGCCCAGGCGCCGGCCAGGGAGCAGGGACAGCGCCACCAGCAGCGCCCCCAGCAGCTTCATCCTGCCCTGGGGACAAGGGGACAGGCAGGGTCAGCCCTGGGGACAAGGGGACAGGCAGGGTCAGCCCGGGGCAGCAGCACCCCCAGCCCAAACCAGCTCTGGTCTGTTTCGATTTAGAGATGGGGTAACTGAGAGGCTCCTGAAAAAACTTTTATTCTATTTTTAGTCTCATGTGAAGGGTGAGACATCCAGTTTATAATTCAATTTATACGTACATTATTGTTTAATAATTATATATTCATACATATTACATATCTAATATATATATTATTTTAATATATATTATATATTTATTGTTATAACTCACACCATTACCAATCAGAAGCCAACTATTTTTAATTACACTTAAAACATACTATATATATAACTATAAAAATATATAATATATAAAATAATAAAATAGACTATTATTATAATAATTGTAATATAATAATATAATAAATATAAAATAATATATAATATAATATATGCTATAATAACATAATAATAAAGTTATAATATATATACAATTATATTATATACTATATACAAATAGGATACTATATATATAATATACAGTATATATTATATATACTGTGTATTATATACAAAAATAAAAAAAATAATATATAATATAATATATAATAATATATGCTACAATAAGATAATAATAAGTATATAATATATATACAATATATATTATATACTATATACAATAGTACACTGTATATATATAATACAGTATATATCTATAATATATATACTGTATATTATATATTATATACAAAAATATAAAAATAATATATAATATAATATATAATAATATATGCTATAATAAGATAATAATAAATTATATAATATACATACGATATATATTATATATTATATACAAATAGTATACTGTATATATATAATATACAGTATATATAATATATACTGTATATGATATATTATATATAAAAATATGAAAATAATATATAATATAGTATATAATAATATATGCTATAATAATATAATAATAAAGTATATAATATATATACAATATATAACACATATATATTATATATAACATATATAATACATCTATATACAAGATATATTATATAATACATATACTACAATACATTTTTTACCTATCAGCTTTTGCCATGCCATCCTGTAAATGTTTTAAAATTCATTATCTAGAATTACTCCTCGTGGCTTTTACTACAATGCATCTTTCACAGTTCTATTTCTCTAAAATATTTTGTTTTATTTCTGAGGCCATCCTTTGAAACTTGTTTCTAGTTCTATTTCTCACCAAAGTCTGTCCTATTTTATGATATTTCTAAGTTTCTTATCTCAAGGCTTGCAAATTGTGAAAAGTTCATATTCTATGGTTCTACGCAGATATTTACTATATGGGTTATGTTGTATTGATTAGTAGTGCTGTATTAACATTTTAACAGGATGCTAAATGTAGTTTTGTAGTTAAAATGGAACTTTTGTAGTTCAAACAGAAACTATGTGTGGGATATTTTTTAAAGAGAGGAATGAGGGACTTGCACAGGGATAGCAGCCACAGGACACCTGAATCTTTCAGAGAAAGAGAATTTATTGCTCCATTATCAGAAGAAATGAACTTCTGCCCACCTCACTCAGGATTCAGAGGAAGAAGTTGACAGTGCCCAGCCAGAATCCTGGGTTTGAATGGAATTTATGCATCATGGATGAGGTGTATGAATATGCAACAGGCTGTTGCTTTTAAAGGTTGATCCTCTGTTAATGTGGGGCCTTTTTTGGGTTTATTTTGCCCAGAAAAGGTACCTGAACTGTCCCAAACTCTTGGTTTCTATTGTCTCATATTGTCCTAATCTCAATTGTTCAAATTTTTATTACTCTAATTCTATTGCTATTTTTACAACCACTTTATTACTATTAAACTTTTAAAATTCTAAAAACAAGTGATGGGTGTTTTTCACACAAACAGATGCAAAGCTCTCAGTTACCCCATCTCCGAGTCAAAAAAGAACCAAATCCGACTCTTGTCCATCATTTCCTCCTGCAGCTCCACAACTTTAATCCCGTTTATTCCAGAACTCCTTTTCCCGGATAAATTTCTTTTCCCAGGCAACCCCGAGCCCAGCCCAGCTCGGAGGAGCTTTTCCCACAGGGCTGGTGCTCGTTCCCCTCCACGTGGCCCCGGCAATGTCCCCACGTGGTGACACCGCAGCCATCCCGGGGACACCAGGAGGGGACAGACAGAGTCCCCATCTCCACCTGCTGCTCTCCCACACCCGATGGGAAATCGGGATCGGGGATGGCTGCGGTCTGTCCGGGGACACACAGCCAGCCAGGACAGCAGGACATGTCCCCAATCCAGGGGAACCTTGACCCAGCCACCCCTTCCAGCGCTTTTCCCACGTTCGGGCCACCCCTTTTTAAGCCTCGAGGGGGACACGGGGACACGGGGACATGGGGACACGGGGACATGGGGACACGGGGACACGGGGACAAGGGGTTTGGGTCCCCACCCCCCTGCCGAGCCCAGCAGCCAAAGCTCAGCCCCGGGCCACCAGAGCGCCACTTACCGGGGTCCTGGGGACGGCTGAGCGGCTCCGAGGCACAGCCCGGAGGTTTGAGGTTGCCGTGGAGATGGTTTCCTTGGCAGGAAGGGACACAGGGACCGGCGAGGAAAGTCAAAGCCCAGGGAAGGGGCAGGCAGCTGCTCCGGCTCTGCCAACGGCTTTAACCCCCGGCAACCGCCCCAACGGCCCCGAACGGCCCCGGGCGCTGCCCCAACCCCCGGGCGCTGCCCCGCAACCGCCCCCGCGGCTCCTCGGGCCGGTCAGGAGCGCTGCGAGCCCCGCTGGGCTCTGCCCGGCTCGCCCATTGCCTGCCGGGCTCAGGGGAAGAGGCACACGCGAGTGAATGAAATAAAATAATAGTGGAGAAGAGCCCGGTGTGAGTTGGGATTACAGCAGCGAGGGGATCGTTACATAATGGAGCCGGGGCTGCACGCTCGGAGAACACGAGCGAGCCCCGCGAGGGAAAGAGGCGGCCGGGTTTAACTAATTAGGGACATTAATGGATTGGGAATGATCGGGAGCTTTTAGGGGCTTAATGGCTCCGGTTCCCACGCTGCCGAGATGGGCACAGCCCGTAATTAAAGCCCTGAGCCGGCAAATGGGCTCACGTGAGTCAGGCTTTTCCCAGGGATGCCGGGCTGAGTCAGGCTTGGGGTTTGCATCCTCACATGGATGGGGAGGGTTGAGAATTCGGGGTGCCCAGCACCAGGCACAGCTGGTGATGAGCAGAAAATGCCCAGAAACGTGGTCATGGAATGGTGAGGAAAGGCAGGAATTTCCTTGGAGAAATGGGGATGTGGATGGAAGTTGAGCAAGAGGCAGGGCAGGGAGTTGGGCACAGGGAGAGGTGGAGATGTGGGCAAGGAACTCCTGGCAAAACGTGGAATGGTTTGGGATGGAAAGACCTGAAATCCCATCCCAGGGCAGGGACACCTCCCACTGTCCCAGGGTGCTCCAAACTCACCTTGGACACTTCAGGGATCCAGGGGCAGCCACAGCTCCCTGGGAATTCCATCCCACCCTCATTCCTTCCCAATATCCCACCCCAATCTCATTTTTCCCAGTCTGAAGCCATTCCCTGTGTCCTGTCCCTCCATCCCTTGTCCCCAGTCCCTCTCCAGCTCTCCTGGAGCCCCTTCAGGCCCTGGAAGAGGCTCTGAGCTCTCCCTGGATCCAGAGGAGCTCCAGCCCTGGAGCAGCTCCACAGCCCCAGGTCTGGCTCAGGATCCTCTCCAGACCATTTGAGTTTCTTTTTTTCTTTTTTTTTTCCTTTTTTTTTTTTTTGTTAACCCTTTGCAGAGGTCCCCGAACAACACCAAGAACCCAAAATGGGATGAACTCAGAGCACGAATATTTTTTTCCCCTCCCACAAGCCCAGAAGCTGAGAAAAGCCCTTTGCAGAGCCAAAATCAGCCCCTTCCATCTGGGTGCCTCTCACAGATCATCCCAAAAGGGTTTGCCAATGGAAAAGGTGCAGGAGGATCTCCCAGAGATGCTCAGCAAGCAAAACTCATGGGAGCAACAGTTTTATATTTTTTAAATGTAAATTTTTAAATTGTAAAATTTTACATTTTTTCATCTTCCCATGTAAGATGAACCATGGCTTCCTGCTTAAAATTTTTTTTTTTAAAAAGTGCTTTTGGGTTTCTTTAACAAAGACTTTATTTCCTCTACTCAGGAGAGAGTTTAAAGGGCAGCAGGAAACTTGTCCAGCTTCTACCAGGATGAAAAATCCATGGAAAAATGCCAGGGCCAGACTTCCTCTGCTGTGTAATGCTCCTGAGGGGCAGGAAACCACTGGAATATTTAATTTTTAAACCCCTGTGGTCTCAAACCCAGGCCAGGGTAAGTTCAGTGCTGCTGGCTTTGCTGTTCCTGCCACATTTCTGGAAATCTGACCCCAGGGATTGGTGATTTCCATGGGCTTCCTCCTCCTCCATCCTCCTCCTCCTTGTAAACCACTGGAATATTTTTAATTTAATTTAATTTTTAAACCCCTCTGATCCCCACAGCCAGGCCAGGGTGACTCCAGTGCTGTTGGCTTTGCTGTCCCTGCCACATTCCTGGAAATCTGACCCAGGGATGGGCGATTTCCACCAGCATCCTGCTCCATCCTCCTCCTCCTTGTAAACCACTGGAATATTTAATTTTTAAACCCCTGTGGTCTGCACAGCCAGGGTGCCTCCAGTGCTGCTGGTTTTGCATCCATCCTCCTCCTCCTTGTAAACCACTGGAATATTTAATTTTTAAACCCCTCTGGTCTCCACAGCCAGGCCAGGGTGCCTCCAGTGCTGCTGGCTTTGCTGTCCCTGCCACATTTCTGGAAATCTGACCCCAGGGATGGGTGATTTCCACCAGCATCCTGCTCCATCCTCCTCCTCCTTGTAAACCACTGGAATATTTAATTTTTAAACCCCTCTGGTCTCCAAACCCAGGCCAGGGTGCCTCCAGTGCTGTTGGCTTTCCACTTTTCTGGAAATCTGACCCCGGGGATGGGCGATTTCCACCGGCATCCTCCTCCTCCATCCTCCTCCTCCTTGTGCCTGGGAGAAGCAGAAAAATCCCCAGCAGAGGCTGCAGGGCAGGAGTTTCCCCTCTGGAGAGGATCCTGCTGCAGGAAAAGGCAGCTTTGGTGTCAAACCAGCTCCTGGGGTGAGGGAATGTCCCTACAGGACATGAAGGAACACAAGCACACCCGCTCTCAAGGTGAAGGAATAAAGGTGCCTGATCCCACTGCTGTCCCTGCTCGGGCACACTCAGGATGGTTCGGGGCAGCCCTGGATCAAAGGACGAGTCTGGACTCTTCAATGCTTTGGTCTTTAGAATGTTTATTAATTTTTATCTCACAGAGATTTTCCTTTCTGCCAGCCGGGATCTGACCAAGGCAGCCAAGGGCACTCTGCCCACCCACAGTGGTCGTGTCCTTTTATAATAAAAACTCCAGACATCATATTTATCTTTTATCCCCAATACCTTTCACCCTTATTGACAAGTGCACCTTCACCACAAACCAATCCCCAAATGCCAACACCACCACAGAAGATGGAAGACAAGAAGAAGAAAGAAGAAGCAGAGACACGCCCCGATTCCTCCATCCTGTCTCCATAACCCCTCTGTACCAAAATCCTAAAATCCATATTTCACCTTAAAAATATATAATCCGTCTACCACTCAAACTGTGCTCATTCTCATGTCCTCACACACACCCTCAGAAGGGTCAAAGTCCCACCAAGAATGTCTGGAACATTCCAGGAGCTCCGAGCCCCCCATGGGTTTTCTCGGTGATTCTGAACATTGGGAGCGATGTGCTGAGCTCCCACAGCACCAAAATCCCAAAATCCATATTTCACCCTGAGAATGCATGATCCCTCCACCACTCAAACTCTGGTCATTCTCATGTCCTCACACACACCTTCTGAAGGGTCAAAGTCCCACCAAGAATGTCTGGAACATTCCAGGAGCTCCGAGCCCCCCATGGGTTTTCTCGGTGATTCTGGACATTGGGACCGATGTGCTGAGCTCTCACAAAAAGGGATCTTTATTTTTCTGACTCCCATATTTATAGTTTTACAAAGGTGACAGCAGACTGGAGGGTGACAGTGCCACCTCTCCAATGACACTGGTTACACCAACAGTCCATCAGCTCTCTCCTCCTCCATGAAGGAATACAAACAATAAGTTATTTACAAGAAAGTGCATGATAAATTCCCTACAAGAATGTCAACATCAGAAGGCTTAGAAAATCTTAAAAAGCCAGGGTGACAGGGGAAATGGCTCCTCAGGTTTGAGATTTTCTGTTTTCCAGGTTCTGCCCTGCTTTGGTGTGTGGGTCTGGGTTTCACATTATGGGATGCTGAGCTCTGTGCACAGAGCAGGGACACAAAACAATTCCTGCTCCAGCTGGGCACCAGGGACAATCCACACAGGAACACAAGGTGGGCTGAGAGACAGAATGAGGATGGGACTTGGTAACATAAACCTGGAATTGGACAAGGAACTCCAATGTGCTGATGGAGCAAAACTTATTAAAGTGAGAGATCCTGTGATTTTGTGCATTTTGGGACCATTTTGGTTCATCTTGGGTTCATTTTCTGGCCATTTTGGTTCATCTTGGGACCATTTTGGGACCATTTTGGTTCATCTTGGGTTCATTTTGGGACCATTTTAGTTCATTTTGGGACCATTTTGGTTCATTTTGGAACCATTTTTGTTCATCTTGAGTTCATTTTCTGACCATTTTTGTTCATCTTGGGACCATTTTGTGACCATTTTTGTTCATCTTGTGACCATTTGGGGACCATTTTGGTTCATCTTGGGTTCATTTTCAACCATTTTGGTCATGTTGGGACCATTTTGGTTCATCTTGAGTTCATTTTCAACCATTTTGGTTATGTTGGGACCATTTTGGGACCATTTTGGTTCATCTTGAGTTCATTTTGGGACCATTTTGGTTCCTCTTGGGTTCGTTTTGGGACCATTTTGGAACCATTTTGGTTCATCTTGGGACCATTTTGGGACCATTTTGGTTCATTTTGGGACCATTTTGGTTCATCTTGGGTTCGTTTTGGGACCGTTTTGGGACCATTTTGGTTCATCTTGAGTTCATTTTCTGACCATTTTGGTTCATCTTGGGACTATTTTGGTTCATCTTGGGCTCATTTTGTGACCATTTTGGTTCATCTTGGGACCATTTTGGGACCATTTTGGTTCACCTTGTGACCATTTTGGGTGCAGCCCTGGCTGAGCTCTTGTGCTGCCCAAGGTGGATCCATGGAGATCCTTTTATTAAATCCTGTTTTATTCTTTAGCTCTGCCCGGTCTCTGTTCCAGCTCAGCCCTTCCAGGATGTCCAACCCGAGCCCAGCTCCTGTCCCGGCCACCCCAGGGTGTTCCCAGGCTCCCTGTCCTGACTAAACCCTGTGGGACTGCAGGAATCTGGTTTTTCCAGCTGGGAAGCCTCTGGCACCGTGCTGGGTGTGATGCTCAGAGCCCAGGGAAGTGCAGGAATTCCCCCCTCGTTCCAGGCTGGGATGAGAAACAAAGAGATTCAAAATTTGGTTGAAAACACCATTGAAAACCTGTTTAAAACCCATCATTTCTCCCAGCTTTCATAAGGGATATTTCTCAATATTCTGGAAATTAAAAAAAAAAAATTAAAACCCCAAAACAAACAAAAAAATTTACATATAATAATAATAAATAAATAAATAAATAAATAAATAAATATTTAAATAAATAAATAAAAATAATAAATAAATAAATAATAAATAAAATAAAGCTTTCAAAGTAAGCAGCACCAGATTAATTTAATTAATCAAATGAAGGAATCAACGGAATAAAATCACTGCAGTCCCAACATCAATTCATTCGGGAGCAGATATTTTAAATAGAGATACAAAAATACATATATTTTGCATTTGCATCCCCAGCAAACAGCTCCAAAGCCTCTCTGAGCTGACAAAACAGAGAGGTAGATGAGGAAATTATTTTCCTGTTAATACCAAAGATTAAAAAGCTCTTCATAAAAGGCAACCACCTGAAGGCAGAGAAGGGAGGGAGAAGTCTGGGGCTTGTTTTAACAGCAACAAAGCACCCGTGACAGCCAAATCAGCCGAGCTGGGAGCCAAATTCCACCTGGGCTGAGCCGTGGGGCCACAAATGGGGCTGTGGGAGGGAAAGGAGGGGGCAGAGGAGGCAAAACCCCCCAGCTCATCCCACCCGGTGCTCTCCCATTGTCACAGACATTCTTTGTGAAAAATCCTTTTATTAAGATTTTCCCTGCTAGAGCTGAGAAGCTCAGTAACAAATGTAAACAATTATTATCTGCTGCTGTGGAATGCAACAGGTCCACCCGTGGTTGGTCCCCTGTAGATGTTTGGATCTACTGACCACTCATGGTGGAGCTGCTCTCGCTCTCTGCCAGACACAGACCTTTGTTATTCATTCTTTCTATTCTGTTCTTAGCTTAACCAGCTTCTGAAGAAGCTCCTTTCCTTTCTATCTCTATGTAGTATAGTTATAATGTTATATATGTATCATAATATAATAAATCAAACCTTCTGATCATGGAATCAAGATCCTGTCTCCTCCATCCTCTACAAACCCCTGTCCTGGAGCGTCTCCCCACAGGCTGCAGAGGGAGAAAAGCGGGGTTCAGAAAAGCAGGGATCAAACCCCCACTGTTCACTGTCACAGACATTCTTTGTGAAAATCCTTTCTTGGGATTTTCCCTGCTAGAGCTGAGAAGCTCAGTAACAAATGTAAACAATTATTATCTGCTGCTGTGGAATGCAACAGGTCCACCTGTGGTTGGTCCCCTGTAGATGTTTGGATCTACTGACCACTCATGGTGGAGCTGCTCTCGCTCTCTGCAGACACAGACCTTTGTTATTCATTCTTTCTATCTCCTTCTTAGCTTAGCCAGCTTCTGAAGAAGCTCCTTTCCTTTCTATCTCTATGTAGTATAGTTATAATGTTATATATATATATCATAATATAATAAATCAAACCTTCTGATCATGGAATCAAGATCCTGTCTCTTCCATCCTCTACAAACCCCTGTGACCACCGACAACATCCCATCCCTGCCAAGGCACCACAATATTCTTCAGGGCAGCTTTAAGATCCATCTGAGGCAAAAATAGAAAATTTTTGAGGCTCCCCATGACCATCAGCTGAGAGTGAGGAGCTCTCAGAGCTCCCCCACACGTGCAAAGCCTCCGGCTCTTTGTTTATTTAATGCAGAGCCGTCACTTCCCAAGCAGAGTTTCACTTGAAAGTTCATTAAAAATCTTGTTTTCGCTTCCCAAGAACGCATTGTTTGGAACTTCCTGTTGATGTGAAACCCGGATAAAGCAGCGCCCACCTTGGCGTTTCTGCTCTCCCTGCTCCTCAAAAAAGCGATTTTGTCATTTTCTTGGAATTTTCAGTTTGTTCCCATCCCATTTCATTGAGCCCCAGGCGTGAATGGCCTGCAGGGACAGGGAGGTGACACCATGTCCTGCTGGCCCCAGTCCTCTGTGATTTTTTTTGCTCTCAGTTTCAGGCTGGACAAAATTTTTAAGTCACCACTGAAGCCATTAAAACCTCAAATCCTTCCTCAGCAGCGAGCCAAAGCTCTGGAAAACAAGGATTTATTCTGCTTCCCACAAGCAAAATTATTTCTGAGCAATAAAAATGCTCCTTGGGCTACCAACAAGCATCAGATCTTCTTCAATAATCCAGAATTTTCTTCTCATTTGGGAAAAAAACCTGAATTTTTCCAGGTGGCACCTCCTTGACTGAGCAAATCACCCCAGCAACTCCAAAAAAACAACACCTACAGGCTGAAAAATCACTAAAAAAACGTATTTACACTGCTGATACCCAGCAGCAAGGCAGCACCAAGCCAGGCCAACTTGGCAGAGCCTCGGTGGCCGGGGGAATTCCCTCCATTTGGGCCTTGCAGGAAACCCAGCAATCAGAAAAGGAAACAAAATCCACATCCTCCCTCCTCACTCTGCAGCTCCAGCTGTGCCCTGGCTCTCTGTGCCTCTTATCTCCCTTCTCCATGGTTGTCCTCACGTTTCCCTCCTTCCCTGGCCAAGAGCTGGTCCCTGCTCCGAGCCAAGGTCGCCTTCACCTTGTCCTGGCCAAGCCCCCGGGCAAGAGCTTTGTGAATCAAAAACCCCACTTGGCCCAGGCCACGCCATAAATTTGCATCTGAAGCGATTTGCGGGGCTGGCTCTGCTCCTTGGGGGATTTTTAAGTGGATTTCAGGGATGTGACAGATTTATGGGGCTGGGAGTTCCCCTGGGTTTGTCCAGAGCCACTTTAGGGGCAGGGGTTAAAGACCCCACAGCATAAAAGGCTGAGCAACGTGTTAAAGGGAATTTTGGGGTTTTTCCAGCATTCATGAGATGCTGGGGTAAAATCTGGAGCGAGGGGGTTGAATTTATCCCCCCAAACCCCTCCTGTGAGCCGCAGGCTGGAACAGCAGAGCATCCTTTGCAGCACCCGTGGGATCACAGGATTTGGGGATGTGGCCCCCACCCCATCACCCCTGCACCCAGCCCCAATCCCAACCCCAATCCCATTCCCAATCCCCATCCCTGATCTCCTCTGGCCCCCCGAGCCTGGCAGCAGCCCCCAGAGCTGCCCCCTTCCCATCCCAAACCTCAGCTCCAGCAGGAGTAGGAATGATCCCAATCCCATCTCATCCAATCCCATCTTTGCAGCACCCATGGGATCACAGGATTTGGGGATGCGGCCCCCACCCCATCACCCCCACACCCCACCCCAATCCCAGCCCCAATCCCATTCCCAATCCCCATCCCTGATCTCCTCTGGCGAGCCCCCCGAGCCTGGCAGCAGCCCCCAGAGCCGCCCCCTTCCCATCCCAAACCTTCAGGGCAGGGGTTAAAGACCCCACAGCATAAAAGGCTGAGGCACGTGTTAAAGGGAATTTTGGGGTTTTTCCAGCATTCATGGGGCAAAATCTGGAGTGAGAGGGTTGAATTTATCCCCCCAAACCCCTCCTGTGAGCCGCAGGCTGGAACAGCAGAGCTTTAGAGACCGAGTGCAGATCCCTGGTGCAGCCTGAGATTAAGAGGGGAGGATTTCTGGCTTTTCCCTTGATACCTGCCAAAGCTCCAGCGCTGAACTCTCAGCCCCTCCTGGCCCATTTTCCTGGCTGGCAGCTGTGCCTGGTCGGGCTGGATTAAACCTTGTCACCAGGAAGGTCACGAGTGACCGCAGGGGACAGCTCAGAGCCCCAGAAAGGGGGTTGGACCCACGGGAAAAGGTTGGACCCACAGGAATTTCTATGGGATCAGGGAAGGGATCCACGGTGCTTTTTGCCTTTGGAGCTGGCAGCAGCTCGGCTGCTGCACGGATCCCAACAGGAGGAGCTGCCAGTGCAGCACAAACGCAGCAGCAGAGCAGCCCTGGGCTGGTGGGACCCCCAAACCCTTCCCTGGCATCGCCCCCTCTCCTCTGACACAGCCGGGCATTCCAGCAGCCAGCAGGGAAAGAGGAATATCTGATATTTTCTGGGAAACTCACTGAGCTGAGCGAGCCCCCCAGAGCTGCCCCCTTCTCATCCCAAACCTCAGCTCCAGCACCAGCAGGAATGATCCCAATCCCATCATTTGCAGCACCCGTGGGATCACAGGATTTGGGGATGCGGCCCCCATCCCATCAACCCCGCACCCCACCCCAACCCCAGCCCCAATCCCATTCCCAATCCCCATCCCTGAACTCCTCTGGCAAGCCCCCCGAGCCTGGCAGCAGCCCCCAGAGCCGCCCCCTGCCCATCCCAAACCTCGGGTCCAGCAGGAGCAGGAACGATCCCAATCCCATCTCACCCAATCCCATCTTTTGCAGCACCCATAGGATCACAAGATAGGGTCCCCATCCCATCACCCCCGCACCCCACCCCAATCCCAACCCAAATCCTCATCCCTGATCTCTTGCGAGCCCCCCGAGCCTGGCAGCAGCCCCCAGAGCCGCCCCCTTCCCATCCCAAACCTCGGGTCCAGCAGGAGCGATCCCACTCCCATCTCATCCAATCCCATCCTTTGCAGCACCCGTGGGATCACAGGATTTGGGGATGCTGCCCCCACCCCAGTCCCAACCCCAATCCTCATCCCTGAACTCCTCTGGCCCCCCGAGCCTGGCAGCAGCCCCCAGAGCCGCCCCCTTCCCATCCCAAACCTCGGGTCCAGCAGGAGCAGGAATTCGGCCCCCACTCTATCACCCCCACACCCCACCCCAATCCCAGCCCCAATCCCCATCCCTGATCTCCTCTGGCGGTCCGAGCAGGGCCGGGGGGAGCTGCAGCCGGGGGAGGTGACCTTGGGGACAGCGGGGAGGGGATGTGCAGCGCGGCACACCTGGCACAGCCCCTGTGCCACGGCCGGGTACCTTGTGACTGCTCCTGCCGGAGCTGCGGCGCGTTCTGGGGAAGGGTTTCTATTTTGGGCAGAATGTTTTCACTTGGCCTATATTAAGCACATTCATTTCGCAGTCACAAGGCAGCGCAGAGCGGTGCGGGAGCCGCTTCTCCTCCGGCAGCAGCTCCGCAGCCTGGCACTCCCGATCCCAGCGGGGCTGGCACGGCCGACCCGGCCTGGCACGGCCCGGCTCCTCTCCAGGTGCTGCCCCATCCAATCCCGGCCCCATCCCTCCGTCCCCACACGCTGAGCCCCTCTGGAACGTCCCGAATTCCTGCATTAAGGAACATTCCTGCATTAAGCATTTCCCACTGCTGGGAAAAGCCACCGGGAATTGCTGCAACACCGCCACGCGACAGCAGCTCGGAGGGAAAGGTTGAGAAACGCTCAGGTGTGACCTCTGCCAACCCCGCCGTGCTCCCCAGGGACCGGCATAGAAGCGTTTCCACCTTTTCCCTCTTTCCCTCCCACTCTCCTGAGCACCGCGGCCTTGGAAAGGAGATGAATCTCTGCCCCGTGCCTCGTGGACGCTCTAATTGTGATTACAGCCCTTCAGCGATGACAGCAAAAAATAAACAAACACCTCTTCCAGGTGCCAGGGCCCGGCTGGATGAGGCTCGCTCGTGGGAAAGCCCTGGGGCAGCGGGATAATGAGGGGATGAGGATGGAGCATCCTCTGCTCTGACTCAGCTCGGGCTCAGCCCGGTCCCACGAGCTGGGATGGCCTGGGAGGGTCTCAGTGCCCACCCTGCTGCTCCTCTGTGCCAGCTGGGCACCGGAACCCCCATGGAACCCCACCTGGGCAAGGCCGGGCTGTTCATTCCACATTCAGCCTCCATCAGCTCTTCCCTTCCACCCCTGGTTTGTTTTCTCCCTCTTCCCAAGGCTCTCTGCAGGAAGGGCAGCACAGGCTGGACGCTTCCCCAAATCCTGCAGGGAAAACCTGGAGCTGGAACAGTTAAATTGGTTCAAATCCCCGCTGTTGATGCATTTATACCAGATTAACCTTTGCATCAATAGGCTCCCAAATCACTCTGAACTGGCTTAACCCTTCCCTAAGTGGGTTTAACTGGTTTGCAGCAGGGGCTGGTGGAGCTTTAACGAGCTCACAGCTGAGTCCCAGCGGTGGTGCTTTCCTGGGAAGCCCTGAGACCCCTCATGATGCCCCAAAATCAGTTTGGGGGCTGGAAGGAGATGAGGGCACTTCCCATACTTGGGGGGAATCCTTCAGCACGAGCATCTTTCCCAGAACATTTTTCAGCCCCTTGGCCCCCTGGCTCTGAAGGGGACCCCAAAATCTCCCCTATTTACAGTTCCTCACACCAGCAGGGTCACACCTGCTGCCTCTACACCCCAAAAAACCCCCAAACTTTGCAAACCGACAGAAAACAGCCTGGGGTCCCCAACACAGCCAGCCAGGGCCCCCTTTCTCACCCACTTCTCCTTCCAGCACCAGCATCCCCAGGGCCAGGGGTGAACCTGGGCCCAGCCTGTGCCCAGGGCTGGGATCCCCCCAGGACGATCATTTGGGAGCAATTTGGGCGAGATTGGGACCATTTGCAGATGCCCCGAGACGCGGCTGCAAACCCGCCCTTGCTCCGGGCTGGGAACGTTTCCTTCGCTGTGTGACCCTGCAAAACATCGGCCTTTTAGTGCCTCCCACCAAACTAGGCGGAAAAATCCCCCCGAGTTCCCTCCCTAAGCCGAGCCGGAGCAAAGCTGTGCCTGCAGCGAGGCCAGAACGCCCTGGAGGTGCCGGAGAGCCCCGCAGCAGCTCGGGGTGGAGGTGAGGCAAGCGCCGGCCCCGTGTGTGCCGAGCTGCACGTTCCTGCTCTTATCAAACCCATCGGGACCAGCTCCAGCTCTGGCTCCCGTGCCAGCGCTCTCGATCGCGTTCGAGGGGCCCCTCCTGCCCCATTATCCCATGGCGCTGCCCCATTATCCCATGGCGCTGCCCCATTATCCCATTTGGTGCTCCCCATTATCCCATTTGGTGCTCCCCATTATCCCATCGCTTCCCTCCTTTCCCACGGAGTCACCGCTCGGTCCCCCTGAGTCACTCTCGTGCCTCCTTTCCGTGGCCCGTGGCCATTTCCCCGCTGCTGCCTCGGTTCCCATTGACTCACCCGTTCAGAGCTCACCCTCTCCTTTCCCAGGGCATTTCTGGTCACTCGGACTCACCTGGGACCTGATTCCTTCCCTGCATCCCTGAGGGGCATCTCAGAGCAGGAGGTTCAGGCTGGGCAGCTCCAAAATCACCTTCCAACCTGTGCAGAAGTGCTGTTCCCAGGCCAGTTTCCTTTTCCACGAGCAAAGGATTCTCCCCATTTCTCACCCTAGCTGCCATCTGCCGCTGTGGGTTTTTGTTTGTTTGTTTGTTTGTTTGTCACAGATCATGGGAAAATTAAAAGCTTTGCAGAATTTTGATGCAATCAGTGCCTCAAACATATTCCTTCACACTTCCCATCCATCCCTTCCTCCGTGGAACCGTCCCGTGGTTCGTTTTCTCCAGCTGTAGTAGAGGAAACATTTAGGAACGGGTCTGAAAGACTTGGGAACCGCAGGGGGGAAAAAATGAGATTTTTTTTCGAGGGTAGCAGGGAGATGCAGGCCCTGGCGCACCCAGAGCCGGCCTGAGCGGCTCCGAGTGGAAAATTCCTGTCCGTTGAGTTGGGATTGTGGTCCAACAGGTTTTTAGTCCCAGCCCCTTGAGTTGTGTCAGTGCAAAAACTCATCCCTAGGGCATTTGTTTGGATCACATGGGCGAGCGTATAAAAATGGGTGCTGCCTGTCCGGGCTAGTTTGCACCTGGAAAGGGAAGGCGGCTGCTGGAGCAGGAGAGAAGGAAGAGCCGCGGGACAGAGCAGAGCAGAGCAGAGCAGGACGCTGCGCTCAGGTAACCCCGGAGGCTCGGAGCGAATCCTCCCCATTGCCCCGGGGAGCGCCCTTGGGACATGGGGAGAGCGAGGGTTTCTCCACCGGCATTTGGGGGGGAATGCAAAGGCTCGGAGAGTTGGGAAATGGGGGAATTGTGCGGGAGAAGGGCTGGATGCTGCCCTAGGAACCGCTCCAAGCGCCCCCGATGCCCAGGGGCGATGCAGCCCGGCCGGTGCGGGTGGCACTGGCAGCTCCTCCTTCTCTCACGACCCCTTGGAGCTGTCGGGAATTGGGGTGTGGGACCTGTGGGGTGCCCTTGGAGCTGTCGGGAATTGGGGTGTGGGACCTGTGGGGTACCCTGGTGGCCTTCAGGGTAGAGAAGAGGCTGCCCAGACAGAGCCACGTGTGAGGAAGCACCGAGATAAGAGGGAGAAGGGCTGGATCCTGCCCTAGGAACGGCTCCAAGCGCCCCCGATGCCCAGGGGCGATGCAGCCCGGCCGGTGCGGGTGGCACTGGCAGCTCCTGCTTCCCCCACGACCCCTTGGAGCTGTCGGGAATTGGGGTGTGAGGTCTGTGGGGTGCCCTGGTGGCCTTCAGGGTAGAGAAGAGGCTGCCCAGACAGAGCCACGTGTGAGGAAGCACTGAGATAAGAGGGAGAAGGGCTGGATCCTGCCCTAGGAACGGCTCCAAGCGCCCCCGATGCCCAGGGGCGATGCAGCCCCTCCGGTGCGGGTGGCACTGGCAGCTCCTCCTTCCCCCACGACCCCTTGAAGCTGTCGGGAATTGGGGTGTGGGACCTGTGGGGTACCCTGGTGGCCTTCAGAGCAGAGAAGAGGCAGCTCAGACAGAGCCACGTGTGAGGAGGCACCGAGGTATGTGGGAGAAGGGCTGGATCCTGCCCTAGGAACCGCTCCAAGCGCCCCCGAGGCTTTTCCCGGTGCCCAGGGGCGATGCAGGTGGGTCTCGCAGCTCCTCCTTCCCTCACGATCCCCTTGGAACTGTCGGGAATTGGGGTGCGGGACCTGTGGGGTGCCTCGGTGGCCTTCAGAGCAGAGAAGGGGCTGCTCAGGCAGAGCCACGTGTGAGCAGACACCGAGATGTGCGGGCAAGGAGTTTTCCAGCAGGGAATTTGGCCCCGCTCTCCCATGGGAAGGGGAGATAAAGCCGAGATAAAGCCGCGGATGAAGCCGGCGGCTCTCCCCGGGCGCTGCTCGCTGTTTCGGTCACGGCTGTTGGTGGCTCCTGGCAGACCACCAGCATGGCCATGAAGGCACTGAGGGCTGTCCTGGCAGATCACCAGCACGGCCATGAAGGCACTCAGGGCTGTTGGTGGCTCCTGGCAGACCACCAGCACGGCCATGAAGGCACTGAGGGCTGTCCTGGCAGGCCACCAGCATGGCCAGGAAGGCACTGAGGGCTCTCCTGGCAGGCCACCAGCATGGCCAGGAAGGCGCTCAGGGCTCTCCTGGCAGGTCACCAGCATGGCTATGAAGCCACCCAGGGCTGTTGGCAGCTCCTGGCAGATCACCGGCACAGCCATGAAGGCACTGAGGGCTGTTGGTGGCTCCTGGCAGGTGATCAGCATGGCCATGAAGGCACTCAGGGCTGTCCTGGTAGGTCACCAGTATGGTCATGAAGGCACTCAGAGCTGTTGGTAGCTCCTGGCAGGTCACCATCATGGTCATGAAGGCACTGAGGGCTGTTGGTGGCTCCTGGCAGGTGATCAGCACGGCCAGGAAGGCACTCAGGGCTCTCCTGGTAGGTCACCAGTATGGCCATGAAGGCACTCAGAGCTGTTGGTGGCTCCTGGCAGGTCAGCAGCACAACCACAAAGGCACTCAGGGCTGTTGGTGGCACCTGACACACCATCAGCATGCCCATGAAGGCACTCAGGGCTCTCCTGGCAGGTCACCAGCATGGCCATGAAGGCACTCAGAGCTGTTGGTGGCTCCTCACAGGTCACCACCACGGCCACACAGCCACTCAGGGCTGTTGGTGGCTCCTGGCAGATCACCAGCAGGGCCATGCAGCCAGTCCAAGTTGTTGGCAGCTCCTGGCAGGTGAGCAGCATGGCCATGAAGGCACTCAGGGCTCTCCTGGCAGGTCACCAGCACAGCCATGAAGGCACTCAGGGCTCTCCTGGCAGGTCACCAGCACGGCAGGTCCATGCAGCCACCGAGCTCTGGGTCACCTCCTGCCTTTGTGCCCTGCGGGGCAGGGGCAGAGGCAGCGCTGCCTCCCTCGCCCTGGGGTGTGGAAATGCCTTTGGGAACCCGGAGCTGTTTCACAAGCCAGGGCTTGGATGAGGAAAGAGGGAGATCCTCCTGCCCCGGGGCTCCTGCCTGCTCCTCAGCGCTGCCACCCCCACGTCCCTCTTCTCCTGTTGTTCCCTCCCTCCCTCCCTCTCTCCAGAAGTTTTCTCCCCACTCAGCTTCTCCTTCTCTGCTCTCCATCCCTACTTGGAGACAGTTGCTTGGAGACAGACTTCTGGTTCTTTGATGTTTTAATCCCTTTTATTTTTTAATGGGGGAATAGTGGGAGACGGGTGCCACCACACTGGTTGGGAGCAGACTGGGGAGGAGAGTCCAGGAAAGGTCTGACACCAGAGGAAAAGGTCTAAACCAAGCAAAACCAGCATTTTCCCCTCATCTGGAAATATCCAACCCCCCACTAAGCCCTGTCACGCTCTGTGCCCAAAAACAAGTCCCAGGAGGGTCCCATTTTCTCCCTTCTCGCCCCAGGTCCCCACCCAGGTGCGGCATGAGAATGAATTCCTTGCCTGGGGGTGGCTTGGAGGGTTATTTTCCTTTTCTGACGAAGAGCCCAGGCTGGTTGGCAACATTACCCTCCTATTTTCTGCTCTGCTCCCCGTAGCAAGAGAAACCAGGAGGAAAAGGGAAACAGAGAAGCCACAGGATGCACCGTTATGAGAGGAACTTTCCCCAAAATAGAAGCTTTTCACAGTTTTTTCACGAGGCGTCAGCAGCTCTTAATGCTGTATGAAACTGTGAATCCTGCCTGGAGCAGCCTGTCAGTGCTCCAGGCTGCAGCTGCAGCCTCCCCCGGGCTGTGGGGCCGGCTGTGCCCCCCAAAACCTGCTCGGAGTGTCAGGAACAAACAGCTGGAAGAGCAACCTCGGCTGTGCTTCCACCCCAGCAGCTCTTTCTGCACCCCCGGGGTGGGAAATACAACACATCCCAGCTGGAGGGTGCAGAAATCCTGCAAGACCTTGAGTTTCGCCCTGACCTGGTTTTTAGCTGCAAAAGATCCGTCTGGAGAGCCCCAAATGTTGATTAGCTCAGCGCTGGGGCGAAGGGATCTGGGCTTGTGCGATGAGCTCTGTTTTACAGGAGTACACGGCTCCTTCTGGGTTTAAATATTTATGAGCTGAGTGATGCCTCCCTGGAGCTCTGCAGCCCTATCGATGGCAGGCTGAGCTGCCACCCCCGGCGGTGTCAGGTGGCTGATTCCAGGGCTGGGACACAGAATTCCCGCATGCAATGGAATTTCCAGAGCCCCCCAAACTCCTGGCTCTCAGACAGCCCCTGCTGCTTTGGCAGGGCAGGGATGGAAGGTGCAAAAATGTTCTTTTTCGCTTGTTTTAGACCTTTCCTTCTGGTATCAGCTGTTTCCCCAGCAGTGTGGTGGCACATCTCAATGTGTCCTTTTGTCCCCACTGCTCCCCCACCAAGGGTGAGTTCTGCCATTTTTGCAAAGTTCTGGTTGAAGATTTCTCCTGGCTCCAGTTGGATACTGAGCCTGTAAATTCCATTTTTTTTTGGAGCTGCCACCTCCCTCCCTGGCCTGAGGGGCCCATGGGGTGCTTGGAGCAGCCGTCCTGAGCAAGGAAACCTCTTGTAGGCTCATCCAGGCAACAAAACTGCAGCATTTGGGATTTTAGAGAAGCAAAACAGAGGGGTGACCCTTGCTGCTCCTCCTGGTGAATCCATGGATGGATCCAGCACCGTGGTGGGTGCCTGGAGCCCACTCCCTGCCAGGAGCCAGCACTCTGCTGGCTTTGCCAGGAGCAAATCCCAGGCTGGACTCTGCTCCTGACGTGTGCAGGATGCAGTGACGGGGAAGGAGGGGCAGCCCCTTGCCCTGCCTCGCTCCAGAGCCTTGGCCAAAGCCACCATGCCAGGGCACTCGGTGCCCCGCTGGCCACCCCAGGAGCCAGGCACTGCCCAGGGAGCCCAGATCCACAGAAAAGGCTCTTAGGCCAAGGGTGAGGTGCTTGGACAGGGGGTGGGAGCTGGGAGAGCCCCGCTGGGGCTGAGGGGAGGTGTCACTGTGGAACCTTCAGAGCAGGGGACGGGTCTGTGTGTGCGCCACATTCTGGCTGATTTGTGGGGTGGCATGAGCAGGGCAGAGCTGGCAGTGAGACATGGGGACAATGGGGAGACAAGGGACAGCTCTGTCCCCACACCAGGACGCTGCTTGGCCAGCCCAGAACTCGCCTTCCCAAAACCTTTCTGCCTCCAGGCTGGGGAGGTGACACCGAGTGGGGACGGGTGGCTTTAGGGTGTGAGTCCGTGTTTGGGGTGGTCTCACAGATCCCTGTGCCCCCTCCTTGCAGAGCCTGCCAAGAGAGAGCGATGGAAAGCCCAGGGAAGGGCAGCCCAGCGGGGAAGATGACAGCCATGGCTCACAGCCTGTAAGTATCTGCTGCTGCCTCCTCCCGCCCCTGCTCCTGGCACTTCTCCTCCGGTCACTTTCTCCGGGGACTTTGCTCTTTGCTCCCATCCCACCCACGCTGCAGCAACGCCTCCGTCCCCGTGGATGAGGTGGAAACAGCAGAGAAAAGGCAAAGGCAGGGTCCTGGCGCTGGGGGCTTTGGGAATGTGTGGTCCGGGGTTTTTGGGGTGTCCCCCTGTCCTAAATCTGCTTTGTCCAGTGAGGGATGCATTGCCTTGGTCTGTGCCAGCCTTTCAGCCCCTTGCAAGGTGAATGATGCTGGATTTGGGGGAGCAGAGCCAGGAAAGCTGTAGAGGTTGCAGAGCATCCAAGGAGCATAAGGACAATTGGGTTTGGGTTTGGATTGCTGAATCCTGTCCCCAGTGAGGCTGGGCAGGGTCCTGGCAGCACCTGGGAGGGGTGGAAATGCTTTAAACTGGAGCGTCATAAATTTTACTGGGGCTGGAGCAATGTCCACTCATATCTTGGATATCCTGAGGGCTTCTTCATTCCTGGCTGGGGAGGAGGAGGAGGGAGGATGCTGTGGGGTGAAAAGGGGGCTTGGTGTGACCCCCAGAGCTCAGCCTTGGCTGTGGAGTCAGGATCATGGGGCTGGACAGGTGGAATTCCTTGGGGACAGGTTCGAGAGGCTTAAACTGGAGAGATGGGAGTGGGAAGCAAAAGGCCTTTTAATTACAGCCCTGGTGGGGATCACAGTGCTGAGGGAGGGGGATGGCACTGGGCAGCTGTGCCACACTGTGTCATTCCATGCCATGCCAGGCCATGCCACAGCATGGGCTAGCTGGGGAACAGTCAGCTGAGACTTGCTGCCCTCCTCCCTGGGAGGAGAGGGGCTGTGAGCAGCACCCACGCACTCCACGGCTGCTCCCGACCCCTATCCCGGCCCGTGCCCTCCTCGGTGCCTCGGTAACCTTTTCTCCCGGGAGGGAGGCCCGTGCGAGCTCGGCAGCCGCAGCGTTCCGCCCGCGGGTGACAATCGCGCTTTTGTTTAGCCTGGCTGCGAGAGGGGCAGGCGGGAATTTGGCTGCCCAGAAAGCTGCCGGGAACCCTTTCTGCCACAATTAAGCACCTGCTACAAGAGAGCAAATAAGCCAAATCATGCGGCTGGCAAACAAGCTTTACGTGTTCCTTCCCCGTGACCCACTCCAAGAAGCAGAAAGCTCCAGGCTCTGCGGCTCGGCTGCTCGCAGCTCCCGGGGCAGCGATTCCACCGGAATCCCGGGAGCTGCCGCTGCCGCCTCCAACCCCAAAAAGGGCTTTCCCCTCCCCACGTTAGCGGCTCCATCTCCTTCTGCTATGGAGAGACAGATCCCCGTGCTGCGAGTTCGGTGAGGCTGGCGCCGGGCTGGGGGGGGCCGTGCCGTGCCGGGCCGTGCCGTGCCGGGCCAGGCGAGCGCTGCGCTTTGCGCCGTTCGCTGCGGCGCCGCATCAGCGGCGGGGCCTGATCCGAGCTCAGGGATCAGGGCAGGCAGGGGGCCGAGCCTAGCGCGGCTCGGCGGCGGGGATGGGCAGGGAGAGGCGGCCGAAGGGCTCGGCGAGGGATGGCGAGGATCACATGATGCGGATACGCGGGGTCAGAGCGCTGCCCGCCGCCTTCCCGGCAGCCGCGCTGCAAAGATGACTCGGAGGTTTTTGGTGCCCCGAGGGTTCAGATTTTGGGAAGATGCCCTGGGGGTGAGGAGGGGACTGCAATAAGCCCTGTAGAGAAGGGGGAAAAGGCAGGAGTGCAGCGTGTGGGTTGTGCTCGGAGGGCTCTGAGGGATGGAGCAGCTTTGCCTCCCCCCTCACCCCGGGAGAAGCCCTGCGAGGGTTTGGGGGTGCTCCGGAGGGGCTGTGGGGCTTTCTCCTCCACCCCCAGCACCACACATGGCCCATCTGGGAGCTGGCACCTCCCGAAATTTGGGGAGAGGGAAAGGTCTCAGAGGGATGCAGGAGAGGGTGCACCCCCACCACAGATCAGGATTAGGGGGCACGGAGGGAGGATGGAGGTGAGATTTAGGGGGGTGAGGGTGTCATCCCCTCCTACGGATGTCACAGAGGATGGAGGGCAGGGTGGGAGCAGCAGGGGCAGAGTGGGGGTCTCATGCAGAGGGGGGAAAGGGATTCCTGGAGTGCAGGATTGGAGGCCAGGACGGGAGGGTTTTAGGGCCAGGATGGGGGTCCCAAGGCAGAATCGGGGGCACAACAGAGCTCCCTGAGAGGGAGGTTTAGGGGCAGGATGGGGTCACATGGAAGGCAGGATTGGGGGTCACAGAGGAGTCCCCTGCAAGGGAGAATAAGGGACACGATGGGACACGGGGGGTCCGAAGGCAGAATTGACGGAGCCCCCTGCGAAGGAGGGTGAGAGGACACTGCAGGGTCTCAAGGCGGATTTAGGGGGACATGACAAAGCAGGGGCAGGACTTCGGAGCAGGATGGGGATCCCAGGGCAGGAGTGGGGGCCACAACGGAGCCACCTGCCAGGGCCACGCCGAGGGTCCCCATGCGCAGCAGGATGGGCCCGTATCCCCCCCGGGACCCCCCCCCGTGTCTCCGTGAGCCAATGCGCGGCCGCGGGGGGGGCTCGGGGCGGGGCTCGGCCGGGGCCGCTTGTTTTTTGTGAATGAAAGGCGGGGCGGCCGCGACTGCAGCGCGCAGGGCGGTGCGCGCAGGGCCGCGATCCGCGCAGGGCTCCGCGCAGCGCAGCGGGCCGCGGATGCGGAGATCGGGGCGGCCGAGGCGCCGCCATGGGCCCCCGCGGGCCCGGCCCTGAGCCGCGCAGCCGTGCCCAGCCGAGCCGCGCCAGCCGCGCCGTGGCCATGTCCGGAGGGGCGAGCCCGGCCCCGGCCCCTGGGAGCCGCCGCTTCGTCTGTGTTGGTGTGAGTACCGGGGACCCCCCGCGCTTCCGCCCCGCGCCCCGCTCCGCCCCCGCGCATCCTGCCCGGCCCGGCCCGGCCCGGCTCCCGCACGGGGGACAGCGAGGGCCCGGCCCCTCCGCCCCACCCGCACCCCGCTCCGGGTGGCTCGGGTCCCCCTCGCCGCGCCCCACGCCGGCTCCCGGTGCTCTCCAGTCCCCTCGCCGTGTCCCGCACCCCCTCCCGGTGCTTCCCGTCCTCCTCGCAGTGCCCCGCACCCCCGATCCGGGTGCTCCGAGCACCCCCAAGCTCCTCGCAGTGCCCCGCAGCCCCGATCGGGTGTTCCGAGTTCTCTCCAGCCTCCTTGCGGTGCCCCACATCCCCGGCCTAGGTCCTCCCCAGTCTCCTTGCGGTGTCCCGCACCCGCGATCCGGGTGCTGCGAGCACCCCCAACCTCCTCGTGATGCCCCGCACGCTCGGCCTGGGTCCTCCCCGACCTCCTCTCCATGCCCCTCACCCTCTCCCGGCGCTTCCCATCCCCTTTGCAATGCCCCACAGCCCCGGTTCGGGTGCTCGGAACACCCCTGAGCCCCCTCGCGATGCCTGCACCCGCTCCCGATCCTCCCGGGCCCCCTCCCGATGCCCGCACCCGCTCCGGATCCTCCTGAGCCCCCTCCCGATGCCCGCACCCACTCCCGGTGTTCCCCGACCCCTCTGCGATGCCCCGCAGATGCTCCGAGCACCCCCGAGACCCCTCGCAGTTCCCCGCACCCCCAATCCGGCTGCTCCCCGCTCCCTCCCCAAACTCCCGCACCCTCTCCCGGTGCTCCCCGTGCCCTTTGCGATGCCCCCGATCCCGGTGCCCGCCGCATCCCCCGGGCCCGGCCGTGCTGCAGCCCCGCTCGGGGCCCCGTTCCTCCCGCACCGCCTCCCGCCGCGGCCTCCACAGCCCCGGCTGCTTCCGCGGGGCCGCCCGGGCCCCGTTCCTCCCGCACCCCGCGGCTGCCCCGAGCCCCCGGTTATTTTAGGGCATCGCCGCCGTTTCGGGGTGGTTTCGCCCCGGTTTGGGGGTTCTCCTCCCCTGGCGAGGTGCGGGATGGAGGATTTGGAGCCTGGGAGTTGCTAAGCGACGGCTCCCGGGGTGATGGTGCAGTTGCCTTGGCAACCGCGGGCTGGGAGCCTGGAAGGAGCAGTTTTGGGGTTCTCCTTGGGGGGTGTGGGTGTGAATTGGGTGCCCGTGGTTTGGGTGGGGGGCTGCTGGCTGGAGCAGCCCTGCTCCTGTGGGAAGAGCTTTTCCTTTGGAGGGATCTCCAATCTCTCGGCATCTCGGGTTATTTTTACTCTGCGGTGGATTTTGGAGCTGTTCTCGGGAGAAAAGTGATGGTGGGGAAGGTGAGGAGGGGGCTTGAGAAGGTTCAGCCCCTCCTGGGGTGGTGTTGTGGGTGAGGGGCTGTGACCCCCCCACTGTGGGGCCAGCAGAGCTCCCCAGTGAGGTTCTGCTTTATTGAGATCCCCTTTTTATCCCTGCTGCTGTCCCCCTCTTCCCCTCCTCACGGCAGGCACTGATCCCACAAGGATTTAGCCCTTAATTCCCGTGAGGCACCAGACTTCCCGAGCTGGCTGGGCTGGGGCTGGGCTGAGCTCCCCACGAGGGACAGACATCCCAAGTGCCAGCTGCGGTTGTCATTCCTGTGCCTTCCCCCTCCATCCCAACGAGCTCGGCTGACTCGGGAGCGCGGCTGGGCCTAAAAATAACCTCAGCAAAGCTCCCCGAGCACTCACACCCCCCCAGGCGGGAGATCTCCCGGTCCTACAGAGCCCAGCTGATCCCTGGGAGGAGCAGGGGGACAGGGGGTGGCAGCAGAGGGGGATGGAAACGGCTTTTGAGGGGCTGATGGGGAAGGAGCCCGCCTGCCCTGCTGCTGCTCCTGGTTTGCAATGCCCTCCGGGATGAATTCCCGCATCCCAAAGGATGGAGGGGGCGTGGAATGCGGCGACAACGCTCCGAGAAGTTTTGCCTCGGGACCAGCCCCGCTGTGGAAGCGCTGGCACCCGAAGTGACCTGGATTTGTGCCACCTGCCTTTGCCTCCAGCTGCCCTCGGGGCCCCAGGTGTGCCCAGGGAGGCTGCGCACGGAGGGAGGTGCTAACATTGGGAAGTCCTTGCCAGGCTGCCGGTTTGGGGAGCTGTGGTCCCACGTGCAGGGCTCGGTTGCCATCGTTACCGGGTATTTTCGCTCACTGCGCTGGTGGTTTATTATAGCAGCTCGGGAGGCCGCTGCCAGGAGGGAGCAACGAGGGGGAAGAGATCCCTGGCCTTGGGAAGTTCAGAGAAATTGGGATGTGGAGGTTTTCTGTCATTCTTGCTATCCCAAGGGGAAGGAGATCTGTGCCCCTGGGAAGTTCAGAGAAATTGGGGTGTGGAGTTTTTTGTCCTTCTTGTTATTCCAAGGGGAAGGAGATCAATGGCCTTGGGAAGTTCAGAGAAATTGGGATGTGGGGATTTTTGTCCTCCTTGCTGTCCCAAGGGGAAGAAGATCTGTGGCTTCAGGAAGTTCAGAGAAATTGGGGTGTGGGGTTTTTTATCCTTCTTGTTATTCCAAGGGGAAGGAGATCTGTGCCCCTGGGAAGTTCAGAGCAATTGGGATCTGGGTTTTTTTGTCCTTCTTGTTATTCCAAGGGGAAAGAGATCCCTGGCCTTAGGAAGGAAGTTCAGAGAAATTGGGATGTGGGGGTTTTCTGTCATTCTTGCTATCCCAAGGGGGAAGAGATCAATGGCCTTGGGAAGTTCAGAGAAATTGGGATGTGGGGATTTTTTGTCCTTCTGGCTGTCCCAAGGGGAAGAAGATCTGTGGCTTTGGGAAGTTCAGAGAAATTGGGATCTGGGGGGTTTTGTCCTTCTTGTTATCCCAAGGGGGAAGAGATCCCTGGCCTTGGGAAGTTCAGAGCAATTGGGATCTGGGGGTTTTTTGTCCTCCTTGATATCCCAAGGGGAAGGAGATCTGTGCCCCTGAGAAGTGCAGAGAAATTTGGATGTGGGGATTTTTGTCCTTTTTGCTATCCCTCAATGCCTCAGTGCTTTTCCCCCCTGGAAACCACATAAACCCTCGGGTTTGTGCTGTGATGAGTTAATTCTGGCTGAGTTAGGCTCTGGCTTTGAGCAGGGAATGGGTGACACACCTGGGCACACCTGGGTGCTGCTCATCAGCTTTGCAGCACCCACAGCACCGATGTCTCTCTCAGGAGAGCTCCTGGGAGCTCTCCCAGCCCCTGTGGCTTCTGAGCCTCTGGGAAACCTAAGGAATTTCTTCTTGCTGCCCTTAGTTGAGAGCAAATGAGGTAGGAAAAGGGAGCCTGGTCAGTGTCCCCTGCCTGACAGCAGAGCTGGGCAGTGCCTGTGTGTGCACATGGTCAGGCAGCTCTGGAACCTTCTCTTGCAAACACTGGAGATGGAGAAAAGGAAGAGTAGGAAGGGAGAGGAAAAAAAAAAAAAGCCTCATCTCACATGAACAGGCATGAGCCGGAGAGCAGGGAGGGAGGAGAGCGCAATCCAACGCAGGCCATGTGTCTGACGTGGCACAGCAGCCACACTGCCACCAGAACATGAAATTTTAAAGGGGACTGGCGGGCACAGCACAGCGAGCTGGTAAGGGCTGGGCAGCTGCTGCAGAGCTTCCCCGAGCTGCCAGGGAGTGTCAGCATCCTCCTGCTTTGTGCCCCTGCGCTGCCCTGGAGACACCCCCGGGCTGCTCCTGGCTGTGTTTGCCGAGCCCTCGTTCCCCCCGCAGGTCCCAATTAATGGATTCTGACATGGATTATGAGAGGCCAAACGTAGAAACCATCAAGTGCGTCGTGGTCGGGGACAACGCGGTGGGCAAGACCCGGCTCATCTGTGCCCGTGCCTGCAACGCCACCTTGACCCAGTACCAGCTCCTCGCCACCCACGTGCCCACGGTGTGGGCCATCGACCAGTACCGCGTCTGCCAGGAGGTGAGGGCTGCCCGGGAGGCTGGGGGGGCTCGTGGACACCCCGTGGGGATCCCGAGGAGGTGGGGTTGTACCTGACGGCCCGTGGTGTGGGGACAGCCCTGCTGTTGTCCTTGCGAGGCTCAGGGATGAAGAGCTGGATGGTTTCTGTTCCCCCAGGTGCTGGAGCGCTCCCGGGATGTGGTAGATGATGTCAGCGTGTCCTTGCGCCTCTGGGACACCTTTGGTGACCACCACAAGGACAGGCGCTTTGCCTACGGCAGGTAGGGACAGGCAGAGCCCGGCACTACCCTGGGCAGGGAGGGAGGGAGTCCCCAAACCGGACCTTGACCCCTCCTTGTCCCCTCACAGGTCCGACGTTGTGGTTTTGTGCTTCTCCATCGCCAACCCCAACTCCCTGCACCATGTGAAGACCATGTGGTACCCGGAGATCAAACACTTCTGCCCCCGCGCCCCCGTCATCCTGGTGGGCTGCCAGCTCGACCTGCGCTACGCCGACCTGGAGGCCGTCAACCGGGCACGCCGACCCCTGGCCAGGTGGGACCCTCGTGCCCCAGAGACCTCCCTGCCTGCCCTCCTTATCCCAGGAGCTCTCTTCTGTCAGAGAGTCGGGGGTAGGATGGTGGGGACGGACAGAGATGAGAGATCTCTGCAGCCAGGGCGTGGAACTTGGGGTTTATTGCAAAGGGCCAAGTGCAGGGCCCTGCTGGGAGCTGCCAGGCACAGCTCAGAGCAGGGTGAGAGAGAGAGGGGGAGAGAGGATGAGAGGGTGAGAGAGTAAAGGAATAAAAAAGGTAAGAGAGTAAAAAGGGTAAGAGAGTAAAAGGGTAAGAGAGCAACGTTCCCATTCCAATACAATAAATCTTTTTCTGTGTTGAATATTCTAATTCTCACTAACCAATCTAGTGCAATATACAAATCTTATAGCATTTACATACAGCCTATAACAATCATTACATTACCATCCTGTGCTACATTTTAATCCCTACAAACTCCTCTTTGGGCCCCTTCTGCCAAGCTGTAGGGTCTGCTCTGACCCTTGGAGCTGTCTGCAAGCAGAGGGTGTTGTTCCATCCAAAGGGGATCACCTTCAGTCCAGCCACATCTTTGTTTTCCATTTGTTCAGTAACTGAGGGATCTCAAAGCTTGCTTTCATTTCCATCTCACTTACAGTTTCCATATTCTCAAAATCTTTTGCCAGACAAATCATATTTATAAGGCTTTCCTGTTCCATCTTCCCCAACATTCTTCATTAATTATCTCCTGTCTATTTCAGGCCAATTAAACCTAACGAGATCCTTCCCCCGGAGAAGGGCAGGGAGGTGGCCAAGGAGCTGGGGATCCCTTATTACGAGACGAGCGTGGTGGCCCAGTTTGGTGTCAAGGACGTCTTTGACAATGCCATCCGCGCCGCCCTCATCTCCCGCCGCCACCTGC
The DNA here is from genome assembly GCA_009764595.1 of Geothlypis trichas. Lineage (NCBI taxonomy): Eukaryota > Metazoa > Chordata > Aves > Passeriformes > Parulidae > Geothlypis > Geothlypis trichas. The sequence goes on from CM019928.1 coordinate 3,767,001, forward strand.
AGTTCTGGAAGTCCCACCTGCGCAACGTGCAGCGGCCCCTGCTCCAAGCCCCCTTCCTGCCCCCCAAGCCCCCTCCTCCCATCATCATCGTCCCGGACCCCCCTTCCAACAACGAGGAGCGTCCAGCCCACCTCCTGGAGGACCCGCTGTGCGCGGACGTCATCCTGGTGCTGCAAGAGAAGATCAAAATCTACGCACACAAGATCTACCTCTCCACCTCCTCCTCCAAGTTTTACGACCTGTTCCTCATGGACCTGAGCGAGGAGGACCAGCAGAGCAGCGCGGGGCACGGCTTCGGCGCGGCCGTCACGGCGGCCGCCGAGCGGATGCTGCACCAGGAGGAGAGGCACCACGGGCGGGATTTCCTCCTCAGGGCCGCCAGCTTCGACATCTGCGAGAGCGCCGAGGAGGCCGGACCCGGCCAGCGCAAACCGTGCCTTAGAGCCTCCACCAGTGACGGCATCCTGCGGGGCGACCGCTACGAGAACGGCGAGCGCGGGCTGCGGCGCGGCCGCAACCTCTCCTCGTGGAGCAGGGCCTTCACCAGCATCCAGGAGGAGATGGCCGAGGACCCGCTGACCTACAAGTCCAAGCTGATGGTGGTGGTGAAGATGGACGCGTCCATCCAGCCGGGGCCTTTCCGGGCCGTGCTGAAGTACCTGTACACGGGCGAGCTGGACGAGAACGAGCGGGACCTGATGCACATCGCTCACATCGCCGAGCTGCTGGAGGTGTTCGACCTGCGCATGATGGTGGCCAACATCCTCAACAACGAGGCGTTCATGAACCAGGAGATCACCAAAGCCTTCCACGTCCGGAGGACCAACCGGGTGAAGGAATGCCTGGCCAAGGGGACTTTCTCGGGTATGGCCCCAGGAGCAGCAGCCTGGTCCTTTTTGGGGTGGGGGCTTGGAGCTCCTGGCTTTGCTCCGTGTTTGAGGGGGTTGCTGTGCCTCCCCCAGGGTTTTTGGTCTGGAGCTCCCAGCTTTGCTCTGTTTGAGGGGGTGGCTGTGCCTCCCTCAGGGTTTTTGGTCTGGAGCTCCTGGCTTTGCTCTGGGTGTGAAGGGGTCGCTGTGCCTCCCCCAGGGATTTTGGTCTGAAGCTCCTGGCTTTGCTCTGGGTGTGAAGGGGGTGGCTGTGCCTCCCCCAGGGTTTTTGGTCTGGAGCTCCCAGCTTTGCTCCAGGTGTGAAGGGGTGGCTGTGCCTCCCCCAGGGTTTTTGGTCTGGAGCTCCTGGCTTTGCTCTGTTTGAGGGGCTGGCTGTGCCTCCCCCAGGGTTTTTGGTCTGGAGCTCCTGGCTTTGCTCTGTTTGAGGGGGTGGCTGTGCCTCCCCCAGGGTTTTTGGTCTGGAGCTCCTGGCTTTGCTCCGGGTGTGAGGGTGTGGCTGTGCCTCCCCCAGGGTTTTTGGTCACACTTTGCTGTGTGGGGATTTTTATCGCCTTTTTTCTCCCTGAGAAAGTGAGTGTGGAGCCCTTCCCCTGTGTTTCCTGCTCCCCAGCTGGTCCAGCAGCTCTGTTTATTTATGGAAGAGCTGCAAAGGCGACTTCCTCCTCTCCCAGCCCAGATTTCACAGGGTCATCCTGATTTATGAGGGGCAAGTGCCCTTAGTACAATTTTCCCAGCTTTCCAGTGAGTACCATGAGCCACCAGCACGAGGTGACATCCCAGGGGGACGTGAATGTCCCAACCTCCTTCTGGCTGGATTTGTTTCATGGAGATGGATCCTAATATGGTCAGGCTGTGCCTTTAGGGACAGACGTGTGGTGACCCTTGCACACCCCTGGGAGAAGCTGCAGAGAGCGAGGCAGGAGATCTCCAGCTTCCTTCCCTGCTCTCCAAGGACTCGAGTTTAGGTGTGACATTTCCTTCCCAGCAAATGTGACAAATGTGCTGTGGGGTGACCTGGGAATAGGCAGAGCACTGTGGCTGAGGCTCTTCCACAGCTCCTCTGAGCAGGCAGGGAATGCTGGATAAAAATGAGTGATTTTTTAGGGAAAAACTTCTAGGGAATGCTGGATAAAAATGAGCAATATTTCAGGAAAAAGTTTTAGGGAATGCTGGATGAAAATGAGTGATATTTTAGGGAAAAATTTCTAGGGAATGCTGGATAAAAATAAGCGATATTTTAGGGAAAAATTTTAGGGAATGCTGGATAAAAATGAGTGATATTCTAGGGAAAAGTTTTTAGGGAATGCTGGATAAAAATGAGTAATATTTTAGGGAAAAATTTCTAGGGAATGCTGGATAAAAATGAGCGATATTTTAGGGAAAATTTTTAGGGAATGCTGTATAAAAATAAGCGATATTTTAGGGAAAATTTTTAGGGAATGCTAGATAAAAATAAGCGATATTTTAGGGAAAAATTTCTAGGGAATGCTGGATGAAAATGAGCGATATTTTAGGGAAAAATTTCTAGGGAATACTGGATAAAAATGAGCGATATTTTAGGAAAAAGTTTTAGGGAATGCTGGATAAAAATGAGCAATATTTTAGGGAAAAATTTTAGGGAATACTGGATAAAAATGAGCAATATTTTACAGAAGAGTTTTTAGGGAATGCTGGATAAAAATGAGTAATATTTTAGGGAAAAATTTTTAGGGAATGCTGAATGAAAATGAGCGATATTTTAGGGAAAAATTTTTAGGGAATGTTGGATAAAAATGAGCAATATTCTAGGGAAAAATTTTTAGGGAATGCTGGATAAAAATGAGCAATATTTTAGGGAAAATTTTAGGGAATACTGGATAAAAATGAGCAATATTTTACAGAAAAGTTTCTAGGGAATGCTGGATAAAAATGAGCGATATTTTAGGGAAAAGCTTTTAGGGAATGTTGGATAAAAATGAGCAATATTCTAGGGAAAAATTTTAGGGAATGCTGGATAAAAATGAGCAATATTCTGGGGAAAAATTTTAGGGAATGTTGGATAAAAATGAGCAATATTTTAGGGAAAAAGTTTTAGGGAATGCTGGATGAAAATGAGTGATATTTTAGGCAAAATTTTAGGGAATACTAGATAAAAATGAGCGATATTCTAGGGAAAAATTTCTAGGGAATGCTGGATAAAAATGAACGATATTCTAGGGAAAAATTGCTAGGGAATGCTGGATAAAAATGAGCGATATTTTAGGGAAAAACTTCTAGGGAATGCTGGATAAAAATGAGTGATATTTTAGGGATATGGCAGGCTCTGTCCCCTTCCCTCTGCTTTCCTTGGGTGAGGTGTTTGTGGCTGAGCCCCAGGTCCTAGCAGTGCCCCTGTGCTTGTCCCCAGATGTCACCTTCGTGCTGGATGACGGTGCTATCAGTGCCCACAAGCCCCTGCTCATCTCCAGCTGCGACTGGATGGCCGCGATGTTCGGCGGCCCCTTCGTGGAGAGCTCCACCAACGAGGTGAGGAGAGACCCCTGTCGGGATCATTCGTTTGTCACAGTGACCCCGAGAAAAGTTCCAAAGTCTCTTTTCCCAGCCCGGCGCTTAAAGAAGGAGTCAGAGCTCTTCATCTCTCAGTCTCAAGTTTATTGTTTATTAATTCTTATCTAAAAAATTTTCTTTCTGCTCAGCAGGGCAGCCACAGGCACTCTGCCTGCCCCCGGGGTGGTGTTATGTCTTTATACTACAAACCACGTGTACAATATTTACAATTACTCCCCAATACCCATCACCTATGTTAGACAGTGAACTTCTACTCTAAACCAATCTCTAAGTGCCAACATCACCACAGAAGATGGAGGCCAAGAAGAAGAAGGAGAAAGGCTGGACACACCCAGTTCCCTCCATCTTGCCTCCATAACCCCCCTGTACCAAAATCCCAAAATGCATAATTCACCCCGTGATATTTCACTAATATTCTACTTAAACTGTTGTAGCTTGCTGATCTTCATAGAAGGTTGGTAATTTGCTCCACGGGCCATAATCAAACCCACAGAGGCATTTTGGGCTCTGTGCCAGGGTCTCTGAGCCCCCTGGCAAGGGTCTTGGCTGCTCAGGACAGCCAGAGGGATGTGCTGAGTCCCGACACCCCCCTCGGGAGGGTGGCAGGGCTGGGGACACGGCCAGGAGGTGACAATGTGATGTCTGGCAGGTGGCACTCCCTCACACCAGCAAGAGCTGCATGCGGGCGGTGCTGGAGTACCTGTACACGGGGCAGTTCAGCTCCAGCCCCGACCTGGACGACATGAAGCTCATCATCCTCGCCAACCGCCTCTGCCTGCCGCACCTGGTGGCTCTCACAGGTGAGTGTGGGTGGCTGCAGCAGGGCAGGGTGGCTGTCACCCCGTCCCAGCCACCCCCTGAGCCCGTGTGTCCCCCCTGTGCAGAGCAGTACACGGTCACCGGGCTGATGGAGGCGGCGCAGATGATGGTGGACATCGATGGCGACGTGCTCGTGTTCCTGGAGCTGGCTCAGGTAGGACAGGAGCCTGTGCTGCAGGGCTGGGGTGCTCAGGGTTACACAGAGAGAGGTCTGGCAGCACAGGGAGTGACACACAGAGGGGTCTGGAAAGGCAGGAGGTGACACAGAGGTGTCTGGAAGGGCTGGGGGTGATACACAGAGGGGTCTGGAAAGGCAGGAGTGACACACAGAGGGGTCTGGAAAGGCAGGAGGTGACACACAGGTGTCTGGAAGGGCTGGGGGTGACACACAGAGGGGTCTGGCAGGGGCAGGAGGTGCTCAAGGTGACACACAGAGGGGTCTGGAAGGGCAGGAGGTGACACACAGAGGGGTCTGGAAAGGCAGGAGGTGACACACAGGTGTCTGGAAGGGCTGGGGTGGCACAGAGGGGTCTGGCAGGGCTAGGGGTGACACACAAAGGGGTCTGGAAGGGCAGGAGGTGCTCAAGGTGACACACAGAGGGGTCTGGAAGGATAGAAGGTGACACACAGAGGGGTTTGGCACGGCTGGGGGTGACACACAGAGAAGTCTGGCAGGGCAGGAGGTGCTCCAGGTGACACAGAGGGCTGGGGGTGCTCTAGAGAGGGGTCTGGCAGGGCTGGGGGTGACACACAAAGGGGTCTGGAAGGGCTGGGGGTGCTCAAGGTGACACACAGAGGGGTCTGGGAGGGCAAGAAGTGACACAGAGAGGTGTCTGGCCGAGTAAGAGGTGCTCCAGATGAAACACAGAGGGGTCTGGCAGGGCTGGGGGTGACACAGATAGGGGTATGGCAGAGCTGGGGGTGCCCAAGGTGGCACACAGAGGGGTCTGGCAGGGCTGTGGGTGCTCCAGGTGACACAGATAGGGGTATGGCAGGGTAAGAGGTGACACACAGATGGCTCTGGCAGGGCAGGAGGTGACACAGAGAGGTATCTGGCAGGGTAAGAGGTGCTCCAGGTGACACAGAGGGGTCTGGCAGGGCAGGAGGTGACAAAGAGGGGTCTGGCAGCTCCAGGAGCTGGACAACCAGGCCTGGCCTTGGCTGTCCATGGAGCAGTGAGGTGAGGCCCTGGTGCTGGCCGTTCTGGTGGCCCTGAGCTGTGTCCCATCCCTCCCCAGTTCCACTGCGCCTACCAGCTCGCCGACTGGTGCCTGCACCACATCTGCACCAACTACAACAACGTCTGCCGCAAGTTCCCCCGCGACATGAAGGCCATGTCGGGAGGTGAGTGGCGGCCGGGGGGAGGTGACAGGGGCGTCCCCGCGGTGCCGGCACCGCCCTCACGCCCCCGTGTGCCCGCAGAGAACCAGGAGTACTTCGAGAAGCACCGCTGGCCGCCGGTGTGGTACCTGAAGGAGGAGGATCACTACCAGCGGGCGAAGAAGGAGCGGGAGAAGGAAGACTACCTCCACCTCAAACGGCAGCCCAAGAGGCGCTGGCTCTTCTGGAACGCCTCCTCCTCCCCTTCTTCCTCTCCTTCATCGTCGGCAGCCACAGCCTCCTCTTCCTCCTCCTCCTCCTCCTCCTCGGCTGTGGTTTGAAAGCCCCGGAGGAGACGGGGAGGAGGAGGAGGAGGAGGAGGAGGAAGGGTGGGATGCCCTGGCCCAGCAGCGGCAGTGCCCGGGCACAGGGAGGGCTCAGCCCTGCTCTCCCCGCGGCGGGGCCGGCACAGCCCCAGCAGCAGCAGCAGCAGCAGGAACTGGCGTTTACAGGAGCACGAGGGCTGTGCTGTGGTTTCATTTCATGGGGAATTTTCGTTGGAAATTGGTTTTGTTTTTTGGAATATCGTCAGCATGAGGAAGGAGAAGAAGATGAAGAAGATGAAGAAACACATCCAGCTTCCATTTTGATTTGGAACCAGAAGCTCTGGGATGTGGTTTGGGTGTCTGATGGCATCTCACCACCTGGAGCCACCGTGGGGGTCCTGCCACCCCCTTGGACTCACAGCAGGGTCAGGCACAGGGCAGGGGACCTGGTCCCCAAATGCCTCCAGGCACTGCAGGATTTCCCTACAAGTGGGGTCTGTCCTAATTCAGGGCATGGAGAGGACCAGAGTCCTCTCCTCCCCGTTCTTAACTATTTAGTTTTGTTTAGACAGAAACTTAAAGCAAAAAAAAAAACCCAAACCCAAACCCGCTCCCTCAATCTGCCACACCAGAAACCAACCCCGAGCCCACGGCTGGGGATTTTAGCCTGGAAGGCTCCATTGTAATAAATGGTATTTTAAAAGCCCGGCGTGGTCCCTGTGTGTGTGGGAGGAGCAGCTGGGCAGGCACACCCCCGTGCCAGGCTGGGGTGATGCCATTCCCCCCTTGCAGCGCTCCTGGGACGGGCAGGGACAGCCAGGCCTGGCAGGACCCACCCCTGGTACAGCACCAGGTGGCTTTTCCATCAAACTGACTCTGCCTGTCCCACCTGTGTCCCTGCAGGGCTGCCAGGCAGGGCAGGAGGCACCCAAACCTCCTCACCCTCCCCGGCTGGGATGGGGACAGCTCCTCGGAGCCCATCCCTGCAGGGGCTGCTGCTGCTGGAGGAGCCCCAGGGATGCTCCTGGTGGCGTCCCCTCCCTCCCCACTCTGCTCCTCCGGCCCCCGGAGCACCTTGGGGCCTCCCCTTGTGCATGCCCGCCCTCAGCAGGAGCGAGGTGGCTCCTCACCCTCCGTGTCCCAGTGAGCAGGTAGGACCACGACCTTCTCTCCTTTTCACACAACCTGGGCACTCACCGCTGCTTCTGAGTCCTGTTTGCCTTGCCCAGGCCAGGACCCGAGCCCTGGCACTGAACCTGCATGTGCCCAGGTCTGCATGCTCAGGGGGCACAGGGCAATGCCCACGAGGGGCCCCTGTGGGCAGCTCAACAGCAGCTCCTGCTTCTCACCCCAGCCCCACGCTCCTGAACACCCCCTGTGCAGGGCAGGGGCTGGGGGGGCTGCAGGAGCTTTTGGGGGGCTGAGCAGAGCCCTTCTGTCACTAAGCACTGCATGGATCTGCAACACAGCTACTGCAACACACAGAGCCCTGGCTGGTGGAGCTGGAGCCCCCCGAGCAGCACTGCTGGCATGGGGACAGTGGCACCCCCTGCTCTGGCACGGGGACAGTGGCACCCCCTGTTCTGGCATGGGGACAGTGGCACCCCCTGCTCTGGTATGGGGACAGTGGCACCCCCTGTTCTAGCACGGGGACAGTGGCACCCCCTGCTCTGGCACGGGGACAGTGGCACCCCCTGCTCTGGCACGGGGACAGTGGCACCCCCTGCTCTGGTATGGGGACAGTGGCACCCCCTGCTCTGGTATGGGGACAGTGGCACCCCCTGTTCTGGCACGGGGACAGTGGCACCCCCTGCTCTGGTATGGGGACAGTGGCACCCCCTGCTCTGGCACGGGGACAGTGGCACCCCCTGCTCTGGTATGGGGACAGTGCCACCCCCTGCTCTGGCACGGGGCTCTGGTCTGGGGTAAAGAAAGGCCAGGATGGCTGCTGAGGGCTTTCCCTGGCACAAAGGACCCTTGGGGACTGGTGGGGACCATTCCTGGTGGAGTGGCTGAGCATTAATTCCATGGGCTGAGTCCTCAGTGCCACGTGGAGCAGCTGGTGTCCACTGGGACCCTGGGCCTTGGTGGCCATTGAGACCCCTCGCCAGAGTTCTGGGGGGAGAACAAATCAAACCAGATGAGAAAATCAGGATTTTTCTTTTTTTTAAAGAACCCTTCATAAACAAAAAAATGTAAAAAACTGGAAAAATGAACTGGCTGGGCCAGCGCTCTGTACAAAACACACAACCATGCATAACAAAACCAATATTTTTATAAACCTTTTAAGTTAACATGTGGACTATTTACAGTTACTAAATAAATACATGCAAAAGTTCTGCTTGTCTTATTGCAGGGTGGGGGAATGGGAGCAGCAGGAAGGGTGCTCAGCACGCTCCCACCACACTGGGGATGGACTGGGCTGGACTGGGGTGGCAGCTCAAGTATTACAGTAATTTTCTCAGCTAGGTTGTCCCTGAGCTCTGTGTGAGGAGCAGCACTTGAGAAATTGCCCTGGGATGGGCAGGAGGTACCAAGGTCACACTCACACTCAGTGCATCCACCCCTCCATGCAGAGGGACAGCAGGGCCACCCCACAGCCATGGGTCTAAGCTGGGCCCAGCCACAAGGGGATTTTCACCTTCTCCTCAGCTCTGGGGAGACCCCACCTGCAGCTCCGGGGCCTCCACAAGTATGTGGAAGTGCTGGAGCAAATCCAGAGTGGGGCTGGAACCCCTCTGGAGCCAGGCTGGGAGAGCTGGCATTGTCCAGCCTGGAGAAGAGAAGGCTCTGGGACACCTTCAAGCCCCTTCCAGAAAGGACTCCAGGAGAGCCTGGAGTGCCAGGACACTGGAATAACTTCAAACTAAATGAAATTCACAGTATATTAGTTTTAACAAAAAAATCCTTCAAAATAAAGGTGAGCAAATACTGGAAGAAAGGTTGCCCAGATAAGCTGCCCCATCCTGGCAAACATTCAAGGTCAGGCTGGATGGGGCTTGGAGCAACCTGCTACAATGGAAGAGGTCCCTGGTCCTGGCAAGGGGCTGGGCTGGGTGACCCCTGCATTGTCCCTTTCCCCAGGCAACCCCAGTGTCCATTGTGCAAATCAATCATTCCCTCTGTCCCCTCCCCTGCAAGTGCAGTTTTAAACTGGCTCCTAAGAACAAGCAGAACCATGTAAACAAATAATCAAAACAAAAAAATCCAAAACCTAAAAATTTACGTTGCAAGAGCAGCCCAACATCCCAGCTATGCTTGCAGAGCCACCAAGCATGAAGAATGAAGCTTACTTAGAGATGTTCTAGAAACAGAAGCCATTTCATGATACCAGGAATCCTTTGAAAATCAAGGATGATCCAGTCTAAAAGCACAGGGATGTCAAAACCCCTTCTCTGCACAGATCTCAAAGAAATCTGGATAGTACCAGTGCTTCCAAGAGAGATGGTTCAAGGCAGATCGAAATTATTTGAATCTCTTGGTGCAGTGAAATCAAGAAACCAGCTTGGATTCCACGATGAAGAACCAACATCAAACCTGCAACTCCAGCAGAGAGGAGCCCGAGGCTTGTGCTTCACATGAGGATCAGCTCCTCCTGGCTCAGCTCAGCTGGCTTCAAAAGCAGAGGAGCTACAAACAGCTACAGAGTCCAAGCGTTCTGAGCAACTTCAGAGCTGCAGTTGTGCCCTGCTCCTTCAGCTCGTTTCGTACTGAAACTTTCCCCCCTGGACCAGCATCTCACAGATGTCCTCGGCCACCCCGCCGAGGCTCAGGCGCTCCAGGGTGTCCAGCAGGGTGTTCACCGAGGCCTTGGAGCCCTCCCTGTTCTGCCACCTGCGCATCATTTCGTAGAAATCATCCAGGTGTTTGTCCGTGGTGATGTCAATGTCCTCCAGGTTCAGGCTGTGGCCGAATCTCTTCCAGTAGTCTCTGGGCACTTTCCTCCCAAAGGTGTAAAAGCAGCTCCGCAGCACTGCAGGGGCAAAGGGACAGCTCAGAGCACGGGCAGCAGGGACAGCAATCCCAGCCCCAGCACTTCCCCTGGGCCCCAGCACTCACCTTGACTGGGCTCAGTGTCTGGGGCTGGAACCAGAGTCCTCCAGCGTCTCTCACTCCTATTTGGCAGCATCTCCTGCAATGACAATGTCACTCCTGCAATGACAATGTCACTCCTGCAATGACAGTGTCACTCCTGCAAGGACAATGTCACTCCTACAATGACAGTGCCACTCCTGCAATGACAGTGTCACTCCTGCAATGACAATGTCACTCCTGCAATGACAGTGCCACTCCTGCAATGACAGTGTCACTCCTGCAATGACAATGTCACTCCTGCAATGACAGTGTCACTCCTGCAATGACAGCGTCCTACAGTACCCACCAAGCCCCAGCAGCAAAGTGTGATTGATGGGGATGGAGACCCTCTCCCTCTGTCCCAGGGCTGTTGGGGCAGATCACCACCCACCTGCAGGACACCCCTGTCTGATCCACCCACCCCCAGGACACCCCTGTCTGATCCAACCACCCCCAGGACATCCCTGTCTGATCACCCCCCAGCCCCAGGACATCCCTGTCTGATCACACCCAGCCCCAGGACATCCCTGTCTGATCCACCCACCTCCAGGACACTCTGATCACCCCCCAGCCCCAGGACATCCACGTTTCCCCTCAGCAATGGCAGCAGGCCCCGAGATGGGGAGAGCAGAGCTGTGTTTGCTCAGCATCAGCATTAAATCCTCCGAGGCCTCTCTGGACTGCCATGAGCAGGTTTTGCCATGCTGACCCCACAAAGAGCCCCTTCACCATCTCCCTGAGCAGCCCAGCCCTGGAAGCCCCCCAGGATGATCAGATCTTGGCCTGGCACGCCGGGCAGGGGGTGCCACTCACGTACCTGTCTCTCTGCTGGCATCTCCCTCTCTCTCTGCTCGTTGGGGATGTTGTCCTCTGCCCCCACGTCCTCGGTCTTGCACCACAGCAGCTTCTGAAACAGGGAGTTCAGTGGCAAGGGAGAAACACAAACTGTGGTGGTTTGGGAAGGCAGGAGCCTGCTGTGGATCCAAGGGCACGGATCCTGAGCTTGGAGGAGCTCTGGGCGAGCACAGCCCAGCCCTACCCTGGGATCTCCACTGTGGGTCCTGGATGTGCCAGCACTGCCACCAGGAAAGTGTAACTGGCACTGAGGAGGGGGCTGGAAGCACCCAGAGCACCACCAGAGAGCCTCCTCTGCTTGGCCCAGCTCTACCACAACCCTGCAGGGATGAAACTCATCCCCCTGCTCCTCCAGCCTTCCAGAAACTTCTGGGTGAGACTCATTCCCCTGCTCCAGCCTTTCTAGGAACTTCTGGGTGAGCCTCATCCCCCTGCTCCTCCAGCCTTCCAGAAACTTCTGGGTGAGCCTCATCCCCCTGCCCCTCCAGCCTTCCCAGCTGGATGAAACTCATCCCCTGCTCCTCCAGCCTTCCAGAAACTTCTGGGTGAGCCTCATCCCCCTGCTCCTCCAGCCTTCCCAGCTGGATGAAACTCATCCCCTGCCCCTCCAGCCTTCCAGAAACTTCTGGGTGAGCCTCATCCCTCTGCTCCTCCAGCCTTCCAGAAACTTCTGGGTGAGACTCATCCCCCTGCTCCTCCAGCCTTCCCAGCTGCATGAAACTCATCCCCTTCTTCTCCAGCCTTCCAGAAACTTCTGGGTGAGCCTCATCCCCCTGCTCCAGCCTTTCTAGGAACTTCTGGATGAGCCTCACCCTTCTGGCTCTTCCAGCCTTCCCAGGAACTGCTGGGTGAGACTCATCCCCTGCTCCTCCAGCCTTCCCAGCTGGATGAAACTCATCCCCCTGCTCCTCCAGCCTTCCAGAAACTTCTGGGTGACTCATCCCCTGCTCCTCCAGCCTTCCCAGCTGGATGAAACTCATCCCCCTGCTCCTCCAGCCTTCCCAGGAGCTGCTGGCCAAGTGGGGAGCAGAGGGACTGGGGGACATTGCCCCAGCCCACAAACAGAGCCACTCCCCCTGCCCTCCCAGGAACTCACCACGAATTCATAGGGCCTCCTGCTCGAGGATCTCCCATCCCCTGGAAGATGGAAAGAGCGCTGTGATCCCTCTTCCCCCAGGCAGGACCCTCTTCCCACCCACCACACACCAGGTGGGTGTTCTTGGGATTTCTATTCCCACCCAGCCCACACCAGGGGGATGTTCTCAAGGCCCCTCTTCCCACCCAGCCCACATCAGGTGGGTGCTCCTGAGGTCCCCCTTCCCACCCATCCCACACCAGGCAGGTGCTCTTGGGGTTTCTGTCTCACCCAGCCCACACCAGGTGGGTGTTCATGGGGTCTCTATTCCCACCCAGCCCACACCAGGGGGATGTTCTCAAGGCCCCTCTTCCCATCAAGCTGATACCATGTGGGTGCTCCTGAGGTCCCCCTTCCCACCCAGCCCACACCAGGTGGGTGCTCCTGAGGTCCCCCTTCCCACCCAGCCCACACCACGTGGGTGCTCTTGGGGTCCCTCTTCCCACCCAGCCCACACCAGAGGGATGTTCTCAAGGCCCCTTTTCCCACCCAGCCCACACCAGGTGGGTGCTCTTGGTTTCTCTCTTCCCACCCAGCCCACACCAGGTGGGTGTTCATGGGGTCTCTCTTCCCACCCAGCCCACACCAGTGCAGAGCCCCTGGCCAAGGTGGGTGCTCCTGGGTTCCCCTGCACTCACCTGGGGAGCTGCAGTGGCGTTTCCAGCAGCAGAGAGCAGTCCCAATCCAAATCATGATCACAGCTAACACCACAGTCACTGCAATGATGATGCCCTTGAGGTCTGAAGCAGATAAAGCAGGGTGTGAGCAGCTGCTCCTGCTTCAGCCTCAGCAGCAGCTCCCACCCCACCCCTGAGGCCTCCCCCAGCAGCCCCACTCACAGGAGGGGACGGTGGCAGTGTCAGGACCACACTGGAGGTCACTCTCAGGCTTGCAGGGCTTCAGCATCACTTGACCGTCGGGACACCTGGGAGAGGGGACACAGGGTGGGCTCAGCAGCTGTGGCTCAGCAGCACAAACCCCACAGGAGCCACCTGCAGGAGTGTTGGGATGGATGGAGACAAGAGATCTCTGCAGCCAGGGCGTGGAATTTGGGGTTTATTGCAAAGGGCCAAGTGCAGGGCCCTGCTGGGAGCTGCCAGCCACAGCTCAGAGCAGGCCCGAGAGAGGTAAAGAGAGGTAAAGAGGATGAGAGAGAAAAGTTCCCATTAGAATACAATAAATCTTCTTCTGGTTGTGGAACTTGGGGTTTATTGCAAAGGGCCTGGGTGCAGGGGCCTGTTTGGAGCTGCCAGCCACAGCTCAGAGCAGGCCTGAGAGAAGAGAGGGGGAGAGAGGGTGAGAGGGTGAGAGAGTAAAAGGGAGTAAAAAAGGTAAGAGAGTAAAATGGGTAAGAGAGTAAAAGGGTAAGAGCTTTAAAGGGTAAGAGAGCAAGGTTCCCATTCCAATACAATAAATCTTTTTCTGTGTTGAATATTCTCATTCTCACTAACCAATCCAGTAAGATACAAATCCTACAGCATTTCCATACAACCTATAACAATCATTACATTGCCATCCTGTGTTACATTTTAAACCCTACAAACTCCTCTTTGGGCCCCTTCTGCCAAGCTGTAGGGTCAGCTCTGACCCTTGGAGCTGCCTGCAAGCAGAGGGTGTTGTTCCATCCAAAGGGGATCACCTTCAGCCAGCCACACCATTGTTTTCCAGTTGTTCAGTACCTGAGGGATCTCAAAGCTTGCTTTCATTTCCATCTCACTTATAGTTTCCATATTCTCAAAATCTTTTGCCAGGCAATCCTATTTCAAGGCTTTCCTGTTCCACCTTCCCCAACAGCCACCCCGGCCCCAGACCCACCTGGGCTGGCACTTCTGGCACATCTCACAGGGGTGCTCCGGGGGGCAGAAGGTGCCGTTCCTGCAGGCACACACCGTGTTCCTCTGGGGCTGGCAGGGACTCAGCTCCACCTGATCTGTGGGACAGAAGGGACACGGCTCCATCCTGGCTCTCCTGCTCCCACCCTCAGGCAGGACCAGGTCTCTCCCTGCTGCTGAGTGCCAGCTTTTCCTGCCCTGTTGCAGTGTGATGTAAATACCCTGTTTCAGCTATCCCAGTGCCTCCCCCAGGTGAGCCAACAACTTCTCCCTTCCCCCTGCCCCCTTGCTGAGTGATTGGAGAAGTTCTAAAGATGCCCCTCAGCCTTGGGGGACATTGGGCCATCCAGGTGTCATTTGTCCCCTGAGATTCCCCCCCTCCTACTTGTTGGTGGCTCCCTGCCCCTCTGCCCGGGGTTCAAAGGAGCAGCAGCCACGGGCTCAGGGAGTTCTGGTGGAGCTGCTGCTGCATTCAGAGGCTGTAGGCCAGAATAAAGCTCTGGATCCAAATCCTCCATCAGAACCCAACTCCTTTTTCCTTCACTTCACCTGAAGCCTTTCCACCAGAGGTAAACCTGAGTTCCTGCATGCCTGGACTTGTCCCAAGTGCCAGCTGCAACATCCAGCCAGCCAAAGGTGTCTCTGAGGTGAAGCCACCACAGCTGCCACCCTTGGCCAAGCAGCAAGGCCAGATGAGCCCAGGCACACTTCATCCAGCAATATTGGGATTTAATTCCAACACTGCCCCACAAGGGAAAAGCAGTGCCTGGATCAAACTCCACCAGCAGCTGCCAGTGCTGCTGGGAGCCTCATCCTCCTGCTCTGTGTGGAGTCTCAGCCCAAGCTTTGCATGAGGGATGTGCCCTTTAACAGATGTGGCAGTCCCAGCCCCTCTCTGGGGACACTGCAGGTGACACTGGGCTCTGAGAGAGCTCAGCTGGACCCAGCCTGAGCCATCAGCCCTGCTCCCCCCAGCTCATACCTTCCCTGCACTTGGAGCACTCCTGGCACGACAGGAAGACATTTGGGTATTGCATGTACTCCCCGAGTCCACAGGGCTGACACGTGCTGGAGCCTCCCTGCTCCTCACACTCCTTGGTCAGGTAGGTGCCTGAAGGGAAAGGGAAACTCTGAACACACAGGGAAGGGGCTGAGGGAGCTGGGCAGGGGCTCAGCCTGGAGCAAAGGAGGCTCAGGGGGCCCTTGTGGCTCTGCACAGCTCCTGCCAGGAGGGCACAGCCAGGGGGAACAGGGACAGGAGCAGAGGGAACGGCCTCAGGCTGGGCCAGGGCAGCTCAGGGTGGGCACAGCAGCAATTTCCCCATGGAAAGGGGGCTCAGGCCTTGGCACTGCCCAGGGAGGGCTGGAGTGCCCATCCCTGCAGGGGTCACCTGGATTGGCACTCAGTGACAGGGTGGGGATTGGGCACAGGTTGGATTTGGTGGCCTTGGAGGGTTTTTCCAACCTGAAGGATTCTGTGATCCCACCACCAGCGAAGCTCAGTGGCAAATGAGCCAAGAAAAGGAAAATATTCCCAAAATGAGTGCTTAGATCCATGACAGCAGAGCTCTGCTGCCCCTCAGGAGGAGCGAGGACAGGAGCAGGAGCACAGAGAGGCTGCAGGGGTGGGATCTGTGCTGAGAGCAGCTCACCTGCAGGGCACCTCTTGCAATAGAGACCATCGCTTTTCCTGTAGTAATCATCTTCCCCTGCCCAGCCTAGATCCAAGAAATCCAAGCTGTCCCTCTTCTTCAGGGCAGCAGCACTGGATTCCCAAGGGGCTGCCTGTTAAAAAACACAGAAAACCTCGGGTTAAAAACCACAGAAAACCTCGGGTTAAAAACCACCCCAATCCATGGGGCAAGGGGAAAAAGAGCAGGGTGAGAGTTGCTGTGCCCAGTGAAGCAGGAGAGGAGCTTTGGGATGCTCAGAGCCACCTCAGCCAAAGGTACTCCCCACAAAACAGGTCAGTTTTTCCTTGGCAAGGCCAAGAAGAGATCTGGAGGTTTGCAGGGGAATTCTGCCTGCCAGGTTATCAGCAGGGCAAAGAGTCACTAACAACCCCTTTCCTTCCCATTTTCTGAGGACTCTTTTTCTTCCAGAGTTTCTGAGAAGGACCCTTCTCCTCCCCCAGTTTCCGAGGGCACCAACAGCCCCAGTGGAAGGGAAGAGTCAGGAAGAGGAAGGGTTTGTGGCAGGAAACAGCCCCGTGTCAAGGCTGGAAGGCGGCTCCGGTGCCCAGCACAAACCCCTGGGTTGTCATTGTCACTCTGGGCTCCCAGGGACAGCATGGCCTCGTGTTTTCCCTGTTATTCTGCTGAGCATCAGGAAGAAAAGTCACATTTCCCTCAGCTCTCCACACCCTTTTGTGCTGCCTCAGACCATTCCTGCCCCACAGCAGGGACAGTGCTCAGCAGGAATGGCCGTTTGTCCCCTTGGGCTTTGGGGGCTTTTAGGCACCTCAGTGTCCCCAATGGGGACAACCCCATCAGCCTCTGAGCCAGCACGGAGCTGCTCCATGGAGATCCATGGATGTGATGCCGAATTTTGCCCCAAAAGGCGAAAATAACTGCCTAAGAGACTCAGTTTAAGTCAAACAAACAGGAGGTATTTTATTGGCAACACGTTGGAGAAATCTCTAAATGGATTTCTGATTTCTGGTAACAAGAACAAGCCTTTTCTACAGTTTTGGATGTAGGATTACATCAGATCATATACATAATCATATCTTTGCATGAATATTCATATGGGGCGTGGTGTAGGCGGAGCGTGGGTGGGGCCATCTCTTTTGAGGACCATCTTGGTGGTCCTTCCTGTTGCCTTCATCATGGGCGGGGGTCTCCTGATGAGTCTTCCTCCTTAAACTTTTGAACTTCTTCCCTAATTTGGCCAATTCCTGGTGTACTTGGCTTGCTCCCCATGGCTTGGCGAGGCTCTTAGGGTCAGTTTGACATTTTTATCTTTGAACATGCTTAGCCCATCAGTTTCCCCATCCCTATCTTCCTTCCCTGTCATTGTGTTCCATACCTCAGCCGATTTATTGACGAAGTAGACAGGAGACTTTTTCATTTTTTAATGCAGACAAATTTTGACTTTATTGATGAACAGTAATACTTTTATAATTACAATAATAAGGCTCATGCATATTGTAAAACTGTAGCTTACTATTGGTTAGCTATAAAAAGTTAATTTTACTTTTTTTCAAGATGTTTGTGGCTTTTTTTTTTACTTCTTGTCATCACAGAGTTTATAAAACAACTTTTTGTTTAAAGAAACTATGTCTTTGAATTAGGCAGATGTTACTTACTTAGATGCTTTTTTTTATGGTACTTTTTTTATGGACTATGTTTTAGTAAAAAAAAAAAAAAAACTGTCCACGATTTTTTGCTCTGGGTGTTTCCTAAATGCTATGCTTTCTTCAAATGCTTCACATTCTATGTTTTAACTCATTATTTCTTGAAGGCTATCTGTTTTGGGGCTTCAGATGTAAAGCTGGATATCCATGGATGTAAAGCTGGATATATGTGGATGTAAAGCTGCATATCCATGGATGTAAAGCTGCATATCCATGGATATAAAGCTGCATATCTATGGATATAAAGCTGAATATCCATGGATGTAAAGCTGCATATCCATGTATGTAAAGATGCATATCCATGGATATAAAGCTGCATATCTATGGATATAAAGCTGAATATCCATGGATATAAAGCTGAATATCCATGGATGTAAAGCTGCATTTCCATGTATGTAAAGATGCATATCCATGGATGTAAAGCTGAATATCCATGGATGTAAAGATGCATATCCATGGATGTAAAGCTGAATATCCATGGATGTAAAGATGCATATCCATGGATGTAAAGCTGAATATCCATGGATGTAAAGCTGCATTTCCATGGATGTAAAGCTGCATTTCCATGGACATAAATCTGCATTTCCATGGATATAAAGCTGGATATATGTGGATGTAAAGCTGAATATCCATGGATGTAAAGCTGCATTTCCATGGATATAAAGCTGCCCCGGCTCACCGGGGTGGCAGGACAGACATGTCACAATCTCACGAGGCTGCAGCAGACCCTTCTCTCCCCTCCCCTCCCCAGCACAGAGGGTGAAGTTAAAGCAAATATTTCTGCCATGAGTCAGAAGCTGCGTAGAACACCAAAACAATGGAGTTTGCCCCCTGGTTCCTGCCTCCTCCTCCTCCTCCTGAGCTTCCTGTCACAGGAAAGGCAGAACTGGCTGCGGCAGGTCAGGAAGGCTCACGGGGCTGCGTGATGGTGACACCTCAAACCACCTGACACCAGCCAGGTGTGGAAAGGGCTAACAGCAGGCCTGTTAGCTAAAGCAGTGAGAAGAAGCTGAGGAGTAAGAAGAAGCTGATAAGGAGTTCTTTCTAAGGCTGCAACTAAGGAGATCGAGAGAAGAAAGATAAGAACACCTTGCAGCTGGATGAAGTAATGTTAGAAAGATAGGTGGAGTCACTATAACTTTAACCAACAGCATTATGTTGATTTATTGTGGCCAATAGATCAGGTAGAAGAAGTATCAACAATTGAAAAGTGTATAAAAGTTAGCCATGTTAAAAAATAAAGTGTTGCCAACTGAGACTGCTTGTAGTCTCTGCTTTATGTCGTGACTGCCTCGACAACGACAGCCAGGCCCATGCCTTGGGAAGGCAGGCCTAGAGCAGAGGCTAGACAGAAAAATAAAACAGGGATTTATAAAAAGGACATCCTCAATGGATCCACCTTGGGCAGCACGAGAGCCCAGGCAGGGCTGCACACAAATGAAGCAGAACGGTCACAAAATGGACGACCAGTCACGAGGTCTCTCACTTTCATAAGTTTTGGTCCATTAGCCTGTTGGAGTTAATTGTCTAATTACAGCTTTATGTCACAAAGTCACATCCTTCCTGTTTTTCTCTCAGTTCACCATTGTTTATGCTTTTGGGCCTGAAACTCGCATTGGTTGTCCTTGGCCCTGGGCTAGGAAAGGAGCTGTTTTGTCCAGCTGCTCTGTGGAGACAGCTCACCACACTTAATCATGAAGCTCAGAGCTGCACACCTAGGCAGCACAGAATCTGAAAAACATGAAAGCTAAAACTTAAGGCCTCAAGGCCACGGCAAGGACAAAAACCCACCATGACCAGGCCACAGAGCCCCCGAGCCCTGGCCAGGAACGGGGCCAGCTCCTGACCCTGACTCATGGGGATCAAATCCTCCAACACCTCCTGGCTCTACTGGATCTGCCTTTGCTCCCCTTTTCTCCAGCTGGGAATGTTTGTGTGAAAAACGCCAACCACTTGCTTTTGAAATTGTTAAAAGTTTAATAGTAATAAAATGGTTATAAAAATAGTAAAAATGGTTATAGAAATAGTAATTAGAATCATAATAATTTGGACAATTTAAATCAGGACAATATGAGACAATAAAAGCAAAGAGTTATGGATGCCTGGGTACCTTTTTCTGGGCAGCACGAGCCCCTGCCAACAAAAGATTAACTCTTAAGAACCATAGCCCATTGCATATTCATACACTTCATCCATGATGCATAAATTCCATTCAAACACAGGATTCTGTCTGGGCAGTGTCAACTTCTTCCTTCTAATCCTAACAGCGCCTTCAAGGTGGGAAGAAGTTCGTTTCTTCTGATAAGAAGGCAATAAATTCCCTTTCTCTGAAAGATTCAGGCGCCCTGTGGCTGCTATCTTGCTGCAAGTCCTTTCTGTTAAACAAAGCATCCTCCATAGCAGAGTTTCTATTTTAACAATTTTTATAACCTAAAACTGTATTTAGCACAGTACTTAAGAGAATTAATACAGCATTACTTCCTAACACCACACATATAATACTCATTTTAATATTTGCGAAAAGCCAATCATAAAATACATGCATTTTTCACAATTTGCAAGTTTGTAAAATTTTTTATCCACTTGAGGAGATCCAGCCGCAACAGCTTTACCCATTCTGGTCTTGAAGTCCTGGGAGTGAAGGGACAATTTGTCCCTTCCATGGGGGAAAAAAAATCCATGTTTCTTCCCCATCTGAACTTTGCCACGCTGTGAGTGTGATCACAGCGACACCACAGCATTTTCTGCAGTTTGGGAGGGCCCCTCAGCCACAGGATTTCATTTCCATACTGTGAAAAATGCGTATTTTATGATTGGCTTTTCGCAAATATTTATAATGAATATTACATGTGTTGTGTTAGAAAGTAATGCTGTGTTAATTCTCTTAAGTACCGTGTTAAATATAGTTTTAGGTTATAACAAAATGTTAAAATAGAAACTATGCTATGGGATAGTTTTTAAAAGAAAAAAATAGTTCTTTTTAAAGAAAAGATAGTAGGATACTTTTTTTAAAGAAAGGACTTGCAGCAAAATAGCAGCCACAGGACACCTAAATCTTTCAGAGAAAAAGAATTTACTGCCCTCTTATCAGAAGAAACGAACTTCTTCCCACCTCGAAGACGCCGAAGATGCCGTTAGGATTAAGAGGAAGAAGCTGACACTGACCAAAAACAATCCTGTGTTTGAATAGAATTTATGCATCATATACAAGATGCATGAATATGCAACAGGCTTCCGTTTTTAAGGGTTAATCCTCTGTTAACGTGGGTCCTTTTTTGGGCTTGTGCTGTCTAGAAAAAGGTACCTGGACTGTCCATAACTCTTTGATTCTATTGTCTCATATTGTCCTAATTCAAATTGTCCAAAATTTTTATTACTCTAATTGTATTACTAATTTTATTACTATTAAACTAATAGTACCAGTAGTAATAACTACTATTAAACTAATTTTATTACTATTTTATTACTATTAAAGTTTTAAAAACAAGCGATAGGCATTTTTCTCATTTACAGAGAACACAAGTGCATGATAAGGTTATCAGCCCACAGCACCCTGCGGCCATCCCTGACCAAACTATCAGTTGGAGAACCCAGCACGGTGGGTTTGAGGAGTTTTCACCCACAGTAAACAACTCGAGAAGGCCTGGAGGCAGAAGAATTAGAGGCACAGGAATCCTTCATCAGCTCTTCCTCTTTGGGGATCAAGTGTGGAGAAGAAGCTCGGGAAAGCATCAAACTTCGAACTTCCCCTGCTTCCATCCCTTAATGTATCAATAACACTGCAACAATCCCTGATTTGTTTTTCTCCTGAGGTGATCCCAAAGGAGCTGGACCCTGCAGCCCTGCCTGAGATGAAAGAGGATGAAAAAACACATCCACAGCCTCTGTCTGCAGCAGGAGAACCGGGATAACAGCGGGGCTGGGCAGGCGCCTGAGTCACCTGCTCCAAGGACACTGGGTTTATGCAGGCCGGGATTTTCCCCTGAAATTCCCGGCAAGCAGAATTTGAGCTTCAGCAAATCCAGAGATCCATCCTCAAAAATGGCCTTTGTCCAGCCATGACGCAAGAGAGGACATGACGCAATATCGGACCACCATGTGAATCATCACCGAGCAGCTCCCCATCCCTCATCCAAAAAATGGGATTAAAAATTTAAAAACCCTGAGGCTCTTACTGGAGTGCCCTTAGGCAATGGGGTTAAGGCTTGACTTTACCAGGCCAGTTTAAATAAACTGTGTAGGGAATTAATTGGGTGAGAAGGTCTCCCTGAAAACCTGTTTTGGGCAGCGCTGATGTAATTCCAGCAGGGGAGCAGCACCCGCGTACTCCTCCCTCCATGCCTGGGTTACAGGCCAGCTCTGGGATACAAGTCAGGGCAGGATCCCTAACTCAGGGCAGGATCCTCCTGACTTCAAGTGACAACAAAGTTCAGGTATTCCTCAACTCTACAACATCCAATCCACGCGGAAATATGATATGCCCAGGTGGCATTTTGTGTCCAAAATCCCTGCGCTGAGAGTTTGGACATCGTTTGGGCGAGTTACATTCCTGCTCCGGGAGCATTCCTCGTGTTAAAACATCCCGAAGGGGTGTTCGCGCTGTCACCAGATGCCAGCACGGAATGGCAAACACGGCTTGGGAGTGGAAATCCCCTTGCATGGGCTCCACCAAGGCGACCGCGAGTTAGGTCCAGTCTGCCGCCTTTTATCACCGTCACAGCCCCCCCCCCGGGGCCATGTGCTTAGAGCCGGGAGGCCGATATCGCTTTTCCCATCGAAAAAATCCCCCTTCCAGGCTCCGGCATCTCTCCAACCCCGGCCGCACCCTCACCTCCTCCCGGTACCCCAACCCCGCTGTGCCGTGCCCATCCGAACCCCTTGGCCCCATGGCCTGAACCCCCCATCCCCCGGGCCAGGTGAGCCCCACCGCCCCTGTTTTCCCTGTCTCCTCCAGACCAGGTGAGCGGGCCAGCCCCTCCCCACGGCCCCCGGGGCAGGTGAGCCCCTCCGTGCCTCAGTTTGCCCCGACTCACACGAGCCCTCCGCCCGCAATCGCGGTAAAGGCGCGGCCCGTGCGCCGCTCTCCGCAGGTACCCCCAGCCCCGTCACCTCCATCCAGGGGCACCCCCCGTTCACACAGCCCCCGCCGCCCCGCTGAACCCCACCAGGGCAGCCCCCCGAACACCCCGATTCTCCTTTCCCACCCGTCTCCGTCCCACTCCGCCGCTCCGAGCCCCTCGACAGCGCGGCAAGTCTGGGCATGTCGCGACATCACCGCGCAGCCCCGACAGCGGTCCGGACCCCCCTGGCCGCGCTCCGGGAGGGTCCCCACGGCCCCACGAGCCCCGTCCCCACTGACCGAGAGCAGCAGCAGCAGCGCAGCGAGCCAGAGCCAGCCCCGTCGGGGCCAGCGCATGGTGAGCGGAGCGCCCGTGTCTGCAGGGCGGGCACGGACAGGGCACGGAGCGGGCACGGAGGGGGCACGGAGCGGGCAAGGTCCGGACACGGCTTTGGGACAGCCGCCTCTCTCCGCGACAAGCAGGAAAATGAATTAGTCCGTCCGAGGCTGAGCCTTTTATAGGCGGGCGTGGCGGCGCGCAAGGGGCTGAGCTGGGGCCGTCCCAGCGCTGGCCTGAGAACTTGGTGCGTTCACTCGATCGAAAACTGCTTAAACTCCCGTGTGCGGTTTGGTTTTCCCGAGAAGCCGAGTCGGTTTTCGCTGTTCCCCTTCCTTTCAGCTTGTAGCCACTGGTTATATTCGCGCACCGCTCAAGCGACCAAAGAAGTTTCGAAACACCCGAATGACACAGGAGCGCTCGGGAATGATTTCTCCGGGTGCTGCTTCTCCTCTCGCATTTTTTCCCGATCACTCACCGAACTGGAGCTGGCAGAGCCGTGGGGGTTTTGTGTTCTGAGAAAAGGGTGTTAAGTGGATAATTCCGTGGGATTCCGGTGAGGTTCAAGGCGCAAAGGCACAGCAGCCTTGCGAAAAAGTCGCCATCTGACCTCAGAGCTGGGAAGTTCTCGTAGTTGGTATTTTTCCATTGTGTGGTGGTTTTTGGGGTTGGTGGTGGTTTTTTTTGTTTTTTTTTTTTTTTTTTTTTTTTTTTTTTGGTTTTTTTTTTTTTTTTTTTTTTGGCGGGAGAGAACTCGAGGTGAAAGGGAAAAAAAACCCCGTAGAAGTTAAAAGTTTGGACTTTCTGCTGTTACACAAACGGCTCTGGTGCTGCGTGCAATCAGGGGAGTGTGTGTGAGAAAAAATTATTCCAAGAAAAGTGATTTTACTGAGATTCCAAGAAAACTCTGATTTTACTGGCATGGTGGAGCTGTGGCGGGAGTGTTGGAACGGAGCAGTAGAGGAACTTTAGGAAGGACAGGAATCAGACTTCAGAACCCCTTCCAGTACCTAAAGGGGCTCCAAGAGAACTTTTCCAGGTCTCTTCCAACCCAAATCGTTCCAGAATCAGGATTCTGGTACAGAGAACTCCGGTTAATGTTTTCCTAATACTGAACTAAATCCCAGTGAGTAACCTTCCTGTCGCCTCCCGGGTGACTCATTGGAGGGTAGAGAAAAGCAGGTTTAGGTTTGCTTTCTTAAGTGCCCGAAGGCAGGGAAATTCTGCAGGAGACAGCCTGAAAAATGCACCCAGCACAAAGGCATGAAAGAAATACCGCTCAGCAAGCAAAGCGCTCAGTGCGCTGATCGTGCCAAGGAGCTGCTGAGCACCCCCGGCCTTGGAGGAGAGCAGGAAGGGTCCTTGCATTCAGCTGGATGAGGGGATCACAGCTGGGAAAAACGCCAACCACTTGCTTTTGAAATTGTTAAAAGTTTAATAGTAATAAAATGGTTATAAAGATAGGAATACAATTAGAGTCATAATAATTTGGACAATTTAAATCAGGACAATATGAGACAATAAAAGCAAAGAGTTATGGACGGCCGGGTACCTTTTTCTGGGCATCACAAGCCCGAAAAAGGACCCGACCAACAAAAGATTAACCCTTAAGAACAATAGCTTGTTGCATATCCATACACTTCATACACGATGCATAAATTCCATTCAAACACAGGATTCTGTCTGGTCAGTGTCAGCTTCTTCCTTCTAATCCTAACAGCGCCTTCAAGGTGGGAAGAAGTTCGTTTCTTCTGATAAGAAGGCAATAAATTCCCTTTCTCTGAAAGATTCAGGTGTCCCGTGGCTGCTATCTCACTGCAAGACCTTTCTGTCAAACAAAGCATCCTACATAGCACAGTTTCTATTTTAACAATTTTTATAACCTAAAACTATATTTAATATAGTACTTAAGAGAATTAATACAGCATTACTTCCTAACACCACACATATAATATTCATTTTAATATTTGTGAAAAGCCAATCATAAAATACATGCATTTTTCACACAGCTAATCCACTCTGGATGTGGATATTTGGGAAGCACCTTCTCCTTGGTGGTTGTGCTCATGACAGGACAAGCCACGGCCACCTGGTTCTGTCCTGGCACGGGGAGTTATTCAGCCTGGCTGTGTCACAATTAACGAAGCTGAGATGGGATTTCGAGGAGAAAAAACTTCCTGTTCGTTTCCTGGGTGTGTGCTTCTATTACAAGCCCCAAAAAGTATGTGTGCCTTTTGTTTAACCAAAAGCATGTGTTCTGTGCTCTGGGCACCACTGACTGCAGCTGAAGTCATTTGAGTCCTCAGAGAATGATTCATTTCTCAGAGCAGAACTAGGACGAGGTTTAGGTCCAGGACTACAGCTCAGTGCTAATCCATGTGCAAATGGGATGGGGGAGGATTCATCCTTTCTGTTCATCCTCTCTGAAAAATCAACCTGCTGCTCTTCAGGGAGCTGCTGTGCCTGAATTCAGCCAGGAAAAGTCGGGATGTGTTCCACATGGAAATGGAACATGCCAGTTTGCTCCACAGCCATCCCAGCAGGGACAGGCTCCCCTCAGCATGCAGAGCCTGGGATCCCATCCTCCTCCCACCAAACATTGCTGGGAAGCCACGGGGTTTTCTCTTTCTGTCTCAGTTGTTTTGGTTAAAATTTTTAAAAATTTTGGTTAAAATTTTTGTTTTTACAATTGTATGAACGGAATGGGGTATTTTTTGACTAGTGTCTGAGAGGTTTATTCAAGCATCAGCTTCATTACATTGTTACAACAATGGAGACAAACAGAT
Organism: Geothlypis trichas; assembly: GCA_009764595.1. NCBI lineage: Eukaryota > Metazoa > Chordata > Aves > Passeriformes > Parulidae > Geothlypis > Geothlypis trichas. Next base: position 3,792,333 of record CM019928.1, read on the forward strand.
GCAACTTCTCACTGAATCCAGCAGAATGCCGAAGATACGTAATGTTACAGCACATCATAAAGCCATTTCCATATCATAAAGCCATTTCTATTTCTGTTTCAGCCAATCACACATAGAGAACAAGAACATTGACAATAATTTAATCCAATCATATAAAGCACACGTAGTTTTGGGAAGCGGCTTACTTTCAAAGACAATAGTTTGTTTATAAGAATCGAAGCACAAAGGACTATTCAAACTTTAATTTTCTAAAGATATACATTAAGTAAACTTGTTACTACTTAAGGTAGCACTTAACATAGGTCTATTCTTTTCTCAAGTTTGCATTACTAATTTTTCTGCTGCTTTAGCATTTAACTATCTTTGCTTTCTTAGGCCTGCTTTTTCCTTTCTTAAAACCTTCTGATTTTTAAGATTCCCACATCAGTCTCCCCATTTATAAAGCAGCCCCAAGTTTTCTGTGCTGACAAACCACAGGGAGAATATTGGTACAAAGGCAGCTCAGTGGGATTAAAGCTGTGGGGAGAGGTCAGGGTGGTCACCCCCTGCCAGTCCCCAGCCATCCCCAGGAGTGGGACACTGGGCAGAAACCTCATTGCCTCTCCCAGCAAGAATTCCCATCCCAGAAAAAACCACTGTGGTTTTCATTTAATCATAAAATACATGCATTTTTCACACAGCTAATCCACTTTGGATGTGGATATTTGGGAAGCATCTCCTTGGTGGTTGTGCTCATGGCAGGACAAGCCACGGACAAATATCTGGATGTGGATATTTCATTTAAGGTGGGTTTTTGGGCAGGCTCTGGCCACAAAGTGAGACAGGGATGTGTGTTTATCTCCCAGGGCCAGACCTCCAGCCTTTATCACCCCCAGCCTGTTTGTCCCACAGCTCCCTCTGCACCCCAGCACAGCACTGGGGGGAAACTGAGCACGTTGAGAAGAAGAGGGGACCTGTCTCAGACATTCTTTGTGAGAAATCCTTTCTGTAGGGTTTTTCCTGCTGGAGCTGAGAAGCTCAGTAACAAATGTAACCAATTATTATCTGCTGCTGTGGAATGCAACAGGTCCACCCGTGGTTGGTCCCCTGTAGATGTTTGGATCTACTGACCACTCACGGTGGAGCTGCTCTCACTCTCTGCCAGACACAGACCTTTGTTATTCATTCTTTCTATCTCTACTCTTAGCTTAGCCAGCTTCTGAAGAAGCTCCTCTTCTTTCTATCACTATGTAGTATAGTTATAATATTATATATATATCAATATATAATAAATGAAGCCTTCTGATAATGGAATCAAGATCCTGTCTCTTCCATCCTCTAAAAACCCCTGTGACCACTGTCAACAGGGACCCTCCAATTTTTGGGGTCTTAAATCCTCCCCTGGCTTGCTCAGTTCTGCTGCAAGTGGAGAATAAAACCAGCGTGAGGGCTGGAGCAGGAGCTTGGCTGAACTCCTGCCCTCTGGGCGGGGAGAGGAGGGAGCCTGCAGCATGAAATTCCCACAGGGAATGAGCAGTAAATGGGTGACCGGGGAATCTGAGCCTTATCAGCCTCGGTTAATGTGTAACCTCCTCCTCCTCTGGCTCACCTGACATCCCTCAAAACGTTCCTATCCCTCTGACTCAGCTTTCCTTTGTTCAACATCCAGCTCTGCCACACACCGGGCTGTGGGAGGCTCTAATCTCCCCTCCCAGGGTGTCTCTCTCAGGGCTGTGACTCTCAGCACACCCCAGGATCTGAATCCCCATCCTGGCATTTTTTAAAAATTCAAAAGTACAAATTTTTGGTGAAACAGAGCTAACTATCAGAAAGATTGTGTAAAAACATAGTCCTTATGGCACTTGGAAAATATTGAGACAAAAAATCATGAGGCAAAAATCAAATCCAATTTCCAGAATAACAGAAAAGGTAGCATGGTCTGCAAGAACCCAAACATTGCAGGGGAATCTGCACCCTCTCTAGTAAAAAAGCTATTTTATTCACCACTTTATTCTTAAAAGATTCCCCAATGGCAGAGACATCTTTCAACCTTCTTAAGAAAGAATTACCTCACAAATCTTCATTAATCTCAACCCCAGAGAGCTGCTTGGCTCCGTGACCATTCATCTTTTATTTTTGAGCATCACCATCCCGTTTTACCTTCAGCTCTGTGCTGCCTCCTGCCTCCTTTGGTAGGGATCCAGCACACATTTTTTGGGAAGACAAATCCCACCACTCCAAGTGTTCCTGCCTCCCCTCTGCCCCTCTCAGGTGTGACCCCAGCCTGGAGCTGCCCCAGCCCTGGGACAGGGCACGGGGAGGACGTGGAGCTGCTGGAGCCATTCCAGAGGGGGAATGTTTTATTTTTAAATAATAAATAATGTTTTATTTTTGAACATCACCATCCCATTTTACCTTCAGCTCTGTGCTGCCTCCTGCCTGTTTTGGTGCCTGGGAGGGCTCTGAGGCAATATGATAATTTTGACCATCCCCCCTCCTTCCTCATGACCAACGAATTATTTGGCTCATAAATTCCAAGTTCCTCTTTGAAACAAAAAAAAAAAAAAAAAAAAAAGAAAAAAAAAAAAGGAAAAAAAAAAAAGAAAAATACTCTGGCAAGCTGTGAACTTTATGAACTTTATGTGAACTTTATCCTTGGCCAAGCCACTCTGCCCCTCTGTGCCTCAGTTTCCCCTCTGCTGTGAGAGGTGCTCAGATTTCTGTGCTCCCTCCCTTTGCCTGTTTGAGTTTGGGGTTTTGTTGGGTATTCAGGGCAATCAGGAGGATTTTTCATCCTTTCTCCCTTTCCTGAGGCAGCTTCCCAGCCTCTGAGCAGGCTGGCCAGGAGAAAGGTCAGATCAACCCTGCTCCTTCCCTGCCAGCCCAGTGCCCTAAAAACAAAGGAAAATTAACAGTAAATGCAGAGTCCAGCCAATCTATATTTTAATTTGTATCTTGTAAATGATATCATGGTTTTTTTTTCCCACAGCTGAATTTCCAGGAGGGATTGTGCTGGTTTGGGCTGGGCTGGAGCCTAGATATATTTAATTTTACTCACAGGACATGTCTGTGCTGAGTGCAGGGCTGTTTAGAGCAGGATATTTTCAGTATTTTTCTAAGGTTTGTACAACCTCAAGGCTTTTCCTGCTTTCAATGAGACAGGAAACAAGACTGGGAAGTGACACAGCTGAGCACAGGGAAATTCCTGACCAAAGGAATGTCCAGCACTGCAAAACTGTGCTGGATCCCAGCTTCCCTGGGATATATATATCTATATATCTATATATCTATATATCTATATATCTATCTGTATATGTATATATATATGTATATATATATACACACAAAACCACATTATTATATATTATGTAATAACATATTGACTTAGATCCATTATATATGAAATAATATTATATTATCATCCAATATAATTTTGTATCATGATGTGATATAACATCAGGTTATAATATCATATATATAATATTGTATTATATAATGTAAATATATTATACATAATATAGTATTATAGAATATACTTATACCTATATTATTGCATACTAATTAATATTTAGTTATGATGTCATACATGAACAAAATTTTTATTATATAGTTTATGTTATATGCATATTATGCTAAAATAGGTTTATTATTATATATTATTATACTAGATCGATTATATATTATATATTATATACTATATACTATATATTATATATTATATATTATATATTATATATTATATATTATATATATATATATTATATATTCATTATTATTAATAATATCGATATATAATAATGTAAGTATATTATTATAATAAGATAATAATAGTATAGTAGAATAGTATTATTATTATTAATACTAATAATACTAATACTAATACTGATATTAATACTAATACTAGTAGTATTAATAATTATTAGCATTAATAATTTATGATGAAAGTTAAAAATATACATTTATTCTGTATACGAGATATATGGGATATATATATATTATATATATATAATTATCATATATAGTCCCGAACAGTCCAAGCCCCGCCCCCTCACCACTGGCCTTGACACCATTTATGACCGCAAATATGACGTCACCGTGACGTCACCCCAGGAATCCGGGCGGCGGTTGGGGGCGGGGCCCTTGACCCTCTCCGGGCCGTACCACAGCGGGGGCTGAGGGGGGGACGGCGCGGCCCACCCAAGTGAGGCAGGGGGGGCGCGGGGGGTGGCACCGCGCATGCGCCGTGCGCGTCTCCCCTGAGGCGGGCGGGCGGCCGGGCCGGGCGGAGGCCGCGGC
>CM019928.1:3796807-3820325 GCA_009764595.1 Geothlypis trichas
AATGAGGGGGATGGAATAAGGGAGATGTGGATGCCCTGGATCCCTGAGTCCAGGTGAGTTTGGAGAACACCCTGGGACGTGGGAGGTGTCCCTGGCCCTGGGATGGGATTTCAGGTCCTTCCATCCCAAACCATTCCACGTTTTGCCAGGAGTTCCTTGCCCACATCTCCACCTCTCCCTGTGCCCAACTCCCTGCTCTGCCTCTTGCTCAACTTCCATCCACATCCCCATTTCTCCAAGGAAATTCCTGCCTTTCCTCACCATTCCATGACCACGTTTCTGGGCATTTTCTGCTCATCACCAGCTGTGCCCGCGCTGGGCACCCGAATTCTCAACCCTCCCCATCCATGTGAGGATGCAAACCCCAGCCTGACTCAGCCGGCATCCCTGGGAAAAGCCTGACTCACGTGAGCCCATTTGCCGGCTCAGGGCTTTAATTACGGGCTGTGCCCATCTCGGCAGCGTGGGAACCGGAGCCATTAAGCCCCTAAAAGCTCCCGATCATTCCCAATCCATTAATGTCCCTAATTAGTTAAACCCGGCCGCCTCTTTCCCTCGCGGGGCTCGCTCGTGTTCTCCGAGCGTGCAGCCCCGGCTCCATTATGTAACGATCCCCTCGCTGCTGTAATCCCACTCACACCGGGCTCTTCTCCACTATTATTTTATTTCATTCACTCGCGTGTGCCTCTTCCCCTGAGCCCGGCAGGCAATGGGCGAGCCCGGGCAGAGCCCAGCGGGGCTCGCAGCGCTCCTGACCGGCCCGAGGAGCCGCGGGGGCGGTTGCGGGCAGCGCCCGGGGGTTGGGGCAGCGCCCGGGGCCGTTCGGGGCCGTTGGGGCGGTTGCCGGGGGTTAAAGCCGTTTGGCATAGCCGGAGCAGCTGCCTGCCCCTTCCCTGGGCTTTGACTTTCCTCGCCGGTCCCTGTGTCCCTTCCTGCCAAGGAAACCATCTCACGGGCAACCTCAACCTCCGGGCTGTGCCTCGGAGCCGCTCAGCCGTCCCCAGGACCCCGGTAAGTGGCGCTCCTGTGTGGCCCGGGGCTGAGCTTTGGCTGCTGGGCTCGGCAGGGGGGTGGGGACCCAAACCCCTTGTCCCCGTTCCCCGTGTCCCCATGTCCCGTGTCCCCATGTCCCCGTGTCCCCCGTGTCCCCCCTCGAGGCTTAAAAAGGGGTGGCCCGAACGTGGGAAAAGCGCTGGAAGGGGTGGCTGGGTCAAGGTTCCCCTGGATTGGGGACATGTCCTGCTGTCCTGGCTGGCTGTGTGTCCCCGGACAGACCGCAGCCATCCCCGATCCCGATTTCCCATCGGGTGTGGGAGAGCAGCAGGTGGAGATGGGGACTCTGTCTGTCCCCTCCTGGTGTCCCCGGGATGGCTGCGGTGTCACCACGTGGGGACATTGCCGGGGCCACGTGGAGGGGAACGAGCACCAGCCCTGTGGGAAAAGCTCCTCCGAGCTGGGCTGGGCTCGGGGTTGCCTGGGAAAAGAAATTTATCCGGGAAAAGGAGTTCTGGAATAAACGGGATTAAAGTTGTGGAGCTGCAGGAGGAAATGATGGACAAGTGTTGGATTTGGTTCTTTTTTGACTCCAAGATGGGGTAACAGAGCTTTGTATCTGTTTGTGTGAAAAACGCCCATCACTTGTTTTTAGAATTTTAAAAGTTTAATAGTAATAAAATGGTTGTAAAAATAGCAATAGAATTAGAGTAATAAAAATTTCAACAATTGAGATTAGGACAATATGAGACAATAGAAACCAAGAGTTTGGGACAGTTCAGGTACCTTTTCTGGGCAAAATAAACCCAAAAAAGGCCCCACATTAACAGAGGATCAACCTTTAAAAGCAACAGCCTGTTGCATATTCATACACCTCATCCATGATGCATAAATTCCATTCAAACCCAGGATTCTGGCTGGGCACTGTCAACTTCTTCCTCTGAATCCTGAGTGAGGTGGGCAGAAGTTCATTTCTTCTGATAATGGAGCAATAAATTCTCTTTCTCTGAAAGATTCAGGTGTCCTGTGGCTGCTATCCCTGTGCAAGTCCCTCATTCCTCTCTTTAAAAAATATCCCACACATAGTTTCTGTTTGAACTACAAAGTTCCATTTTAACTACAAAACTACATTTAGCATCCTGTTAAAATGTTAATACAGCACTACTAATCAATACAACATAACCCATATAGTAAAATATCTGCGTAGAACCATAGAATATGAACTTTTCACAATTTGCAAGCCTTGAGATAAGAAACTTAGAAATATCATAAAATAGGACAGACTTGGTGAGAAATAGAACTAGAAACAAGTTTCAAAGGATGGCCTCAGAAATAAAACCAAAATATTTTAGAGAAATAGAACTGTGAAAGATGCATTGTAGTAAAAGCCACGAGGAGTAATTCTAGATAATGAATTTTAAAACATTTACAGGATGGCATGGCAAAAGCTGATAGGTAAAAAAATGTATTGTAGTATATGTATTATATAATAAATATCTTGTATATAGATGGATTATATATGTTATATATAATATATATGTGTTATATATTGTATATATATTATATACTTTATTATTATATTATTATAGCATATATTATATATACTATATTATATATTATTTTCATATTTTTATATATAATATATCATATACAGTATATATTATATATACTGTATATTATATAGATATACAGTATACTATTTGTATATAATATATAATATATATCGTATGTATATTATATAATTTATTATTATCTTATTATAGCATATATTATTATATATTATATTATATATTATTTTTATATTTTTGTATATAATATATAATATACAGTATATATATTATAGATATATACTGTATATTATATATATACAGTGTACTATTTGTATATAGTATATATATATATTGTATATATATTATATACTTTATTATTATCTTATTGTAGCATATATTATTATATATTATATTATATATTATTTTTATATTTCTGTATATAATACACAGTATATATAATATATATACTGTATATTATATATATAGTATACTATTTGTATATAGTATATAATATATATTGTATATATATTATAACTTTATTATTATGTTATTATAGCATATATTATATTATATATTATTTTTATATTATTATATTATTATATATTACAATTATTATAATAATAGTCTATTTTATTATTTTATATATTATATATTTTTATATTTATATATGTAGTATGTTTTAATTGTAATTAAAAAATAGTTGGCTTCTGATTGTAATGGTGTGAGTTATAACAATTAAATATATAATATATATTAAAATAATATATATATTAGATATGTAATATGTATGAATATATAAATCTATAAATAAAATGTACGTATAAATTGAATTATAACTGTATTGTCTCACCCTTCACATGAGACTAAAAATAGAATAAAAGTTTTTCAGGAGCCTCTCAGTTACCCCATCTCTAAATCGAAACAGACCAGAGCTGGTTTGGGCTGGGGGTGCTGCTGCCCCGGGCTGACCCTGCTGTCCCCTTGTCCCCAGGGCTGACCCTGCTGTCCCCTTGTCCCCAGGGCAGGATGAAGCTGCTGGGGGCGCTGCTGGTGGCGCTGTCCCTGCTCCTGCCGGGCGCCTGGGCCAGCGAGGCCACCCGGACCTGCATCTTCCAGACCCTCAGCGAGTCGGACCACGAGTTCTGCCGGTGAGTCACACTGCGGGGCTCTGTCCCCTGTCAGTGCCTTGTGTCACCCCTACCTGGCCTCTGTCCCTGCCACTGCCTTATGTCACCTCCTGCCCACCCTGGCCTCTGTCACCTGCCTGTCCTGTGTCCCCTGCCACTGCCTTTGTGTCACCTGCTGCCCACCCTGGCCTCTGCCACTGCCTTTGTGTCACCTCCTGCCAAGCCTGGCCTCTGTCCCTGCCACTGCCTTTGTGTCACCTGCTGCCCACCCTGGCCTCTGTCCCTGCCACTGCCTTTGTGTCACCCCTACCTGGCCTCTGTCCCTGCCTTTGTGTCACCCCTACCTGGCCTCTGTCCCTGCCACTGCCTTTGTGTCACCCCTACCTGGCCTCTGTCCCTGCCACTGCCTTTGTGTCACCTCCTGCCCACCCTGGCCTCTGTCCTCTGCCACTGCCTTTGTGTCACCCCTACCTGGCCTCTGTCCCTGCCACTGCCTTTGTGTCACCCCTACCTGGCCTCTGTCCCTGCCACTGCCTGTGTCCCCTGCCTGTCCCTGCCACTGCCTTTGTGTCACCTCCTACTGGCCTCTGTCCCCTGCCTGTCCCCTGCCTCTGTCCCCTGCCATTGCCTTGTGTCACCTGCTACCTGGCCTCTGTCCCTGCCATTGCCTTTGTGTCACCTCCTACCTGTCCTGTGTCCCCTGCCTGTCCCTGCCATTGCCTTTGTGTCACCTCCTGCCTGGCCTCTGTCCTCTGCCTGTCCTGTGTCCCCTGCCATTCCCTTTGTGTCACCTCCTGCCTGGCCTGGCCTCTGTCCCCTGCCTGTTCCCTGCCAGTCCCCAACCTGCCCTCTGTCCCCTGCCTGCCCCTGCAGTTCCTTTGTGTCACCTCCTGCCCAGCCTGCCCTCTGTCCCCTCCCCAGTCTGGCCTCTGTCCCCTGCCTGTCCCCTGTCTGGCCTGACCTCTGTCACTTGCCTGCCCCTGCCATTCCCTTTGTGTCACCTCCTGACCAGCCTGGCCTCTGTCCCCTCCCTGGCCTGGCCATTCCCTTTGTGTCACCTTCTGTCACATTTCGTTCTGGTGTCCCCTTGGCTGTGAGTTTTGGCTGTTCTCCTCCTTCTCCTCCTTCTCCTCCTTCTCCTCCTTCTCCTCCTTCTCCTCCTTCTCCTCCTTCTCCTCCTTCTCCTCCTTCTCCTCCTTCTCCTCCTTCTCCTCCTTCTCCTCCTTCTCCTCCTTCTCCTCCTTCTCCTCCTTCTCCTCCTTCTCCTCCTTCTCCTCCTTCTCCTCCTTCTCCTCCTTCTCCTCCTTCTCCTCCTTCTTCTTCTCCTCCTTCTCCTCCTTCTCCTCCTTCTCCTCCTTCTCCTCCTTCTCCTCCTTCTCCTCCTTCTCCTCCTTCTCCTCCTTCTCCTCCTTCTCTTTCCCTCCTTTTCCCTGGATCTGGCATTCTCTGGGGTTGTTCCCCAGCTGTGCAGAGGCTCTGGAAGTGACGTTGGCAGTGTCAGAAGTTTTCCATGGAAAGCTTCAGAGCAAGGAGGCTGCTTCTCCATGGAATGCTGGAATGCTTTGGGTGGGAAGGGGCCCTAAAACACATCCAGCTCTAACTCCAACTATCCCAGACCCTAAACCCATCCAACCCCAGCTATCCCAGGCCCTAAAACCCATCCAGCTCCAACCCCAACTATCCCAGACTCTAAAACCTATCCAGCTCCAACTATCCCAGACCCTAAAACCCATCCAGCTCCAACCCCAACTATCCCAGACCCTAAAACCCATCCAGCTCCAACCCCAACTATCCCAGACCCTAAACCCCATCCAGCTCCAACTATCCCAGACCCTAAAACCCATCCAGCTCCAACTCCAAATATCCCTGACCCTAAAACCCATCAAGCTCCAATCCCAAATATCCCTGACCCTAAAACCCATCCAGCTCCAACCCCAACTATCCCAGACCCTAAAACCCATCAAGCTCCAATCCCAATTATCCCAAGCCCTAAAACCCATCCATCTCCAACTATCCCAGACCCTAAACCCCATCCAGCTCCAACCCCAACTATCCCAGGCTGATCCAGGCTGGTCTTGGACACTTCCAGGGGTGAGGCAGCCACAGCTTCTCTGGGAATTCCATCCCAGCCCCTCCTCACCCTCTCAGGGAGGAATTCCTTCCCAAAATCTGCTGAAGAACACACCAGAAGCTGAGGAATTCAAATGTCCTTCAGCAGATTTAAGGAAGGAATTTATAATTATAATAATTTATAAGAAGGGAAGAATTCCTTCCCAAAATCTGCTGAAGAACACACCAGGAGCAGAGGAATCCAAATATCCTTCACCAGATTTAGGGCAATAATTTCTAATTATAATAATTTAAACCAATTCCCGTTTTCCCACCCTTTCACCCCGCTGGCATTCCCAACCCCATCCCGAGCCCTCCCTGGCACCCATTCCCATTCCAGGCTCATTTTTCTCCCTGTCCCGTTTTTCCATTGGGAATTTGGAGTTCATTCCCCCCTCCGGGCTCATTTTTCTCCCTGTCCCGTTTTTCCAGGGGGGATTTGGAGTTCATTCCCCCCTCCAGGTTCATTTTTCTCCCTGTCCCATTTTTCCAGGGGGAATTTGGAGTTCATTCCCATTCCAGGCTCATTTTTCTCCCTGTCCCTTTATTCCAGGGGGGATTTGGAGTTCATTCCCATTCCAGGCTCATTTTTCTCCCTGTCCTGTTTTTCCAGGGGGAATTTGGAGGTCGTTCCCACCTCAGGGCTCATTTTTCTCCCTGTCCCGTTTTTGCAGGGGGGATTTGGAGGTCACTCCCCCCTCCGGGCTCATTTTGCTCCCTGTCCCGTTTTTCCATTGGGAATTTGGAGGTCATTCCCACCTCAGGGTTAATTTTGCTCTCTGTCCCGTTTTTCCATTGGGAATTTGGAGTTCATTCCCCACTCCGGGCTCATTTTTCTCCCTGTCCTGTTTTTCCAAGGGGGATTTGGAGTTCATTCCCACCTCAGGGTTAATTTTGCTCTCTGTCCCGTTTTTCCAGGGGGGATTTGGAGTTCATTCCCACTCCAGGCTCATTTTGCTCCCTGTCTCGTTTTTCCATTGGGGATTTGGAGTTCATTCCCAACTCAGGGCTCATGTTTCACTCTGTCCCGTTTTTCCAGGGGGGATTTGGAGGTCATTCCCACTCCTGGCTCATTTTGCTCCTTGTCCAGTTTTTCCATTGGGAATTTTGAGTTCATTCCCCCCTCCAGGCTCATTTTTCTCCCTGTCCCGTTTTTCCAGAGGGGATTTAGAGGTCATCTACCCCTCCGGGCTCATTTTGCTCCTTGTCCCGTTTTTCCATTGGGAATTTGGAGTTCATTCCCATTCCAGGCTCATTTTGCTCCCTGTCCCGTTTTTCCGTTGGGAATTTGGAGTTCATTCCCATTCCAGGCTCATTTTGCTCCCTGTCCCGTTTTTCCATTGGGAATTTGGAGTTCATTCCCACTCCAGGCTCATTTTTGTCCCTGTCCCGTTTTTCCAGGGGGGATTTGGAGTTCATTCCCCCCTCCGGGCTCATTTTTCTCCCTGTCCCATTTTTCCAGTGGGGATTTGGAGTTCATCCCATTCCAGGCTCATTTTGCTCCCTGTCCCGTTTTTCCATTGGGAATTTGGAGTTCATTCCCACTCCAGGCTCATTTTGCTCCTTGTCCCGTTTTTCCAGGGGGAATTTGGAGTTCATTCCCATTCCAGGCTCATTTTTCTCCCTGTCCCTTTATTCCAGGGGGGATTTGGAGGTCATTCCCACTCCAGGCTCATTTTGCTCCCTGTCCCGTTTTTCCAGGGGGGATTTGGAGTTCATTCCCATCTCCGGGCTCATTTTTCTCCCTGTCCTGTTTTTCCAAGGGGGATTTGGAGTTCATTCCCACCTCAGGGTTAATTTTGCTCCCTGTCCCGTTTTTCCATTGGGAATTTGGAGGTCACTCCCCCCTTTGGGCTCATTTTTCTCCCTGTCCCGTTTTTCCATTGGGAATTTGGAGTTCATTCCCACTCAGGGCTCATTTTTCTCCCTGTCCTGTTTTTCCAGGGGGAATTTGGAGTTCATTCCCACCTCAGGGCTCATTTTGCTCCTTGTCCCATTTTTCCAGGGGGGATTTGGAGTTCATTCCCACTCCAGGCTCATTTTTCTCCCTGTCCCGTTTTTCCAGGGGGGATTTGGAGTTCATTCCCCCCTCCAGGCTCATTTTTCTCCCTGTCTCGTTTTTCCATTGGGAATTTGGAGTTCATTCCCATTCCAGGCTCATTTTACTCCTTGTCCCGTTTTTCCATTGGGGATTTGGAGTTCATTCCCCCCTCAGGGCTCATTTTGCTCCCTGTCCCGTTTTTCCATTGGGAATTTGGAGGTCATTCCCATTCCAGGCTCATTTTTCTCCCTGTCCCTTTATTCCAGGGGGGATTTGGAGGTCATTCCCACTCCAGGTTCATTTTTCTCCTTGTCCCGTTTTTCCAGGGGGGATTTGGAGTTCATTCCCCCCTCCGGGCTCATTTTACTCCCTGTCCCGTTTTTCCAGGGGGCATTTGGAGTTCATTCCCATTCCAGGCTCATTTTCCCCCCTGTCCCTTTATTCCAGGGGGATTTGGAGTTCATTCCCACTCCAGGCTCATTTTTCTCCCTGTCCCGTTTTTCCATTGGGAATTTGGAGTTCATTCCCAATCCGGGCTCATTTTTCTCCCTGTCCCGTTTTTCCAGTTGGGATTTAGAGGTCACTCCCCCCTCAGGGCTCATTTTGCTCCCTGTCCCGTTTTTCCATTGGGAATTTGGAGTTCATTCCCATTCCAGGCTCATTTTGCTCCCTGTCCCATTTTTCCAGGGGGGATTTGGAGTTCACTCCCCCCTTTGGGCTCATTTTTCTCCCTGTCCCGTTTTTCCATTGGGAATTTGGAGGTCATTCCCACTCCAGGCTCATTTTGCTCCCTGTCCCGTTTTTCCAGGGGGGATTTGGAGTTCATTCCCCCCTCAGGGCTCATTTTTCTCCCTGTCCCTTTATTCCAGGGGGGATTTGGAGGTCATTCCCCATTCCAGGCTCATTTTACTCCTTGTCCCGTTTTTCCATTGGGGATTTGGAGTTCATTCCCACTCCAGGGTCTTTTTGCTCCCTGTCCCGTTTTTCCAGGAAGGATTTGGAGGTCATTCCCATTCCAGGCTCATTTTGCTCCCTGTCCCGTTTTTCCAGGAGGGATTTGGAGTTCATTCCCACTCCAGGCTCATTTTATACTTTGTCCCGTTTTTCCAGGGGGGATTTGGAGTTCACTCCCCCCTCCAGGCTCATTTTTCTCCCTGTCCCGTTTTTCCAGGGGGGATTTGGAGTTCATTCCCATTCCAGGCTCATTTTAGTCCTTGTCCCGTTTTTCCAGGGGGGATTTGCAGGTCATTCCCACTCCAGGCTCATTTTTCTCCCTGTCCCGTTTTTCCAGGGGGGATTTGGAGTTCATTCCCCCCTCTGGGCTCATTTTGCTCCCTGTCCCGTTTTTCCAGGTGGGATTTGGAGTTCATTCCCACTCCAGGCTCATTTTACTCCCTCTCCCGTTTTTCCATTGGGAATTTGGAGTTCATTCCCCCCTCCAGGCTCATTTTTCTCCCTGTCCCGTTTTTCCAGGGGGGATTTGGAGTTCATTCCCCCCTCTGGGCTCATTTTGCTCCCTGTCCCGTTTTTCCAGGTGGGATTTGGAGTTCATTCCCACTCCAGGCTCATTTTACTCCCTCTCCCGTTTTTCCATTGGGAATTTGGAGTTCATTCCCACTCCAGGCTCATTTTTCTCCCTGTCCCTTTATTCCAGTTGGGATTTGGAGGTCATTCCCATTCCAGGCTCATTTTTCTCCCTGTCCCGTTTTTCCAGTTGGGATTTAGAGGTCACTCCCCCCTCAGGGCTCATTTTGCTCCTTGTCCCGTTTTTCCAGGAGGGAATTGGAGTTCATTCCCATTCCAGGCTCATTTTTCTCTCTGTCCCTTTATTCCAGGGGGGATTTGGAGGTCATCTACCCCGAGGTGGGCGACGTGAGCTGCTCCTACATCCCCAAGTGCCACGGGTACCGCCAGAAGCTCAGCGAGGAGTGGAAGCAGCCCCGCGTGCGCTTCCCCTGGGCCAAGAAGGTGAGACCAATTCTGATTTTCCTGGGCTCAGGGGGATTTTAGGAACTTCTTTTTCTCACTTTTCTTCTTTTATTCAGTGGTTTGGTTGGAGGTTCAGCAGTGGATAAATGGAAATTTTTTTTTGGTGATTTTTTTTTTGGCTTTATTTTGAATTTTTTTCCTATGCTGTTGCTATTAAATCAGTTTTTCTCACATTCAGACTTTTTTATTACACTGAAACCAGTTTTATATTTTTGTATAAAATATATATACATTATATACATTTGTATTTATAGTTCATATTATACTTTATTGCTTTTATACTTTATTTTATTTCTATTTTTTTTCTATTTTTTCTCTTTTATATTTTCTATATTTTCTATATTTATAGTTCATATTATACTTTATTATTTTTATACTCTATTTTATTTCCATTTTATTTCTATTTTTTCTATTTTATTTCTATATTTTCTATTTTTTCTATTTTTTCTATTTGTTCTAATTTTCTATTTTTTTTCTAATTTTACTAATTTTTTCTATTTTTCCCATTTTTTCTATTTTATTTCTATTTTTCTCTTTTATTATATTTCTACATTTCATGCTTTTATATACTTTTATATTTTTACATTCGCACTACATTACATTGCATTTACATCAAAATTATTTTAAATTTTATATTTTTTATATTTTATATACTTTCCTTTGGGCATTTACCAAATCATTTTCTTTTCCTACATCATACCCATTTTACATCTATTCCAGTCTTTTTGTAGCCATTTAATGAATTCTTTTCTCCATATCACCACATTTCAATTTAGAATATTTGCTGCATTGTAACCATCATTTCCCCCATAAATGCACTAATTTATAATTTCCCCTACATTCACTTTTAAAACAATTAATTAAATTTTAATATTCTGTGACCATTTAAGTGGCCAGAGCATAGCAAAGCAATTAAGTTATTTTTTCCTGCTACACGTGGCCACTTAGTAATTTAATTTTTTGCTATTTGTGGCCTCCTAGTGATTTAATTTTGTGCTCCATCGTGCTATTTTTAAAAAGGAATTAAATGGCCACAAT
This sequence comes from Geothlypis trichas, assembly GCA_009764595.1. NCBI lineage: Eukaryota > Metazoa > Chordata > Aves > Passeriformes > Parulidae > Geothlypis > Geothlypis trichas. The sequence goes on from CM019928.1 coordinate 3,807,655, forward strand.
GTAGGAAAAATAGGAATTAAGTGGCCAGAAGTAGAGAAAAATTTAATTCATTTAATATCTATGTTGTGGCCGCTGAATAATTATAATTTTTGCTACATTTTGGCCATTTCAATTTAGTTTTCTCTACTTTGACCATTTAATTTTTGGTATATTCCGACCACTGGATTTTTTTTTTCACTCCATTGCGGCGTTTTCATTGTTTTGCCACAACTCAGCCAAAAAAAAAGTCAAAAAAACCCCAAAAAATTCAATCTGAAATTTTCCACCGCAGATTTTATTTTAATAATTTTTTTTAGTCAACTTTTCAAAGTTCTCCTGGTTTTGGGCCGGGATTTGGGATTCACGATGGGATTTGGGATCCACAATGGGATTTGGGATCCACAATGGGAATTTGGGATTCACGATGGGATTTGGGATCGGCGATGGAGTTTGGTATCGGCAATGGGGATTTGGGATCCGCAGTGGGATATGGGATCAGCGATGGGAATTTGGGATTCACAGTGGGATTTGGGATCCATTATGGAATTTGGGATTGGCGATGGGGATTTGGAATTGCCGATGGAGTTTGGGATCAGTGATGGGGATTTGGGATTGGCAATGGGATTTGGGATTTGAGACGGAATTTGGGATTTGACATGGAATTTGGGATCGGCAATGGGATTTGGGATTTGACATGGAATTCGGGATCGGCGACGGGATTTGGGACTTGACGTGGAATTTGGGATTGGCTATGGGATTTGGGTTTTGACATGGAATTTGGGATCGGCAATGGGATTTGGGATTTGTGATGGAATTTGGGATTTGACATGGAATTTGGGATTTGACATGGGATTTGGGACTTGCGATGGAATTTGGGATTTGACATGGAATTTGGGATTTGACATGGAATTTGGGATCGGCGATGGGATTTGGGATTTGCGATGGAATTTGGGATTTGACATGGAATTTGGGATCGGCTATGGGATTTGGGTTTTGACATGGAATTTGGGATTTGACATGGAATTTGGGATTTGACATGGAATTTGGGATCGGCTATGGGATTTGGGTTTTGACATGGAATTTGGGACTTGACGTGGAATTTGGGATTTGTGATGGAATTTGGGATCGGCGATGGAATTTGGGATTTGTGATGGAATTTGGGATTTGCGATGGAATTTGGGATTTGCGATGGAATTTGGGATCGCGGGTGGGGGGGAAATCCCGGTGCTGTTGTTCCCTCTCGCCACCACCAGGTGGCAGCATTGAACTGCCCGAGCTCCAGCGCCGCCGGGACTGGGAGGAACTGGGACGAACTGGGAGGAACTGGGAGCGCCGGGATCTGTGCTGAGCGTGCCGCGGGCACTGGGAGGGGACAATAAATGGGGTGGCACTGAGGTATTTTAGGGGACACCCCGCGCCGTGCCCTGCTGTGATCCCAAATCCGTCCCAGGATGCGGCGCCGTCTCGTAGCGTTCCCAAATCCCGGCGGACTCCTCGCTGGCACCCCAAAACCGCCCTATCCCAATAATTTCTGTCATTCCCAAGGCCACCTCCAGCCCTGGGAGCTGCTCAGGGAGAAGCCAGCTCTGCTGGCGTTACCTCGCAGTGTGCACAATCCGTTTTTCCGGCTCTTCCCCCCACTCCAGTCTGGGAAGTCTCTTCCCCCTGCGGATCACATGGTTGGAAGGAGAACTTTTCCCTAAAGATATTCGATTCTCCCAAAAAAAAAAAAAGAAATCCTCCTTGCTGGCAGTGGCTGCCGCACGCAGACCCATCCCCGGCTTTCCAGGAGTTTGAAGTTTCCCAGGGATGGATGTGGGCAGTTGTTTTTCCTTCCATTTTAGTCCTGGAAAGCAAAGCAGGGCCGGGAGAAGGGAGGGGACTCTCCGGGGATGGAACGGCGCTGCCGGCGGCTGTGGGAAGGATTTTGGGGAGCAGAGCCAGACCCTGCCAGGCTGCGCCAGCGGGATGAGGGCTGAGCGTCCCAGAATCCACAAAAAGCAGGGAAGGCTGAGCCGGGAGCTCGGGGGTGGCACCTGTTTATTTCGGGCTGGAATTCCAGCTGCGCCTCGGGGGTGGCAGGTCCCCAGGGAGCCCCTGGCACGGGCGGCGGCTCCCGCTGGCACCGGGAGCGGCTCCGCTGAGGATTTGGCACCGTTTCCTTCCGAGACATCTCGGCACATCTTGAGCTGAGGCGGCATCTGAGGACACGGGGCCCCGCTGCCTCCCGGGCTTTGGGGTGGGTTTCTCCTCTGGCCTGCCCCAAAAATGCCTCCCCAGCTCTGCCCAGCTGGGAATGATGCAGCTGCAGTGTCCAGAGTTCATTCTGCACCGCCTTAAACCCCCTGGCTCTCCTCAGTTTTGGGTTTTTTTTAATAGGAATATATATTTTTTTTACTCCTGAACCCCTAAGGATGCTTTGGGATAATCTTTTCCCCTCCTAAGCTCGCCCTAAATTGAGTGGGAACAAGAGCTGTGGCATGAGAGCTGTTTTTATGCTTTATGTGGGTATTTGTAAACCCAGGAAATTTGATTATTCCTAATTTATTCCCCAATGAGAGTGGGAAAATTTGGCAAAGCGAGGAGATCTCCATCTCCCTGTGGTGCTCCAGTGGGATGCTCCAGCTCAGTGATCCTGGGTGGGGTGGGGAGGGCTGGCTGAAGGGCTGGAGATGCTTTTCCCATCCAAATCCGTGGCAGAAAATCTCGGGGTTTGAGGATGCAAACTTGTGTAGGAAGTGTCGGCTCTCTGTGGAACACTTTGTCTCTTCAAGAAAAACAACCACCAAAAAAGCCAAATGCGGAGTGTTTGTTTTTCTCTCTAGAAATATTTATCAGTTTTCTGAAAGGGGAGGGGGAATGGGAGGTTTCCCATTCTCGTCCCAGATATTTGGGATGGGTTTGGGGTCACCTTTGTGCCCAAGGTCTGTCCCTGCAGCTCCTCAGGGAAGGGGACAATGCTGGTTTGGGGTGAGGAGCTGGAAGTGGGGTGGCATCTTGCAAATCTGAGCTCTGACGGCAGCAAAATCTGGCCTGGAGGACTTCAATGCATCACTTTAGGGTGGATTTGAATATTTTGTCATGTTTAAACACTGAGCTGTCAAACTCAGCTTTATCAAACATCAATTTACTGCCCAAAAAAACCCATTTTGGGGCAATTTTTAGTGCCATGAGGGCACCTGTTGTGTGTGGGGGCAGCTCAGTGAGGAGTAGGCTCAGGGGAGGGAGTCAGGGACGCACTGCCAGGGATGGATGGATGGATACCCTGGAAAACCTTGAACTGCCCTGTCCTGGTGGGCAAAGATCTGGGAATGTCTCTCAGGAGAGCAGCCCTGGGATGTTCAGGATGTTCAATCCATGGGAGATCAGCTCTGGAATGTTCAGGATGTTTGATCTGTGGGAGATCAGCCCTGGCGTGTTTGGGATGCTCCATCCATGGGAGAGCAGCCCTGGGATGTTCAGGATGTTCAGTCCATGGGAGAGATCAGCTCTGGAATGTTCAGGATGTTCAGTCCATGAAAAATACAGCCTTGGGATGTTCAGGATGTTTGATCCATGGGAGATCAATCCATGGGAGAGCAGCCCTGGGATGTTCAGGATGCTCCATCCATGGGAGATCAGCTCTGGAATGTTCAGGATGTTGGAGCTGTGGGAGATCAGCCTTGGCGTGTTTGGGAAGCTCCATCCATGGGAGAGCAGCCCTGGGATATTCAATCCATGGGAGATCAGCCTTGGGATGTTCAGGATGTTTGATCCATGGGAGATCAATCCATGGGAGATCAGCCCTGGGATGTTCAGGATGTTTGATCTGTGGGAGATCAGCCCTGGCGTGTTTGGGATGCTCCATCCATGGGAGAGCAGCCCTGGGATGTTCAGGATGTTCAATCCATGGGAGAGATCAGCTCTGGGATGTTCAGGATGTTCAGTCCATGGAAAATGCAACCTTGGGATGTTCAGGATGTTTGATCCATGGGAGATCAATCCATGGGAGATCAGCCCTGGCATGTTCAGGATGTTTGATCCATGGGAGATCAATCCATGGGAGATCAACCCTGGGATGTTCAGGATGTTGGATCTGTGGGAAATCAACCCTGGCGTGTTTGGGATGCTCCATCCATGGGAGATCAGCCCTGGAATGTTCAGGATGCTGAATTTCTGGGAGATGAAACCCTCAGATGTTTGGGATGTTCAGTCCAGGGAAGATTAGCCCTGGGATGTTCAATCCATGGGATGTTCAGCCCTGAGATATTCAGGATGCTGAATCCATGGGAGATCAATCCTGGGATGTTCAGAGCATGGGAAATGCAGCCCTGGCATGTTCAGGATGCTCCATCCATGGGAGAGATCAGCCCTGGGATGTTCAATCCATGGGAGATCAGCTCTGGAATGTTCAGGATGCTGAATCCATGGGAGATGCAACCCTCAGATGTTCAGGATGTTCAATCCATGGAAAACACAGCCCTGGAATGTTCAGAATGTTCAATCCATGGGAGATCAGCTCTGGGATGTTTGGGATGTTCAATCCATGGGAGATCAGCCTTGGGATGTTCAGGATGCTGAATCCATGGGAGACGCAACCCTCAGATATTTGGGATGTTCAATCCATGGAAAACACAGCCCTGGCATGTTCAGGATGTTTGATCTGTGGGAGATCAGCCCTGAGATGTTCAGGATGTTCAATCCATGGGAGATCAGCTCTGGAATGTTCAGGATGCTGAATCCATGGGAGATGCAACCCTCAGATGTTTGGGATGTTCAATCCATGGGAGATCAGCCCTGGGATGTTCAATCCATGGGAGATCAGCCCTGGGATGTTCAATCCATGGGAGATCAGCTCTGGAATGTTCAGGATGTTTGATCTGTGGGAGATCAGCCCTGGAATGTTTGATCTGTGAGAGATCAGCCCTGGGATGTTCAGGATGTTCAATCCATGGGAGATCAGCCCTGGAATGTTCAATCCATGGGAGATCAGCCCTGGAATGTTCAATCCATGAGAGATCAGCCATGGGATGTTCAGGATGTTCAATCCGTGGGAGATCAGCCATGGAATGTTTGATCCATGGGAGATCAGCCCGGGGATGTTCAGGATGTTCAATCCATGGAAAACACACCCCTAGCATGTTCAGGATGTTCACTCCATGGGAGATCAGCCCTGGAATGCCCAATCCTCACTACAAAACTCTCCTGAGCACCTCCCAATCCCCTTTGGGTCCCCCTGCCCAGAGCTGACCTCCAAACCCCAAACCCCCAAATACCCAGAGCACCTTCCCAAAACCCCCAACCCGGGAGGGGCCGGGCGCCCTTCCCCAGCCCAGGGAAGCAGGAGAACATCTGGGAGGACGGGAAACGCGTCCTCCTCGTCCTGCCTCGATATTGCTTCGCTCAAGCAAAAATAAATTGGAAAAGAAAATTGGCCCTTGCACCAATTTGGGGCAGTTTGTGGATTGTGCAGCGTGGCAAAGCCCCCGACGGTGATGGATCGCTGCATTAACCCAGAGCTGCGTGCCCTGATTCCCTTTTATTACCACTGGTGGTGGCAGACAGAAAAACAGATTACACTGGAGATCAAATCGATAGGAACTTTATTTACTGGCCTTTTAAAAACATATTTCTGGGCTTTATAAAAACATACGGCAGATGCCAGGGATGGGCCTTGTCTCCTTGTTAAAAAGCAATTTACCTGTGCTGGAGCTGCTACCTTTTACCTGCTCCTCCAGATTTGTTTTCATCCCAAGGTTTGACAACTTCCTTAGAGGCTTCTTTAGGCCGTGCCATCACTTTTTTAGGATACAGGAAGGAATTGGATTTTTTTTTTTTTCACAACAAAATCTAGAAATAAAGTGTTTTTCTCAAGGTTTCTACCCCAAACTCAACTTTTTAAAACTTGTTGTTGCAAGCAGCCGATTTGCACCTGCCTGAGCTCAGCTCCTTCCTGCTGCTCCTCAGCTCTCTGGGATAAAGGAATTTCCAAGCTGGGATGAAATAGGGATGGGGAGAACCCCCTGAGCTGTGTGACCCATGGGCTTTCTGTGACCCTCAGGGCTGGCTTTGAGCTTTCTGTGCCTAAACCTGTGAGCAGCACCCAGGGGTGGGGCTGTGGAGGTCCTGGGAATTGGGGCTGGGCCCTTGGGAATGGGAATAAAGGCATTTCCAAGCTGGGATGAAATAGGGATGGGGAGAAGCCCCCCGAGGTGTGTGACCCATGGGATGGGACCCTCAGGGCTGGCTTTGAGCTTTGTGACCCATGGGATGGGACCCTCAGGGCTGGCTTTGAGCTTTCTGTGCCTAAACCCGTGAGCAGCACCCAGGGGTGGGGCTGTGGGGCTGGGGAGGTCCTGGGAATTGGGGCTGGGCCCTTGGGAATGGGAACCCAGGGAGGGAAGAGCAACAGGAGGAGGAGGAGTTTCCCCAAGAACCCACAGAAAATCCACTCTGGTTCTTTTCCCCGGTTCTCCCCCTTCTGTGAAGCACTTGGTGGCCTGGCTGGGGACAGGCCTGGTTTGGGACAAGCCTGATTCATAAAGAGTTTTGTGTTCCCATTATTCGGGCACTCATTTGTGTGAGGAAATTCATTTTCTTTAACAAAGGCAAGGGCAGCTTTGTTCCATCTCCTCCCGGGATGTGCTGCAGGGGTGGCAGGAGGGGACGTGCAGCTGGCTGGGGAGGGAGGGACCTTTTTGTGGCACCCAGGTTCCATCCCCGCCGTGCTGCAGAAGATGGTTGGAAGCAGAAGATTTCTGACAGTTTGTGTATCCCTGCTGGCTCATGGAGCCGTCTGGAGCTGAGGAGCCACCAGCGTGGTTTTCTGCCTCTCTCAGCCCTGTCTGGGCTCCTCACAAACAATGGCCCAACATTCCTGCCCGCTGCTGTCAGCCGGGATTGCCGGGCTTAGCCCAAGCCCCCGGTGCTGAGCCCCTCCCTGCCGGGCTGGGTTCCCATGGCCCGGGATGCTCGCTGGCATTCCAGCACCCCCGGCTCCACAGGGGGAATGGCGTGAGGGAGCTGAGCTTCCACAGGGCCTCTTTGAGGGCTCTGGAGAGGGGAGGCAAAGGCAAAATGAATGTGGTGTGTGCTGAGGGCTCTGCGTGCTGCCCCAGCCCTGTCCTCTGCTGACCCCCTGCTGCCATATCCATGGGGGATTTATTGGGATGTGACCCCTCCGAGCCAAGAACTGCTCAGATTCATCCTTTTGGGGAGCAGGAGGGTTTTTCTTCTTGTTGGGAATGGCTGGAGTGGTTCATGAGCATCCCAGGGGTGCTGTCCCCTGTGTGCTGAGGGCTCTGTGCGCTGCCCCAGCCCTGTCCTCTGCTGACCCCCTGCCACCCTTTCCATGGGGAATTTCTTGGGATGTGACCCCTCCGAGCCAAGCACTGCTCTAATTCCCATCCTTTTGGGGAGCAGGAGGGTTTTTTTGCCTCCATGGGAACGGCTGAAGTGGTTCACCAATATCCCAGGGGGTGTTGTCCCCTGTGTGCTCACCCAGCCCTGTCCTCTGCTGACCCCCTGCCCCCTTTTATTGGGATGTGACCCCTCTGAGCCAAGCACTGCTCAAATTCATCCTTTTGGGGAGCAGGAAGGATTTTCCCCTTGTTGGGAACGGCTGGAGTGGTTCAGCAGCATCCCAGGGGTGTTGGGGTGCTCTGGACCTGTGTGCTGAGGGCTCTGTGTGCTGCCCCAGCCCTGTCCTCTGCTGACCCCCTGCCACTGTTCCATGGGGGATTTATTGGGATGTGACCCCTCTGAGGTGAGCACTGCTCAGATTCCCATCCTTTTGGGGAGCAGGAAGGATTTCCCCTTGATGGGAATGGCTGGAGTGGTTCACCAGCATCCCAGGGGTGCTGTCCCCTGTGTGCTGAGGGCTCTGCGTGCTGCCCCAGCCCTGTCCTCTGCTGACCCCTTGCCACTGTTCCATGGGGGATTTATTGGGATGTGACCTCTCCAAGCCAAGCACTGCTCTAATTCCCATCCTTTTGGGGAGCAGGAAGGATTTTCCCCTTCATGGGAATGGCTGGAGTGGTTCACCAGCATCACAGGGGTGCTGTCCCCCACCAGGCCCTGGTGCCACCGCAGGGGACCGGGGGGCAGCTGGTGCCACACGCCAGGACAGCCTCGTTCCATGAGCAATCCTGGCAGGAATGTCACTTCACATCCATCTCCTGACCTCCCCGTTCTCTGCACCTTTAACCACCCCGGACAAACGTGGTTTCCCCCGAAGGCAGAGGCCGGGAAGCACCTCCGGGTCATCCCCGTGCCTCGGCATCCCCCGCTCGCTCCTCGTTTTCCGCAGCAAAAAAAAAGAAAAAGAAAAAAAAATGTTTGAAGGCGCCGCTGATTTTTTCCCTTTGATCCCTGTAAACACTATACAGTAATCAAAGTTTAAGCTGCTTTGGGTGAAATAATTGCTTAACAATCATATAAGACAAAGTGATTCAACAAATGACAATTAGGACTTGTGATCTACAGAACAGATGCATTCAGTGTAGCATATTATAATGTGCTAATAGGAGATTGACAGCACAATAATAGGAGAGAACAGCCACTCAGCCTATAATTCCCAACCAAATGTGAGGCTGTCCACAGAGCTCAAATCCGAACAGGCTGTAAAATTAGAGGTAAGAAGGCACAAGTTTCACAAAGACTCATTAGCAGGTTGGCTGTGAATTTCCAAGGAAGGGGGGAAAATTCCTGCTGGAGGATTTACTCGCGAAAGGAAGGAAGGGGAGGGGGGAAACCTCAACCTCCGCACGTCTTTACGCTGGGAATGAGTAACCTCGATCACACCGGGCTCCAACAGGCTGGAGCTGCTGCCGGATGCCAGGCAGGCTCGGGAGCAGAGGGGCTCGTCCTGCGGGGGATGCACGGAGCAGACACCGGCGTGCGAAGGACCGAACGAAATGAGGATTGATATGAGCACGGAGCTCCGGCGGGCGTTCCCGACGGGAATTGGGCACTTCCCAAGCCTTAAATGATGCTGATGGGTGACAGGGCCACCCTTTAGCCCTGTCCATGGCAATTAGGGCTGGTGCTTTGCGTTGTCTGTGGGGGCACGGAGCGATGGGGACGTGCGCGGGAGTGGAGCTGTCAATCTGCACGGCCCTGGCACGTGCGGAGGCAGGAGCTGGGATCCATCCCTGAACCCCTCCACACCCCGGGATAACGTTCTCCGTGTGCTGCTCCTTCCGCAGAGATCAAAGCGACTCCAAATTCCCAGCTCTGGTGACAAAACAGATTTCAGCTCGTCTCTCGTCCTTGCCGTGCCCCGCGCACGTGTTCCACCAATGTGGGATTTGGCCATGTTTTATTATTAAATAAACATGCCAGAAAATGCACTTTTTGTGCATGGGGGAGGATGAGAAGGTTTGGTAATTAAAACTTCCATCCATCAACGCTTTGCTCCCAGAGATAATTGTGTGGCTCCCGCAGATGGATGTTTGGTGTGGAATTAACCAGTGGGAATTGGTGCTGCTGTGTCTGAGGGGATGGGATGTGCCAGGGGCTGCCCAGGATTCCAGTGGAATATCCTGGGCAAGGTGTGATCGTGCTCTGATTGGGAATTTTGCTTTTTGTCTCCATTTATTACATGGGCAAGTGCTTTAGATCCACTTTATTTTCACCTGCAAATCCCAAAACAGCAGGGATGCACCTGCCAGGTGGGTCTGGCATAAAAAATAGAGATTTTACATGAATTTTATTAATTGCAGAGCCAAACTGAGTTGTAGAAACAGATAAATCTGTTGAAAACAACCTGATTTTTCTTTCCCCTTGCCCCATCTTTGGATTTTCCCAGCCTGGGATGTGCCAGCGTGGGCGTCGTGGGGCACTTGGAATTTCAGAGCCTTTAACCGAGGTGACACTGGAGACAAAGCTGCAAAGATCCCTCCCCTCATCCCAACTCCAGGGTTTATTTTTGAGGAGAGCCTTAGGAAGCGCTGCCCCCGCAGAGGCTGGAGCCCATCTGGGTTTCAGAGCTCCCACGGGGTGATCGAAGGCAGATCAATGAGCCCCGAGGGGACCTGTCACAATTGTGGTGTCAGGAACGTGCCCCGGACCCGCCTGGGCTTTTTCAAAAGGAATTAATGGCATTTTGGGTGGGCAGGAGGGTTTATAGCAGCAGGCAGGTTCCTCCTGATGCTCCTGGTGCTTGAAAATTGAATTTGTGGGGTTTGGAATTGTGTGTAGTTATGGGGGAGCTGAGTATGGCTCCTCTTCATCTTCCTCATCCTCCAGGCATCCTCCTCAGCTCCTCATCTCCTGACTCTGTGGAGCTTCTGCTCTGGCCTTGGGCATTTTTTGGGGTGGGAAAGGCCCCAGACCCACCTGGGCTTTTTCAAAAGGAATTAATGGCATTTTGGGTGGGCAGGAAGGTTTATAGCAGCAGGCAGGCTCCTTCCCATGTTCCTGGCACTTGAAAATTGAATTTGTGGGGTTTGGAATTGTGTTTAATTATGGGGGAACTGGACATGGCTCCCCTTCATCTTCCTGGCATCCTCCTCATTCTCCCCAGCTCCTCCTGACTCTGTGGAGCTTCCCTGCTCTGACCTTGGACATTTTTTGGGCTGGGAAAGGCCCCAGACCCACCTGAGCTTTTTCAAAAGGAATTAATGGCATTTTGGGTGGGCAGGAGGGTTTATAGCAGCAGGCAGGTTCCTCCTGATGTTTCTCATGCTTGAAAATTGAATTTGTGAGGTTTGGAATTGTGTTTAATTATGGGGGAGCTGAGTATGGCTCCCCTTCATCTTCCTGGCATCCTCCTCATTCTCCCCAGCTCCTCCTGACTCTGTGGAGCTTCCCTGCCCTGGCCTTGGACATTTTTTGGGCTGGGAAAGGCCCCAGACCCACCTGGGCTTTTTCAAAAGGAATTAATGGCATTTTGGGCGGGCAGGAGGGTTTATAGCAGCAGACAGGCTCCTCCTGATCCTCCTGGTGCTTAAAAATTGAATTTGTGGAGTTTGGAATTGTGTTTAATTATGGGGGAGCTGGTTATGGCTCCCCTTCATCTTCCTGGCATCCTCCTCATTCTCCTCAGCTCCTCCTGATTCCATGGAGCTTCTGCTCTGGCCTTGGACATTTTTTGGGGTGGGAAAGGCCCCAGATTCACCTGGGCTTTTTCAAAATGAATTAATGGCATTTTGGGTGGGCAGGAGGGTTTATAGCAGCAGGCAGGTTCCTCCTGATGTTTCTCCTGCTTGAACATTGAATTTGTGGGGTTTGGAATTGTGTTTAATTATTGGGGAGCTGGTTATGGCTCCCCTTCATCTTCCTGGCATCCTCCTCATTCTCTCAGCTCCTCCTGATTCCATGGAGCTTTTCTGCCCTGGCCTTGGACATTTTTAGGGCTGGGAAAGGCTCCAGGACCTCTGGAATTGTGGCTGGGTGTGCTGGGGGGGTCTTTGCTCCATCACTCTCCCCACTCCAGGCAGGTGTTGCTCTCCCTGATTTTCAGGGGGCTCTGGGAGCAGCCAGGCTCTGCTGGGTTTCTGTGGGATGTGAAAGCTGCCGGATACACGGCTGGAAAATCTGGGAATTGGGAATTGCCAGGCGCTGTGTGGAGGGCAGCGAGGTGTGGGAGAGGAGTTTGCCTGGCAAACACACCCTGACCCTGCTGCCACCCTCCCGTGGGACCATCCAAGCATCTCCCAGCCCGGCTCTGGCATCTGGGATGCCTGGAGCCTGCTCGGAGCCCGAATTTTGGCAGCAGATGCCCTTGAGCAGCCCTTGCCAGGTCCCTTCCTGGCAGGGAATCCTGCTCCGTCCTGCTCTGCCGCTCCAGCTGCACTTCCCAAACATCACCTCCCACCGCAGGGAGCATCCCGGGGAGCTCAGCCCCAGCCCCGGGCTCGGAGCATCACTGCCGGAGCCTTCCCTCCTCCCCTGCAGCATCTTCGCGGTGCCTCCCCGCCAGCACAGGAGCCTTTTTTCCATGGATGAGTAATTCTTCCCAATTTGGGGGCTCCTTCCTGCGCTGTAACAACCCCGAGCTCGCCTGCCTTTTTCTTTTTCCAGCTGCCATCTCCAGCAGAAATTCCCCTTTTTTTTTTCCTTTTTTTCTTTTTTTTTCTTTTCTTTTTTTTTCCCCGGCAGGAGGGGAGGGGCTGGGAGGAGGGGAGAGGGGGGAGATCTCGGTTATACAATCCGGGGTTGGGGCGACTATTTTGGATCCCTCCTTCCTGCCTCCAAATTGCAGCTCCGAATGTGACAAGTTACAAAACACTTGAGTCATTTCTCTCTCTCTCTCTCTCTCTCGAGCGCGCTCGCTGCCTTTTTCCCCCACAAGGGTTTGGGTTGGTTTAAAGGGGAAAAAAAAAATTTAAAAAAAGAATAAAAAGCAGGATGGGGATGGGGAGGGGGGGGGAAAAGGCGGCTCCCAACCCGGGGGGCTGCGGGCAGCCCCCACGCAGGGGAACTCGCGGGGCTGTTTATGTAAGATGCTCATGTTCTGCTGAGCTGCAGCGAGAGCTGTTGTCGATTCCCAGGAAAACCCACGGCTGCCCACGTAGGATCTCCCGAGCAGGGTTGTGTAACGGGGAGCCAGGCAGCCCGAGGGGGGAAACGGGAGATCCTGCCTGGGGAGGGGGGAAAGCAGCGATGGCTGCGTTGGAAGGAGTGGGAAAAGTCCGTGGTGCCGGGGAAATGCGGCTGTTAGGATGTGCTGCCAGGAGGTTTTGGGGTGATTTGGGCTGGTTTCACCTCTC
>CM019928.1:3820825-3868380 GCA_009764595.1 Geothlypis trichas
CCTTTCCTTTCCTTTTCCTTTTCCTTTTTCCTTTTTTCCTTTTCCTTTTCCTTTTCCTTTTCCTCTCCCTCTCCCTCTCCCTCTCCCTCTCCCTCTCCCTCTCCCTCTCCCTCTCCCTCTCCCTCTCCCTCTCCCTTCCCCTTCCCCTTCCCCTTCTCCTTCTCCTTCTCTTTCACCTTCTCCTTCTCCTTCTCCTTCTCCTTCTCCTTCTCCTTCTCCTTCTCCTTCTCCTTCTCCTTCTCCTTCTCCTTCTCCTTCTCCTTCTCCTTCTCCTCTCCTTCTCCTTCTCCTTCTCCTTCTCCTTCCCCTTCCCCTTCCCCTTCTCCTTCTCCTTCTCCTTCTCCTTCTCCTTCTCCTTCTCCTTCTCCTTCTCCTTCTCCTTCTCCTTCTCCTTCTCCTCTCCCTCTCCCTCTCCCTCTCCCTTTTTCATGGGGTATCCCTGAGATGAGCTGGTCCAGGAGAGGCTGCTGGCAGAGAGGGAACTGCTGCCTGGTACCTTTCCCTTTGGAAGGTGAAGGAATGTTTGGCACACAGACTTTTGTTACCTTTTGGTCTTCTCTTGTTGGAATGTCACTGTAGGGACAGAGCAGAGAGGAGCAAAGCCACTGTGGCCCCTGCACTAACTGCTGCCTTCACACACGTGGTTTTCCCAGCAAAATCCAGGATTTGGGATAGAGATACCTGCAGGTGGATGGGAGGATCCCTGTGGAGTCCCTACCTGAGTGATGTCACCCATATCCCACCCAGACATCCAGAGTTTAAACCCTAACAGACACCACCTTTCCAGGAAAATCCTTTATAAACCATGTAACTACCCACATCCAGGGTAGGAATTGCACTTTTCCCAAGGGCTTGAGGCCACAAGGCAGAGCTGTGGCCAAGGAAAAGCTCAGCCTCCTCTTTGCACACCTCAACACACCAAAAAACCTCCTCCACGAGGCCAAGCGTGCAATTCAAACCCCGCTACGCGCACACACAAACCATGGCAGCCTCCAAACAGTGAATTAAACGAGGATGAAAGGCAAATGCCAGCTCTGGCAAAACCCTAGGAAAGGAGCCATCAGCTCTCTGCAGCGTCCTGGGAATTTCAAACCACGCCAATGGAATTTGGCCGCTCCATTTCATTCGCTGTCAATCAGCGTCGCTGCTACTGATGCTTCCTCCTCGTTTGAGATCCCCCATTTCTTTTGGCGATGCCCAGAGCTCAGTTGTATCCCAGCCAGGCAGCCCTCATCACCAAGCGATTAAATCAGCGGGAAAAAACCCAGGAGAGACGTCTCCTCTCAGACATAATAGTAAAAAGGGGGCGGCAGGGACGGGAGGGGGGCGACGGCTCCGGGTCTATTTCTGCTCTGATGTGTCCTGGCGCCGCCGGAGCCTTCCCCGGGTGCTGAGCTGGGATCACCAGCTGCAGGTGGCAAAGCAGGGTGTGCAGGGAAGGCTCCTGCACCAAGCTGGGTTTTCCTGGTGTTCAAAGTGCCTGGGCCCAGGGGTTGGTTCTGGTTTGGGGCCTGTTTTGGGTTCTGTGCTGCCACAGCCGTGCTGGGTTCCCGTGGGTGCTGTGACTGCATGGAGGGATTGGGGTGTTGGGGAATGTGAGCATCACAGCAGGGCCTGGGCATTGACATGCAAGGGTTCTGATCCCTGAACATCCTGATATCTGAGTGTCCTGATCCCTGAACATCCTGATATCTGAGTGTCCTGATCCTGAATATCCTGATATCTGAGTGTCCTGATCCCTGAACATCCTGATATCTGAGTGTCCTAATCCCTGAACATCCTGATATCTGAGTGTCCTGATCCCTGAACATCCTGATATCTGAGGGTCCTGATCCCTGAACATCCTGATATCTGAGTGTCCTGATCCCTGAACATCCTGATATCTGAGGGTCCTGATCCCTGAATATCCTGATATCTGAGTGTCCTGATCCCTGAGCACCTTGATCCCTGAGCGTCCTGATCCTTGGGCATCCTGATCCCTGAGCAGCCTGATCCCTGAGTATCCTGATCCTTGGTCATCCTGATCCTTGGGCATCCCAACCACTGAACATCCTGATCCTTGGGCATCCTGCTCCCTGAACCTCCTGATTCTTGGGCATCCTGACCCCTGAGCACCCTGATTCTTGGGAATCCTGATCCTTGGGCATCCTGACCTTTAGGCATCCTGATCCCTGGGTATCCTGACCCCTTAATATCCTGATTTCTGAGCATCCTCATCCTTGGGCATTCTGATCCTTGGACATCTTGGTCTCTGAGAATCCTGATCCTTGAGCATCTTGATCTTTGGGCATCGTGATCATTGGGCATCCCAACCCCAGAGCATCCTGATCCCTGAGCATCCTGATCCTTGAACATCCTGATCCTTGAACATCCTGATCCTTGAACATCCTGATCCTTGAGCATCCTGACCCCTGAGCATCCTGATTCTTGGGCATCCTGATTCTTGGGAATCCTGATCCTTGGGCATCCTGATCTCTGAGCATCCTGATCCTTGAGCATCTTGACCTTTGGGCATCCTGATTCTTGAGCATCCTGATCCTTGAGCATCCTGGTCCTTGAGCATCCTGATTCTTGGGCATCCTGATCTCCAAGCATCCAATCCTCTGAGCATCCTGACCCCTGAGCACCCTGGCTCTGAGCATCCCTCTCTTCAAATATCCTGACCCCTAATCATCCCAGCCCCCAATCATCCCAACCCCCAGCCATCCCAGCCTCCAACCATCCCAGCCTCTGAGCATCCTGACCTCTGAGCATCCTGACTCCCAAGCATTCCATCCTCCAAGTCCCCCAGCTGTTGAACATCCTGCCCCTCCAGCATCCTGCCTCCAAGCATCCCCGGCCCTGAGCATCCTGGCCCCATGCCTTCCTTGGGAGCAGCTTCCTCCCAGCCTCTAAAATCAAATGTTTTAATAACAGGCTGTAAAATGACCATGGAGAGACAGGGGAAATAATTGTGTGATCCAGGGTTATCAGTTCACCAAGTGTTTCCTGGCCTGGATTTGGGCATTCCCAGGATAAAACTGAGTGATGAGGGCTTCCTTAATGAAAGTGCCTGTCCCTAGGAAACACCAGGGTGACCATTCCAACCCTGTTGCGTCTGAGTGCTTCTGAACCCCTTTTTCCTGCAGGAATTTGCAGCAGCAGCCTGACCCTGGCTTTGTGTGTGTCAGTCCTGGGCTGTTGGAAGTTGCTTTTATTTGTTTTATGGTTGTTTTTAGTTCTTTTTAAGGATTTTATGTTTAAACATAAAGATTTAGGAAATCCCACACTGCTCATCACATCCCTGGGGCAGCTCCAGCCACTGCCACCACACCTGGGCTCAGATCCCAGCTTTTCCCACACGAAACAAAACCTCTGGGGCTGGGAATCCTAAACTTGCCATCCCAGAGGACCATCCACGAGAGGCTGCACATCCGGGCTGGGGAGTGATGGTTCTGGGGGGTTGTTTGTTTGGGAAACAGGATCAGAAATAAGCCCTGGAGTTGTGGTGTGGCCCCAGCACAGGGCTGGGCCAGCCACTGCTTTTCCATTCCAGAAATGTCACTGAGTCACGAATGACTCAGAATTATAATGGGAGACATTTCCAACCCCGTGCATGACTCGGAGACGTCTTCCAGGGATATTAGAGCTGTTTGTAAAGTCCAGGCCTTGCCCTGGCGCTGTCCCTCCCTCCCTGGCTGCTTGGTGTCCCCTCCTTGGCCAGGGTGACAGCCCAGCGTGTGGTGGCAGCCGGGATGTGGCTGAGGATGCTCCTCGGTGTCCCATGGGATCAGGGGGACATTCTGAGGGATCAGGGGGATGCATTAACTCTCCCATCAGGTGGCAGGTGTCTATTAAAGTGCCTCCCATCACCGCTGCCTCCAGCCTGCCCTTGACCCGGGGCTGGCCCAGCAGACAGCTCCGTGTCACACGTGCCCCCCGTGGGTGACCTCAGCACAGAGGTGGCCACAGCTCCCGGGGTTTTGGCTGCCAGAGGGGGGGATTTGTGTCTGAGCATCATCAGGGGTCACTCTGCCACCCTTCCCTCCCCTTCCCACGCAGGGAAATTTCCCTCCTGCTCCTGGATGATGGGAAAGGGACAGGTCTATGAGGTGTCCCCCTCTCACGGATGCGGTGGCGCTGAGGGGCAGCGCTCCCCTCGGAGATCCCTCAGCACCTCCTCTTCCCACAGCTCACCTCACCCCGGCCTCCAGAGCCAATTAATTAAGCAGGAATGAATGGAGGGAGGCGTTTGATCCAGTCAGACCAGTTCAGGGCTCTGGGTGGCCAGGGTGGGTTCCCGGTGCCATGCCGTGAG
This sequence comes from Geothlypis trichas, assembly GCA_009764595.1. Taxonomy (NCBI): domain Eukaryota; kingdom Metazoa; phylum Chordata; class Aves; order Passeriformes; family Parulidae; genus Geothlypis; species Geothlypis trichas. The sequence continues at coordinate 3,825,123 of CM019928.1, forward strand.
CCGGGCTCGAGCTTCCCTCCTCGCTGGAAATACTTTCTCACCAAATAGCATTAAATATTCCTGAGCTGTGAACATCTTGGACTGATTTTATTTTCCATAAATAAACTTGTTGGGAGATATTTGGAGATGGGCCTAAGCTGCAGAGCTTGGACTGGCTCCCAAATCTCGCTGCTGTTTGGGCTCGAGGGGTTGGTTCAGGATTGTTTCGAGCCTTATTTCGGTTTCATGGAGCTGGGATTAAAGAGGTGCCCTCAAACAGGACCCTCTCAGTGCTTTCCCAAAATCCCTGATCCCATCAAATGCTGTTGATGGTGGGAGAGGGGATCACAGTTGTCCCCTCCCCTCCAGACATAGCTTTGGGGTTATATCTACAGGGGGTAGGCATTTTGGAATCAGCATTTCCAGTGGGATCAGCTGGATTGTTCCAGAGGTACCAAATCCCAGTTTATTGGACTGGGATCATGGATGCTCCATATTTTAGGCACTGTGGGGTTTTGGGGCACAGATCCTTCCTCATCACACAGACAAGGTGCCCCTTGCCCAGCTGGAGATCCCTCCAGCCTATCCCAGTTCCTTGCTGGAAATTGTTACTTTCCAGATAGGACAAAGAAAAGCAGAAAAAGAGAGATGAAAAAAAAGGAAAAAAAAAAACCCAAACAATGATGTTTATTTATTTTCCAATGGGGAAATGAAGTGGGAGAGCTGCAAGGACATGTTTGCAAACCTGCTCCTGGCACAGCTCACCCAGAAGAGGCCGGATCCGGATCCGTGGGGCAGGGAGCTTTAATTCCCATCCTTCCCCAGCAGGGCCGAGCATCTCCCGCCTGTCCCTGTGCCTGATTAACAGTGACAAGGACAGGATTGCTCTTTTGGTGAGCGCACATGCTCCCCAAACCCCCGGCCATCCCTCAGCCTCGCCTTGCCTTCTTCTCCCTCAATCCCCAGGTTTATTCCGGGGGAAGAGGAGTCTAATCCGCCCTGTAAACTCTGTCACATCCTCATTAATTTGGCCATGTCTCCCTCGCTCGCCTTAGGGAAGCATCTCATTTTTAACGAGGCTCCGGGGGGGGCAAGGGCTTCATTTTGACAGCTGAGGTGGGAAAGGTGCCGAGTCAGGGCTCGGGCAGCTCCGGGGGCTGCGTTCCTTCGGCAGCTCCGCGCCGGGAATTTCCTCCCGGCTTCTTCCCCCACCTGGGCTGGGGCCGCTGCTCCCGAATTTCCTGGGGGTTAAAGCTGGGATGGGCACAGACCCAGAGCCCAGGATTTTCCTGGAAAGGTGGTGTCTGTTAGGGTTTAAACTCCAGGTGCTGCTGGTTTTCCATGGGGTTGGCACTGCTATCCCAGTGTGAGGCACTGCCCAACCTTTAGGAGAACCCCATGGCCCAGGAGCAGCTGCCCTGGCTCATTCTGGCCAATTCTGGCCAATTCTGGTCTTTCCCCCCCATTATTCCTAAATTCAAACATTTTGTAGTGAAATCTCATGGCATGGTCTTAATTCCAAAGAATATTGTGCATATATTCCAAGCAATCTTACATACATGACATATATTCCCAATTATTTTTATACATATTTTATATATTCATAATATTTTATATATATGATGTATTTTCCTAATATTCCAAATATATTATATATATACTGTATATTCCCAATCTATTACATATATAATGCATTTTCCCAATATTCCAAATATATTATATATATAATGTCTATTCCCAATCTATTACATATATAATGTATTTTCCCAATATTCCAAATATATTATATATATATTTGTATATGCCCAATATATTATATGTATAATGTATTTTCCCAATATTCTAAATATATTATATATGTATTTTGTATATTCCCAATATATAATATATATTATGTATATTACCAATATTTTATATATATTATGTGTTTTCCCAGTATTCCAAATACATAATATATATATACTGTATATTCCCAATATATTATAGATTTTATGTATTTTCCCAATATTCCAAATATATTATATATGTATTTTTTATATTCCCAATATATTATATATATATATTATGTATATTAACAATATTTTTAATGTGCTATGTGTTTTCCCTATATTCTAAATATATAATATATATACTGTATATTCCCAGTATATTATAGATATTATGTGTTTCCCCAATATTCCAAATATATTATATCTATATACTGTATATTCCCAGTATATTATATATTTTCCCAATATTCCAAATATATTATATCTATATTATGTATAATCCAAACATATTATAGATATTATGTATATTCCCAATTTATTATATATAATATTTATATTTCCAATCTATTATATATACATTATGTATTTCCCCAATTTATTATATATAATATTTATATTCCCATTATATTCTATATTATATACTTCCACATTTATTATCTATAATATTTCTATTCCCAATCTATTATATATAACACAGCTTTCCTATACATTTATTTTCTATTCCATCTCTTTAATTCTGTATCTGGCCCTGCATCCCTGATGTTTTCATGCAATATATATAATATATTGGAAATATAAATATTATATATAATAAATTGGGAATATACATAATATCTATATTTGGATTATACATAATATAGATCCATGGCTTTTCTGTGTAAGGCCAGTGGCTGATCCGTGGGGATCTTGCTCCATCCTGGGAGCTCTTCTAACCCATTCTAATGCAAATGTGCATTAGCTGATAATCGGAATGTTGAGTGGATTATTTCACCCCCAGACGAGCTGCTGCAAGGCAATTTTTTTTTCCCCTTTAAATATATTAAACCAAAAGAAAAAGAAAAAAAAAATCCAAACCAATCCACCCTGCCACAAAGAAACCCAATTTGGGGTTAGGATTGATCCCCGGGGATCTGGGCAGGAATCAGGATCTCTCTTTTTTCTCTGGAGGCCATAAATAAATGAAGAGCCACGACCTGGTGACACCCTCTAACAGCTTTATGGCGTGTGCACCGTAATTGCAGCAGCAAACATTTGTGTTGTAATTAAAGCCAGGAGCCACCAAACCATGAGAAATCAATTAAAAGGAATCCTCCCTGTGGGAGCAGCATCCCAGCCCTCCTGCTTGTCCTGCTAAGATGCTGCTTCATCCTTTCTCTCCATCCCCCCCAAAAAATCCCAATGAAGGTGTTGATTGCCCTAAATGTGGATTTTTCCTCCCAATCTCCTGGATGCTGGAGCATCCCTGCCCTGTGGTGTCCCAGCCCCACTGCTGGTGTTGATTTTGGTGGATTTTGGGAGTGGAGAGGTTGCCCTTGGGTGTGTCCCAATGTCCACATGAGATATGGGGTTTTTTTGGGAGAAGCCACAGGTTGGATGGTTGGGTAAAGGTGTCTGGTTCAGCTCCTGCCAGGAGAAACGAGCAGGAAATGGACATTTTTCCAGCAGGGTTTGAATTTTGGGGTATAAACAGGGAAGGGACACCAGCTCTTAGGAAAAGGACCCTGTCATGAGATCTCAGTAAAAAAAATTAGGGATAATGGGAGAAATCTACACCCATCTATCCCCAGAAGGGGCTTTAGGGTTTTTTAGGGTTTGGGTATAAACAGGGAAAGGAGATCAGCCCTTAGGAACAGGACCCTGCTGTGAGATCTCATTAAAAATATTTAGGGATAATGGGGGAAATCTACACCCATCTATCCCCAGGAGGGGCTTTAGGGTTTTTAGGGTTTGGGTATAAACAGGGAAAGGAGATCAGCCCATAGGAATAGGACCCTGCCGTGAGATCTCATTAAAAATGTTTAGGGATAATGGGGGAAATCTACACCCATCTATCCCCAGAAAGGGCTTTGGGGTTTTTTGGGGTTCATTGTAAAAAGGGAAGGGTCATCCCACTGCAGGAATCTTGGAATGCTGCTGTTGCCTCTGCTCCAACCCCTCAGCATCCTCCCCACACCCCCTCCCACCCCAGGAGCAGCTTTTGGCTGAACCCATCATCCCAAAAAGCGGGATTTGGTTGGGAGCTGCCATCCCCCCATCCTGGGACACTCCACCCACGGAGATCCAACTCCCCCCGTGCTTCAGGAGCTTGGAGAAAGGAGCTGAATCCACCAAAACAAACCCTTTCCCTGCACGTGTGGCTGCTTCCCCCGGGAGAGGCTGAGAGAGAGACTGAAGCGCATGTGACAGATGTTAATCGCATCATTTAATGCACTCCTGGAAGGCACTTGGATACAGGGATGGGGAGGAGCAGGAGAATGGAGCATTGTCTCCCATTTCCTGCAGCATCCCCCGGGAATGGATAACCCCAGGATGCACAGCTCACCCCGGGGAGTGAGGGAGGTGGGAATGGCAGCGAGGAAATTCGGGAGTTTTCTGGTGAATGCGCCCGTTTTGGTACAATAGGGTGGTAAAAAAGGCAGAGAAATTGGGTTTGTTTGGTTTCCAAAGGGGTGTTTGGGGGGAAAAGTGGAGAGGGTGAAATTGGGATGGTGGGATTACTTCTGATCCACAGCCTAGGCTAAACATGGATACAGGAGAGGGGAAAATGAGGATTCAGGGATTGTGGCTGGCCCACATCTGAGTATCCCTGGAGAAAACAGGGAATGCAGGAGAGGGGAAATAGGGATGGAGGGATCAGATCTAATCCACACCTGAGCATCCCTGGGGTACACAGGGAATACAGGAGAGGAGGAAATAGAGATGGAGGGATCACATCTGATCCACACCTGAGTATCCCTGGAGAAAACAGGGAATGCAGGAGAGGGGAAATAGGGATGGAGGGATCACATCTGATCCACACCTGAGCATCCCTCGGGTACACAGGGAATACAGGAGAGGGGAAATAGGGATGGAGGGATCACATCTGATCCACACCTGAGCATACTTGGAGAAAACAGAGAATGCAGGAGAGGGGAAATACAGATGGAGGAATCACATCTGATCCACACCTGAGCATCCCTGGAGAAAATACAGGGTACAGGAGAGAGGAAATAGGGATGGAGGGATTACACCTGAACATCCCTGTAGAAAACAGGGGATACAGGAGAGGGGAAAGTAAGGATCACTTCTGATCCACACCTGAGCATCCCTGGAGAAAACAGGGAATGCAGGAGAGGGGAAATAGGGATGGAGGGATCACATCTGATCCATATCTGAGCACCCTGGAGTAAGCAGGGAATGCAGAAGAGGGTAAATAGGGATGGAGGGACCACACCTGAACATTCCTGGAGCAAACAGAGAATAGAAGAGAAGGGAAAATAAGGATGGCATCTGATCCACACCTGAATATCCCTGGAGCAAGCAGGGAATAGAGGAGAGGGAAAATAGGGATGGTGGGATCACTTCTGGTCCTCAGCCAGGGCCAAACATGGGAACAGGAGAGGGAAAAATAATGATAGAGGGATCTCATCTGACCCACACCTGAACATCCCTGGAGTAAACAGGGAGTACAGGAGAAGGGAAAATGAGGATTTCACCTGATCCACACCTGAGCATCCCTGGAGCAAACATCCTGGAGAAAACAGGTAATAGAGAATAGGGGGAAATAGGGATGGAGGGATCACACTTGATCCACACCTGAGCATCTCTGGACTAGAATTGGATACAGGAGAGGGGAAAATAGGGATGGAGGGATCAGATCTGATCCACACCTGAGCATCTGTAGACCAAACATGGATACAGGAGAAGAGGAAATAGGGATGGAGGGATCAGATCTGATCCACACCTGAGCATCTCTAGACCAAACATGGATAAAGGAGAGGGGAAAATGAGGATGGAGGGATCAGATCTGATCCACACCTGAGCATCCCTGGACTAGAATTGGATACAGGAGGAGGGAAAGAGGGATGGAAGGATCATGCCTGATCCACACCTGAGCATCCCTGTACAGAATGAGAGACACAAGAAAGAAAATTATTGTGGAAGGATCATTCCTGATGCACACCTGAGCATCCCTGGAGAAAATACCTCCTGCTTGGCCTGGGGAATGATGAAACCCCACCCGACATCCATCGTGGGTGGGTTGGAGAGGGGAATTGCATTTCCAAGGCAGGAGCAGCATCCCATGGGCTGCTTCCCTGATTGAATTCCCCCTTGGTGACCCGGGAAGGTAATTGAGGCTCGGGGGAGCCGGGGCAGATGGCACCCCCTGGAAATCAGCACCTCCAGGCACCCCCCTGAGCCGGGCAGCAATTGAGGCCAGCCGACTGGAAGGTGCCTAAAAGTAATCAACTTATTGCCTAATAGATTTCTCAGTCATGAATTCCCCGTGCTCCAGATGCCCCCCAATCAGAGCAATTATGGATTTAAATGGAGCTGGAATCCGTGGTGCAGAAAATGCCCGTTTTAGCGGGAGACTGGCCAGAGGTGAGGGACCTGTAACACCCCTGGTAATGAAAGCTCTTCACAGCTTGCCGTGTTCCACCCGGGAATAATTGCTGCAGCCTGTGATACGGATCCGGCTGCGTTAATGATGCCCTGTTCCTTTTCACAGGACTCCTTTCAGCTTTCCCCCAGTTTATTTTATTTTTTTGTTTGTTTTGTTGGGTTTTTTTTATTTTTTGGGGTTTTTTTCCCCGGGATTTCAAAGCGCCGAGGCACGGTGGGAATTAGCACGTTAACGCGGCTGTTGTGGGGCTCGGGGTGTTTCCAAATGTTGTTGCCGAGATCCATTAACGGAGCGCCGGGGATCGGGAGCCTCGGGAGAGGGTGGCTGGAGGGGAATGGAATGTGACACGGGTGTCATCCCTCTGTCCATCCCAGCTGGAATTTATTCGCCCTGACAGGATGGATTTATCAGAACAAAACATACATCAGGAATTAAAAAAAAAAAATTAAAAAAAAAAATTTGGATTGGAAATAAAACTCCCATTAACTTCCAAATGAAAACCACATCCAAGGGAGACAGTTGGCTTCTCCTCTGAGTTTATTATTAAATATTTTACCAGGGAGGGAAGTTCTGAGCTGAGCATCTTTTCCCTCCTGTTCCTGGCAAGAGCAGTTTGTGTGGAGGGAGGGTGAGCTCTTGGTTGTTTTCCCGAAGCTCTTTCACGGGGTAGCTGGGTGTAGATTTCTCCCATTATTCTTAGATTTAAGCAGTTTTTAATGAGCTCCTAAGGCAGGGTCCTATCCCTAAATGATATTGGGAATGTGTCTCCCAATATATCCCTATCTATCTGGAATATAGTCTACATTTCCATACAGTACATATTTAGAATATGTAAACATTATATAGATAATACATAGAGAATACATAGAGAATATAGTCTATATTTCCATGTAGAACATATTTTAAAATGCTAGAAATTTATATTAAAATATACAAATATATCTATTATAGATGGAAATATAGATATCATATTTATTCCAAATATATATTATATATTATGTGTTACATATTATGTACAATGTATTATATATGATATAATACATAATACATAATATATAATATGTAATATATAATACATAATATATAATGTATTATATATTATATATTATATATTATATATTATATATTATATATTATATAGTATATAGTATATAGTATATAATATATCATATATCATATATTATATATTATATATTATATATTATATATTATATATTATATATTGTATATTGTATATTATATATTGTATATTGCATATGATATTGTGCATTAACTCTAATATATAATATTATATATTATATCTACTTTATAAGAATATATCTACTTTATAAGTTATTTTATTTGCTGCACAAGGGAGGGACACAGGCCCCGTCTGTTCTTTTGGATGCTCACACCTCAGCAGCAGCAAACTCCAGGCGCAGGGAGGGGATTCCAGCAGGTAAATGATGCCGTGGGCGGGTCAGCGCCGCATCCCCAGGGATGGAGCCGGACCGAGCATCTCCGTCCGCTCTTGAAACGCTTTAATTTCCCCCCAAATGGAACCGAGATGTGTTTTTTCCCTCCATGTCTTTGCTCCCGAGGGGCTCCGGGATTAATTTCCTGGGGTGACCCTGGGGGCCGCAGCCGCACGACCCCTGCCCGAGGGGCCGCGGGGAGCGGAGGGGACGCGCGGCCGCCGCTCCGGAGCTGGGGGCGCTCCCGAAATGGCATTTGCGCCTCATCCCACCCCGGAGCGGCCCCGCCGAGCCCAGATTCAATTACCGGCCCCGGCAGCGCCGTCCCCGGGGACAGCAGGGTCACCGTCCCCCCGCAGCCCGGGACCCCCCGGTGGCCTCGGGGGCGGCCTCGGGTCCCTGCGGAGGGGTCGGGGTGTGCTGGGAATGAGCAATGAGCAGGGGGACAGCGACGGGGGGTTGTGGTGCTGTGAGGTGCCCAGGACCAGGTGAGAGATGAGAATTTGACTTCATCTTCTCAGAAGGCTGATTTATTATTTTATTTCATTTTTTCATTTATTATTTCATTATATTATATTATATTATATTATATTATATTATATTATATTATATTATATTATATTATATTATATTATATTATATTATATTATATTATATTTCATTATATTAATATATATTATTTTCTATATTTCATTATATTATTATAATATATATTATATTATATTATATTATATTATATTATATTATATTATATTATATTACATTACATCACATCACATTACATTATATTATATTATATTATATATATTATATATATATATTATATTATTAAAGGAAATTATATACAAAAATTACACTAAAGAAAGAGAAAGGAGACATCCAAAGGCTAGAAAAGAATGAATAATAAAAACCTGTGACTGACCAGATTCCTTACACAGCTGGACTGGGATTGGTCATTAAGTTAAAACAATTCACATGCTGGGTAAACAATTCTTCAAATCACATTTCAAAGCAGCAAAATGGAGAAGCTGAAGCTTCCCATTTTCCCAGGAGAAGAAATCCTGGATTTTTCATAAAATATCGCAGTGAGAGGGGATTGTAGGAATGGGAATTTATCCCTGTAAGGAATCAGGGCGTGGATTTTGTCTCGGAGCAGAGCTGGGGTTTGGTGGCCGTGGTACCCTGAGGATGGTCCCATGTCCCCCTCTCCACACGGAGCATGGGGCAGGGCTGTAGGGCCCTCTCCATCTCCGGGTGATTTTAAGGCTGATCCCAGGGCAGGAGGGGATGGGACAGAGGCTGGGGAGAAGCTGGGGAGGCTCCTCTCAACGCTGGGTGCTGCTGTGGGATCCCTCACAAAGAGCACGGGGACATCTGCAGGGACAGTGGCCCCGTTCCTGTCGCGGGCCATGCTCAGGTCACCTGCATTTCCCACAGCCAGGTCTGTCCATATCCCCAGATCCTCCTCCCTCAGAACCACAGAATGGTTGAGGTTGGAAAAACCCTCCAAGGTCACCGAGTCCAGCTGTCCTCACCCTGTCACTGAGTGCAGTGACACTCCAGGGGACCTGCTCAGGGGACCTGCATTTCCCACAGCCAGATCTGTCCCTATCCCCAGACCCTCCTCCCTCAGAACCACGGAATGGTTCAGGTTGGAAAAACCCTCCAAGGTCACCGAGTCCGAGCTGTCCCCACCTTGTCACTGCGTGCCAATCCAGGGGACCTGCTCAGGTCACCTGCATTTCCCACAGCCAGGTGTGTCCTTACCCCCAGATCCTCCTCGCTCAGAACCACGGCATGGTTGAGGTTGGAAAAACCCTCCAAGGTCACTGAGTTCGAGCTGTCCCCACCTTGTCACTGAGTGCCAATCCAGGTGACCCCTGCAGGGATGGGCACTCCAGCCCTCCCTGGGCAGTGCCAAGGCCTGAGCCCCCTTTCCATGGGGAAATTGCTGCTGTGCCCACCCTGAGCTGCCCTGGCCCAGCCTGAGGCCGTTCCCTCTGCTCCTGTCCCTGTTCCCCCCGGCTGTGCCCTCCTGGCAGGAGCTGTGCAGAGCCACAAGGGCCCCCTGAGCCTCCTTTGCTCCAGGCTGAGCCCCTGCCCAGCTCCCTCAGCCTCTCCTGGGGCTCCAGCCCTTCCCAGCTCCGTTTCTCTGTTTGGGACAGTTTGGGACACTGTGCTGGGTGTTTGTCACCATCCACAGCCTCAGTCCCAGCCAGGATTGTGACACTGGGATAATTCCTCTTGTGCTGGAGCCTGTGAAAATGCTCTTTCTTTTCACAGAGCAGAATCTAATCCAGAAAAGAGGAAAACACTCATTATTTAATTTTCCCCAGTATTTTTGTGTGCTCATGGGATTTTAATGGTATTAATTATTATTTAATTTGCACTTTGGCAATTCATTTGTGCTGAGCTATTCTGGTATTTGAGAGCCAGCGATGCTCAATCCCTTTTGCAGCTCCATTCATGCTGCTCCTCTCCAGCCCTTCTTCCCAGGTATCCATGCATCCCTCAGTCCCACCCACCTTTCTTCCAAGTACTCATCCTGTTCCATCCAAAGCATCTCCTCATTGTCCACCTCCCCCTTTATTTGATTTTCTTTATAATCTCCAGCTGCCAGACCCCAGCGGGGAAAATCTGAGCAAGGATCATCAGCTTGGACTCACAGCATGGAGGAGCTGGTGGCTCCTGGGTGTTCCTGGTGCAGAACCCCCATCCCTGGGGCCAACATCCCTCTGTCTCCATGGAAACATCCCTCTAACCCCTCTCAAGCATCCATAAATCTCCATCCTTTCACTTCCACGTGAGGACCCCTAAATCCCCATCCCTCCATCTCCATGAGTATCCATCTCTCAATTCCCCTCTCTCCATCTCCACACATTCCACAACATTCTTCCATTCCATTCTTCCACTGACAGCATCCTTCCAGCCCTCCATCCCCATGAGAGAATCCTTCCATCTCCACACAGAGCATCCTCCATTCCTGCTCCTCCAGCTCCTCACGAGCATCACTGCATGTCCATAGAAGAATTCCTCCATGTCCATGAGAGATTCCTCCATTCCCATCCCTCCATCTCTATGTTAGGATCCCTCCATTCCCATCCATCCATCTCCATGTGAGCATCATCTCCATGAGCATCACTCCATGTCCATAGAAGGATTCCTCCATCTCCATGAGAGATTCCTCCATCCCCATCCCTCCATCTCCACGTGAACATTTCTCCATTCCCATCCCTCCATCTCTATGTTAGGATCCCTCCATTCCCATCCCTCCATCTCCATGTGAACATTCCTCCATTCCCACCCCTCCATCTCCATGACAGATTCCTCCATCCCCATCCCTCCATCTCCACGTGAACATTTCTCCATTCCCATCCCTCCATCTCTATGTTAGGATCCCTCCATTCCCATCCCTCCATCTCCATGTGAAGATTCCTCCATTCCCATCCCTTCATCTCCATGTGAGATTCCTCCATTCCCATCCCTGCAGCTCCACAGGATCATCCCTTCATCTCCATGTGAGCATCCCTCCTTTTCCATGTGAACATCCTTTCATCTTCTCCATTTCCGTGTGCACGTCTATTCATCCCAGGCAAGGCTCCCTCCATTCCCCTCCATTCCCTTCCATTCCCATCCTTCCAGCTCCATAGGAGCATCCCTCCACTCCCAACCCCTCAATTTCTGTGTGAGCATCCCTCCATCCCATGCAAAAACCTCTCCATCCTCATTTCTCCATTTCTGTGTGCCCATCCCTCCATCCCATTCCAGCTTCTCAATTCTATTCCAATCTCCCTCCATCCCATTCCAGCCTCTCAATTGTATTCCAATCTCCCTCCATCCCATTCCAACCTCCCTCCACTCCATTCCAGCCTCTCAATTCTATTCCAATCTCCTTCCATCCCATTCCAGCCTCCCTCCACTCCATTCCATCTTCTCTCCATCCTATCCCAGCCTCCCTCCATCCCATTCCAACCTCCCTTTATCTCATTCCAGCCTCCCTCCATCCCATTCCAGCCTCCCTCCACCCCATTCCAGCCTCTCTCCATCCCATTCCAGCCTCTCAATTCTATTCCAATCTCCCTCCATCCCATTCCAGCCTCTCAATTCTATTTCAATCTCCCTCCATCCCATTCCAGCCTCTCTCATTCCATTCCAACCTCCCTCCACTCCATCCCATCTTCTCTCCATCCTATCCCAGCCTCCCTCCATCCCATTCCAACCTCCCTTTATCCCATTCCAGCCTCCGTCCATCTCATTCCAGCCTCCCTCCGCCCCATTCCAGCCTCTTTCCACCCCATTCCGGCCCCCCTCCATCCTCATCCTCACATTTCCAAGCCAGCATCCCTCCATCCCACCGAGCCTCCCTCCATCCCCCTCCATCCCCGCCACTTCCCCAGATAATGAGAGCGAGTTTAAAAAACTTAAAGCCTCTTCCTGCCCGCGGTGAGTGACACAAATGGAGTTCATATTTAATCATCTGTTAACTCGTTGTCTATTATAGCTCTTTAATAGCACCAGAGATATTCTTAATGAAGCATGATTTAAGGTATTTACAGCTCTAGGACCGACAGACATCACTCACAGTGTGCAGGTAATGAGGCGTAAAACAGCTCTGGAAACCGTAAAAATGGGAGAGAGAGAGCGAGGAGGGAGAGAAAGCAGGCGAGGAGTTCGGAGCTGAATTGTTCCAGGGTTTGTTTTAAAATGTTTAGGCATTTAAAGTCATTTCAGCTTCGCCGAGGTGTCTGGTAGCACCGAGTTCAGCAATTCCCAGCGCTGAGAGTCCCTGCCTTGCCAGGAGGGGTCTGGTCCCCGCGATGCTCCCGAGCTGAGACATCTCAGGAATCATGGGAGGGAGCAGGGAAAAAGCTTTTGAGGGTCCCCAAGGGCCTTGCGGGTGCATGGGAGCAAAGCCTGGAATTTCTGGGTGCAGTTTCCCCTTTGTTTTCCCACTTGGTGGCACAGCTCATGAAGGGGACACCATGACCCTTCCCTTTGCTGGCCTGTAAAAGCCACCCCAGTGCAACGCTTTTATTTTCTTATTTTTTTTTCCCTCCCCAGAAAAAAAAAAAATTAAAATTAAAAAAACCCATCAGAACCCAAGCCAAGTTTTGCAAAATAATTTGTGACGGAGGTGCCATTCTGCATCAAAATATTGTGTAGAAAATGTCAAATGTCACCAATCCATGTGTCCCCCCGCGTGATAGTAATTGGGCTGGACGGCTGCGCTCTGCCACCGCGGCCGCTGGCCGCCTCCTCCTCCTCCTCCTCGTCACTCTGGGCTCGGGAGATGATGTGTCGGGAGATGTGTCGGGAGATGTGTCGCTTCCCGAGTCCGTCCCGGCTGCCCCGCCCGGCCGCGGTGTCCCCAGCCCGGGGACGAGCGCGCGGTGCTCATTAGGCTGCAATGACAATGTTTGGTGACAAACAGCTCCGGGGAAAGGGGGGCGCGGGGCGGCAGCTGGAGCGGCTCCCGGGGTCTTGGTTCCCTCCTGGGTTTGGGACATCTGACCCCATTCCCCGGTGTTTTCCCCTTGAGGATTTTGGTGGATTCCAGCCGATTTGGGGAAGCCAAAGCAGAGCCAGTGGGGTCACTGAGGAATCACTGCCTGTTGCTCCTCTCCCTCCCCAAAAGTGCTCCAGAGGCACCATCACCTGCTTTTCCAGCACCATGAACCCTTTGGAATATTTATCCCACTTTCTGCCTGCTTGTGTTGGGTGTGTAACTGCTTTATTGCTGCTACGAGGGAAAACAAACTGTTCTTTCAGAGCAAATAATCCATTCCTTAAAGCATCCCAAGCCCTTAATCTGGGAACAGACCTTTCACACACACTCCTTAACCATCCTGGATGAATCAATCCTCATTACCACATTAGGCTGCATAAATATTTGGCCGGTGAGGGAGCCCCAAGGGAGAGCAGAGGGATGCAGTTGGAAATTCAATGAAGTTCCCTTGGGCAGCAGGAGCCAGGCCTGGGAGAGTTGGGTCAAGCCTTCAGCAGGTGCCACTTGTCCCCTTGGGCAAGTCCTGCGGAGCAGGGTTAATTTTGCTGACCTGGATTTTTGTGCCCGTGGAAGTGGTGAAGTGCAGGTGGGAAGGGAGGAGGTGAAATCCTGCAGCTCCTTCCCCAGGCCACAGCACAACTCGGTCACAAACAATTTCTCTGCCGCCGAGGAAGGAGCTGGAATTTCTCTCTGGCGAGGCAGCAGCAGCAGAATTGCGAAGCCGGTGCCTGTTATAGAAACTTTTTAGTACTGGGGACAAGCCAAGAAAAAAGCCCAGATTGGTCTCAAATCTCAGCTGGTGCTGGCGGCGCTTCCACCTCCGACTCCTGCTCTGGTGGGACGTGAGCTGGACCCTCCAAGCATCCCTGAGGAGAGCTGGGATGTTTCCCAGTGTTCTGGGTGCTCTTCCCAGCTCTCTGCCCTGCTCTGGAAAATGATTTTGGGATAGGTTGTGGTTTTTTTGTTTGTAATTGCATAAACCCAGCTCTTCCCTGGCTCCATCCCCTGTCCCATCTCCACACCAGCCTGGATCATCTCATGCCATCAAAATCCTTCCCAGCAGGATAATCCAGGCTGGGGCAATGCCAGGCTGCAGCTCCCAGGGAGGTGAAAGGTTTTTTGGCTCAGATACCATCACAACCTGTCCATGATTTCCACGATTTCCTTCAGCACCCGGGGAAATTCCTTAGGAGCTGTCAAGGATGTGGTGGAAATGGGGCAGTGGGAAATTTCACCTCATCCCTTGGGTGGTGAGGGGCTGGTGCAGGGAACACCCTGTGCTGTGGGTGTGCACAGCTCTGAGGGATGGGTGAGCTGGGAGGATCGAGGTTGGATCCCTCCAAACCTGTCCATTCCCATGATGGGAAGCTGGCTGAGGCTTGGCCCAGTTTAGGGATGGAATTCCTACAGCAAAGCTTGGGCACCATCCATCTCCCCTTCACAGAATAAAGCCCATTTTAATCCATTTTTCCTCCACGCCCTGGATAAAGCGATGCCAACGGGATGGACACAGCACCACAACCACCCCTGGGCTCCCCCAGCCCAAGCTGGGTATCCCTGGCAGGGCAGAGAAAACGCCCGAGCACTGCATGTGTGCTGCTTCCATGTGCGCTGGTTTCCAAGGAAACCGCTCGCTCTACATGTGTGTCACTTAACACCCTATTTGCTTTCATTTGGATAAGTCTTTAATTCCTGAGCAGCCCCTGCTCGGCGGGATCTGTTGAGCTCCGTGTGTATCCTCGGCGCACAAAATCCCTCTCCTGCCCGCCTGCCTCTTGGAAAAGTCGCTGCCTGCTCGGAGCGACTTTCCCAAACCTGTGCCTAATTGGAGCAGCTAATGCTTTCTGCAGGAATAAGTGGATATTTTGCTGCTGCTTCCCCCTCTAGAAACAATTAGCAGGGAAAACATGGCATGCAGGGCTCTCGTCACCTGCCACCAGCTCTGCTGCTCCAGCTCTGTGTCAGGTGCAGGAGCAGGGTGAGGACGCTCCTTCCCAGGGGCGTGGGGGCAAAGCTGGTGCAGGTGTGGGTTTCAGAGCTTGGAAGGCAGCAGATCCTGTCAGTGAGTTTAAAATGTTGATTTTAAAGTGTCCTGGGGTGAGGAAGCAGGGGAGAGTGGCCATGGAAGGGTGACCCAGTTGGTGTCACACATCAGCCTGGAGATGGGAAGGATCCAGGGAGAGCTCAGAGCCCCTTGCAGGGCCTGAAGGGGCTCCAGGAGAGCTGGAGAGGGGCTGGGGACAAGGGATGGAGGGACAGGACACAGGGAATGGCTTCAAACTGGGAAAAGTGAGATTGGGGTGGGATTTTTGGAAGGAATGAGCATGGGGAGGGGGTGGGATGGAATTCCCAGGGAGCTGTGGCTGCCCCTGGATCCCTGGAAGTGCCCAAAGGAGAGGAGAAAGCTCCAAGGAGAGCTCAGAGCCCCTTGCAGGGCCTGAAGGGGCTTCGGGAGAGCTGGAGAGGGGCTGGGGACAAGGATGCAGGGACAGGACACAGGGAATGGCTCCCCACTGCCAGAGAGATGGGATATTGGGAAGGAAT
Organism: Geothlypis trichas; assembly: GCA_009764595.1. NCBI lineage: Eukaryota > Metazoa > Chordata > Aves > Passeriformes > Parulidae > Geothlypis > Geothlypis trichas. Next base: position 3,840,981 of record CM019928.1, read on the forward strand.
TCCTGGTTAGGATGGGAAAGGGCTGGGATGGAATTCCCAGAGCAGCTTTGGCTGCCCCTGTATCCCTGCAAGTGTCCAAGGCCAGGTTGGAGCAACCTGGGACAGTGAAAGGTGTCCCTGGAACACCTTGTCATGGAACTGGATGGAATTCAAGTTCTCTTCCCAGCCAAACCATTCCATGATCCCATGACACCCATAGGACACACTGGGTGCTGCCCTCCAGCAGCTCCTCCATGGCTTGGGCCAAGCAGGAATCAGAGACAAATCTTTGGGGGTGATTTTCTCCCCCAAATTTTCATTCAAAGTGGCTTTCTGTTCCCTGTCCCCCTTCCTCCCTTCCCTTTGCACAGCAAGATGCCTCCTGCTCCTGTGCACGGGAGGAATTTTCTGATCTAAAGCCACTTTCCTCCTCTCCCAAAATCCCTGGGGCTGGCTCATGTTTGTAAAGCTGAGCAGCTCCCGTGTCACTCGGGGCTGGCTCCTGTCTGCAGCCCTGACAGCAGCTAATGCTGTTAGCCTGTGTCGAGGAGGGATTTCAGCATCAAAAACCCCCCAAATCACCACACTCTGCTGCTCTGCTGCTTGCAAAACCATCCCCCTGTTTTTGGGGTGCCTGGCATGGCCCTGGGAGGTCACACAGGGGGTTTTGGGGTGGCTTTGGGGGCTGCTGCAGCCTCGGGATGAGCAGCCTGGATTAACTCGGCTCGGGGAGGGCTTTGCTATCTTTAGGTGGAAGGTGAGGGATTGTGGCTCTTAGGGTGGCCGGCAGGTGAGGAGAGAGAAAAATCCCCCGGGGCCAGCCCTGCTCAGGGCGCTGACCCCAGCTCCTGTCCCCACCGGGGTCTGCCCTGCCGGCCCCGGCCGCGTGCGCCGTCACCTTTCTAGGCCACAATCTGTCCCCAATTCCAAGCCTGCTGTTAGCTTCACTTGCACTCTATTCTCGTGTTTGCTGTTATTTTTTAACACTTTTTTTTTTTCCCTCCCCATTTTTTTCCTTTTTTTTTTTTTTTTTAATAATTTTTTTTTTTTTTTTTTGCATAAAAACACTATCCTCTCCCCAGAGCCTGCCTGGAGCGAAGGCATGGTCTGTACAACTGCAATTATTTCGAAGAACAGATGGAGTGAGGAGCAGAAAGTCTGTTAATAGTAATAGAAATGCTACATGTTAACCTGGACAGCACACGATGACAGTCCCATGACTACACGTTCTGTTCCCACCAGCTGGGCTCCGAGCGGAGCCGAGAGATTCAGAAACGCCGAGCTCGGCTCCGCACCCTCCCCAAAGTTAGAGCTCAAATTCCTTCACACTTCCAGCCTAGGGTTTTTGGGTTGTCGGGCTTCTTCTTCTCCCCCTCCCCTCCTCCTCCTTCCTATTAAACGCTGATTTCGGCGCTGTTAAGGAATTTTGCTGCTTCTTCCCTTTTTATTTATTTTATTTTTTTCCTCTCAGCCGGCTGCAGCTGGGAGCGTGGTGGGGATGGTGGTGGTGGCTCAGCCTCGAGGTCCTGACCTTCAGCCTCTGGTGGTGATGCCAGCACGGCCCCTTTCCCACGCTCACATCTGCAGGCTTGGTGTAATTCCCCCACCCTGGGTGATGCCAGGCTGGGGTTTGTGGATCAGGGCAGTGATGTTCCCGGGCGGGGTGGTTTGAGGGAGTTTGGGATTTTCTCTGCAACTGTTGCAAGTTAAATGGGTTGAAATCTGCATTTTCTGGTTAAAAGTGGTGCTCCCTGCGGTCTTCAAGAGGTTTATGAGATGTGTGGGATGCCAAGGGAGGGGGACACAGGTTATGGCAACACCTCAGGGGGGTTTTGCCTCTTTACCCCAACCAGAGGTTGGGAAACGGAGCAAAAATATTGAGTCAGCCCCAGGAACCTCACTGTGCAAATCCCTGCCCGGTTTCACAGGGCAGCCACAGAGCTCCAGCCAGTTCCAGTGGGAATTGCAGGGCTAAATCCCAGGGTTGGTGACAGCCCAGCCCCCGGGGCGGCTGGAGCAGAGCTGGCTCCCCCACAGACGCACCTGGAGCTTTTATTCGGATATAGATCCCTTAATCTGCGTGCTTGGGGGATAATCTGCTGCCTGAGGTCCTGCCAAATCCCTGGAGATCAGCAGGTTTTCCTTTCAGAGGTCACTTCCAAGCCAGCTCCATCCTCAGCAGACAAAAATATCCACGTGGGCTCTGTGCTGGTGGCACCTTTGGGTGCTGGGTACCCTCAGTGGGGCCTGGGAGGGTTTCCTGGGGGCCAAACCAGTTTTATCCATAAATCTCAGATCTCTTTGCCCAATTCCATCACCCAGGAGTGGTACCTGACCCCCAGGTGCTGCTTGTTGCAGCATCCCAGGAACATCTTTTGGTTATTTTGGGATGATTGGGGCAGAGTTTGGCTCCCCACAGCCATCCCCATACAGGATGGGGTACCCTGGATGGGGAACCAACTCTGGATCCCAAAAACACCAGAGTGGCTGCAATCCTGTGCCTCAGTGGGATGTGGTGAGAAGCAGAGGGAATTGTCCTTGGTGCCTTTTCTTTGGAGGAGGCAGAACCTACATTTTTCCCCTGGAAAGATTTGGGATTAAATCATGCCCAGGCCATTTGTGGCCTCCCCTGGTGCCCATTCCTCCCTCACCTCTGGGGTGATACCACCAGAGCTGGGGAAAAGTGGAAAAATGTGGATTTGGGGGCTTTTTGCTGTCACCCCATGACCACAGCATCCCTCTCTCCTCTCTTGCAGAACAAGAAATACGTCCTGGTGATGGTGGACCCTGATGCTCCCAACAGAGAGAACCCCCGGCTCCGCTTCTGGAGGCACTGGCTGGTCACCGACATCCAGGTGAGTCCGTGGGGATCATTCCCAACATCCAGGGAGGTCTGGAACCCCATGGGATGCAAACTCCTCCTGAGATCATTCCTGAGCATCCAGGGAGGGCTGGAATCCCATGGGATGCAAACTCCTCCTGAGATTGCTCCCGAGCATCCAGGGAGGGCTGGAATCCCATGGGATGCAAACTCCTCCTGAGATCATTCCTGAGCATCCAGGGAGGACTGGAATCCCATGGGATGCAAACTCCTCCTGAGATCATTCCCAAGCATCCAGGGAGGGCTGGAATCCCATGGGATGCAAACTCCTCCTGAGATCATTCCCAACATCCAGGGAGGGCTGGAATCCCATGGGATGCAAACTCCTCCTGAGATCATTCCCGAGCATCCAGGGAGGGCTGGAATCCCATGGGATGCAAACTCCTCCTGAGATTGCTCCCGAGCATCCATGGAGGGCTGGAATCCCATGGGATGCAAACTCCACCTGAGATCATTCCTGAGCATCCAGGGAGGACTGGAATCCCATGGGATGCAAACTCCTCCTGAGATCATTCCTGAGCATCCATGGAGGACTGGAATCCCATGGGATGCAAACTCCTCCTGAGATCATTCCGAGCATCCAGGGAGGGCTGGAATCCCATGGGATGCAAACTCCTCCTGAGATCATTCCCAACATCCAGGGAGGGCTGGAATCCCATGGGGTGCAAACTCCTCCTGAGATCATTCCCAACATCCAGAGAGGGCTGGAACCCCATGGATGCAAACTCCTCCTGAGATCATTCCCGAGCATCCAGGGAGGACTGGAATCCCATGGGATGCAAACTCCTCCTGAGATCATTCCCGAGCATCCAGGGAGGGCTGGAATCCCATGGGATGCAAACTCCTCCTGAGATCATTCCCCATCATCCAGGGAGGACTGGAATCCCATGGGATGCAAACTCCTCCTGAGATTGCTCCCGAGCATCCATGGAGGGCTGGAATCCCATGGGATGCAAACTCCACCTGAGATCATTCCTGAGCATCCAGGGAGGGCTGGAATCCCATGGGATGCAAACTCCTCCTGAGATCATTCCTGAGCATCCATGGAGGGCTGGAATCCTATGGGATGCAAACTCCTCCTGAGATCATTCCCAACATCCAGGGAGGGCTGGAATCCCATGGGATGCAAACTCCTCCTGAGATCATTCCTGAGCATCCATGGAGGGCTGGAATCCCATGGGATACAAACTCCTCCTGAGATCATTCCCAACATCCAGGGAGGGCTGGAATCCCATGGGATGCAAACTCCTCCTGAGATTATTCCCAACATCCAGGGAGGGCTGGAATCCCATGGGATGCAAACTCCTCCTGGAGAAACCCCGGAGGGGAGGACGAGTGTTTGCCAGAGAAATGTAAATGGTGCTGGGCGTGTAGGTAGGGAAGTGCTTCCTCAGGCTATAAAGAGCCAGGCTGGTCCAAAAATATTGCTGCTTGAGTTTTTGGCTTTTTTTTCCCCTCCTTCTCCTAAGGAAATGCTGGAAAAGAAAGCTCAAAAAACACTTTGCCAGCTCCCCACCACCGGTTTTCTCTGCGGAGACAACGCGTCCTTCCAAACAGCTCCTGCTGCTGGTTGAGTTTTGGGCTTTAAAAAGTGGGTTTGGTGAAAATCTCAATTAGTTTTCGAATTTTTTTTGGGGTTATAAATGGTCTGAATTCAGTGAGGAAACGAGGGAAATGAGTTTGGGATGAACTGTGGCACTTCCCAGCAGTGTGTCCGTGGGATGAGTCCTTCTCCCTGTCCCAGTGTGTCGTGGCTTTGCTCCCAGAAATATCTTGGAAAAGCATTTTTTCCCTTCCTGCTTGTTTTTATGTCTTCGAAAAATGAGATGTTGCAGCCCTAAATCAATCTAACTGATAATCTGGGTACTAAAGCCTAATTAAGATATCAATTAATTTGCAGCGTGCATTTAACAAGAAATATCACGTCGTTCTCCTCTATTATTCTCTGAAATTACTGCTGAGGGCTCTTTGTACAGATACCTTAATTAGACTTTTTATTGTTAATGGGCGTATTAAGCAAATTAAAACAGGATATTAATACTTTCCATGGATTCCATAATTGGCTGAAAAATAGGAAGCATCGGGAATAATTGCAGGAATTTGTGTACAGGGCTTGGGGTTTTTTTTTTCATGTTGTTTTGTGTTTTTATCCTTCACAGAAACCCTTCTGCATTTCTAACAACAGGGTCCTGAAAGTCTCTCATTAATTTTAATATTTACCAAACGCAAAGGAGCCCAAGCTCCTGTGTTTCCTTCTGTACACAGATCCTTCGGAGCCGTTCCCTCTTGCTAATTATTGTGGTTTTCCTTAATTTTTTTTTTGGAGTGTAAAATCCTTTAAGCAAAGAAGGGGAATGTGGGATTCAAACCTCCAGCACAAATGGAAGATGGGATTTTTCCCCCTGGCGTTTGGGTGATGCCATTTGTGATCTCTAAGGTCAAAAATTCTGTGTTAGGCCATGAAAAAGGGCAAGAAAAAGGAGATTTTTGGGAGCAAAAAGGGTTTTTCCCTATCTGCCAGGGATGGGGTGGATCCCAGCCCCAACAATTCCTTAAGCTTTCTTATCACGAGATAAATACATTTATAAATATAAACACACATATCCGAGCAGGGATTTGGCCTCGGTGCTCTTGATGGTCCCTTCCAACGTGAGATATTCACTGATCCCATGCAATATTCTAAATAAAACCTAGATATTGATATGATCCCTATAATGATGGGATAAATATATCCCCTCCATCTCCCGTGGGTGTGTGTATATGTATCTCTCCTCTACACACACAGGAACGCGTATAAATCCCCCAAATCCCACAAACGCCCAATAAACCACCAAAAAATCCTCCCCTATCCCACGAGGACACCGGGACCAAACCTCCTCAGCTCGGTGCCCGTGGCTGGGGGTGCAGTGGGGGGGTCCTGGCGTGTCTGGGAGGAGTTTTCCCGATCCCCCAGCCCCAAATCCGGGTGCGGAGCCGGCGGGCTCAGCCACATGGTGTCTCGTTGAGATGCAGATCCTCGGGGGGATATGGAAGTCTTGGCTCCGAGGAGCTTCAGCTGACAGCCTTATTTGCACACTGGCTCTAAAATAACCGTGTAGGCTTTACATGACACCTTCTGTTGCTTTGGTGCAGAGAGGGGCTTGCAAGTGCCTTTCTCCGGGAGGGATGGGGCGGCCGGTGCCGTGCTGGGGGGCTGGAGGAGCCCCCGCGCCCGCCGGCGCCCTGGTGTCACCCCAGCGTCGCCCAGTGCCACCCCAGCATAGCCCAGTGTCACCCCGGTATCACCCAGTGTCACCCCAGTGTTGCCCAGTGTCACCCCAACATCGCCCAGTGTCACCCCAGCATAGCCCAGTGTCACTCTGGTATCACCCAGTGTCACCCCAGTGTCACTCAGTGTCACCCCAGTGTCACCCAGTGTTACCCCAGCACAGCCCAGTGTCACCCCAGCATAGCCCAATGTCACCCTAGCATAGCCCAGTGTCACCCCAGCACCGAGCCAACATCACCCCAGTATCACCCAGTGTCACCCCAGCACCGAGCCAACATCACCCCAGTATCACCCAGTGTCATCCCAGTGTCGCCCAGTGTCATCCCAGTGTCGCCCAGTGTCACCCCAGCTCCAAGTCAATGTCATCCCAGTATCACCCGGTGTCACCCCAGTGTCACCCCAGCATAGCCCAGTGTCACCCCAGCACTGAGCCAGCATCACCCCAGTATAACCCAGTGTCAACGCAGTATCCCCCAGTGTCACCCCAGTGTCACCCAGTGTCACTCCAGCACCGAGCCAGCATCACCCCAGTATCACCCAGGGTCACCCCAGGGTGCCCAGCAATGCTTGGGTACCACCCCAGTATCACCCAGTGTCATCCCAGTGTCACCCAGTGTCACCCCAGCACCGAGCTAGCATCACTCCAGTATCACCCAGAAGTGCTTGAATACCATCCCAGTATCACCCAGTGTCACCCCAGTATCAGCCGGCATCACCCAGCAGTGCTTGGTACCACCCCAGTATCACCCAGTGTCACCCCAGTATGACCCAGTGTCACTCCAGCATTGCTCAGCATTGCCCAGCAGTTCTTGGTACCACCTCAGCAGCACCCCAGCATCACCCACCATCATCCCAGTATTGCCCAGCATCACTCCAGCATCACCCAGCATCACTTGGGTATCATCCCAGTATCACCCAGCATCCCTTTTATATCATCCCAGCATCACCCAGCATCCCTTGGGTATCACCTCAATATCACCCAGCACCACTTGGGCATCTCCCCAGCATCACCCCAGTATCACCCAGCATTACCTGGGTATTGTCCTGGCTTTGCCCCAGCATCCCCCAGGAATCACATGGGTGTCACCCTGGCATCCCCCAGGAATCACATGGGTGTCACCCTGGCATCCCCCCAGCATTCCTTGGGTATCAGCTCAGCATCTCTTGGGTGTCACCCCAGCCTTCCCCCAGCATCACTTGGACATTTTCCCAGCTTCATCCCAGCATCTCTTGGGTACCACCCCAGCATTCCTTGGGTATCACCCTGGCATCCCTTGGGTATCACCCTGACATCCCTTGGGTATCACCCTGGCATCTCTTGGGTATCACCCCAGCATCTCTTGGGTGTCACCCCAGCATCCCTTGGGTACCACCCTGGCATCTCTTTGGTATCACTCTGGCATCTCTTGAGTATCAGCCCAGCACCCCTTGGGTACCACCCCAGAATCCCTTGAATATCACTCCGGCATCCCTTGGGTGCCACCCCAGCATCCCTTGGGTGTCACCCCAGCATCACCTGGGTGTCACCCCGGCCTCCCCCAGCACCCCTTGGGTACCACCCCAGCATCCTTTGGGTGTCACCCCAGCATCACCTGGGTGCCACCCCAGCATCCCTTGGGTGTCACCCTGGCATCACCTGGGTGTCAGCCCAGCATCACCCCAGCATCCCTTGCGTGTTGCCCTGGCATCCCTCTGGCACCACCCAGGCTTTGCCATCCCCCAGTTTGGAGGGAAGCAGCTCCAGCAGCACTAAATGCCACTCCTGGGTGCTGCAGTACTTTGGCACGCCACCAACTTTGGGGTTTGGCTCGGGATTTGCTCTCCCAGGTGGGTTTTTGGGATGGAACCATCCCGTCCCCTGGGCACCGCTCGCCGTTCCTTATCAGCCGCTGCTCCGTCGCCGCTCCGATTGTCAAACACGAGAGATGCTTTCACTCCTATTCAAAATAATTTAAATAAAAATGTTGCTACAAAGTGGAATAATATCTTTTGATGAATGTTTTTAAAGCCCTTTAGGTTTTCATGGTAATTTGCAGTGTAAAATTATTTAGAGATAAGAGCCAAATTAGCTCTTATAGGCGGAGGTCGATATGTCCCGTTATCCATGGAAGCAGTGTTTAAATATAATCAGCCTTTACTCTAATGCAGCATAATTGTTCATTTGAAATAGCTTTTTTTTCCTCTCTTTTTTTTTTTTACTCCATTCAATGAGTCATTAAAATATTCAAAGGATAATGCAGTGAATTGGAAATGAATTTATCACATTATCCTGTACATACTGTAGAGCATCAGGTAACCAGGCAGAGTCGGAACCGGTTTACAGCGAATCCCCGGTAAACAAGGTTTTCCATTTTGTATTCAGTGGGGAAAGAAAAAGAAGGGAGAAAATACTGCCCTTCAAATGGAAAGCTTTCCATCTTTATTCCCCCTCCTTGGGGAGGAGGAAGGGGGAGGGCGAGAGCAGCGAATTTGTACTCCACTAAAGCCTCGCCGCTTTAACTTTATTTTTATCAAAATATGTTTGTAACAGAAAGTCGTTATGGAAACGGGTTCTGCCAGCCGGGAGAAATCCTGCGCCAGGATGGAACCGAGCGGGACCCGCCGGGCTCTGCTGCCACCAGCACCGCTTGGATCAGCCCTGAACCCCTTCCTAGGGCAGGGCACTGGGGACACCGAGGCTGCCACAGGCCACTCTGGGGTGGCACAGGGGAAGCGCCTCCAATGGTTTTGAACGGAGCCATTCCCACCCATGGCTCACCCCGGCCTTCCCCGCACTGTGGGCGCAGCTCCCGCTGCTCCAGCCCCTCCTGTGGCTTTGTAGGGCAGAGTGGGGATGCCAGGGATGGGCACTGGTGTGTTTGGGGGCCGAGGGATGGTGGCAGCGCTGTCCCCAGAGGTGCTGGCAGCACCGCTGGCCTTCCCCGCCGTGCGTTCCCCGCCGTGCCCGCGCTGTCACCGCGCGCGGCGTCGCCGTTGATAAACAGGCTCCGGGTTGCAAGTGTCACCATAGAAACAGGTGCTGTCTTAAGCAAACAAGGGCTTTATTAACCTTAAAAATTATGGGGTTTTTGCACGAGGGAAGGATGGGAATGGAGCTGCAGGGCGCAGGCTGCTCGCCCGTGCCCGTGGCCCTGTCCCCTGGCTCTGTCCCCATCCCAAAGGGACGTGTGCTCTGCGGGAAACTTTTCCTCTGTAGCACGTGGAACTCAGCTCCAGCTTCTCCAGAGTGCTGGATTATCAAAAATCAGAGAGATATCAAAAATCAGAGAGAGTTAATTGCTGGCTGCTGCTGTTCCATCTCCTCAGCTGCAGGGTGAAGAGTTGTAGGGACACCTTGGGGACACTTTTGCCGAGCACTCGTGGTCCAGGTGCATTCACCATCCCAGTAGGAGAAAAAATCAGGGCAAGGAATGATTTTAATCATTAATTGATGCTAGAGGGGGGAAATAGCAGCTTTTGGGTACCCTGCAGACAGGGGGGTTCCACATTTTGGGAGCTGCTGGAGGTGCTGGAGCAGCTTTCCTTGGCTGTGCCATGCAGCATCCATGGTTCCCATGAATCCCTGGAATTGTGGGATCGCTGATCCCCACCTCACTGCGGGGGAGAAGGGGCAGATGTAGGAGTTGGTGCCCTGCTATTGTTCCTCCTCGCTGGAGCCCTCTCGACTCTGCTTTTTGGTGATGAAACCGAGGGTTTGAAAGGGAAAGAACAGAGGGAAATGTTGGTTTAATTGATGACTTGGCTCCTCAGAATACTCAGTTCCCTGGTGTGAGTTTCTGTCGCTGCTCATTAATGAAGCCTTTATTAATAAAAGAAATTAAAGGAAAAAAAAACAACACAAAGTAAGTAAAGAGAGTGCAGCTCAGGGGGAAGTTTTCTTTGCTCTCCAAGCTCCTATGGAAGGAATTCTTCCCTGTGAGGGTGGTGAGGCCTTGGGATGGATTTCCCAGAGAAGCTGTGGCTGCCCCTGGATTCCTGGAAGTGTCCAAGGCCAGGCTGGACAGGATTTGGAGCAACCTGGGACAGTGGGAGATGTCCCTGCTCATGGAACTGGATGAGATTTCCGGTCCCTTCCCACCCAAACCACTCTTGATTTCATTAATTTCTCATCCTGAGAGATGTTTGAAAGGAGATTCTGTGCCTGGGAGGAGGTTGTGGACTGGCAGGGACCAGTTTCTTCTCCCAGGTATCAAATGTCAGGACAAAAGTCGTGCCAGGAGAGGTTTAGGTTGGATTTTGGGAAGATTTTTTCCCTGTGAAGGTTCTCCAGCCCAGGGCAGTGGTGGGGTCACTGTTGCAGCAGGGATTTTAAAGCCATGTGGATGTGGCACTTGGGGACATGGTTTGGTGCTGGCCCTGGCAGTGTTGGAGGATTGGACTCTATAATCTTAGAGGGCTTTTTTAACCCAAACAATTGCATGATTCCATCTGGGGTGCTCTGTCCAGAGGGAATTTCTGTCCTGGGGTGCTGAGGGTTGATCCCACTGCTGCATCCCTGCAAATCCCAGCATTCCCACCCTCAGGAGCTGCTGGCTCAGCTGCCCTGCTCAGCTTTGTGCTCACCTGGAGTGTAATTAACACTGCCAGGTAATTGCACTCCCAAAGCCCCTGAGAGAGCTGTCACTGAGCAATTCCCATTGGCACAGCAGGAGCTGGAAGCACCCGTGGGACCAGGAATGGCTCTGCTGAATTTTGGGAATGGCCATCCCAGGAATGGCTCTGCTGAATTTTGGGAATGGCCATCCCAGCAATGGCTCTGCTGAATTTTGGGAATGGTGATCCCAGGAATGGCTCTGCTGAATTTTGGGAATGGCCATCCCAGCAATGGCTCCACTGAATTTTGGGAATGGCCATCCCAGCAATGGCTCTGCTGAATTTTGGGAATGGCCATCCCAGGAATGGCTCTGCTGAATTTTGGGAATGGCCATCCCAGCAATGGCTCCACTGAATTTTGGGAATGGCCATCCCAGCAATGGCTCTGCTGAATTTTGGGAATGGCCATCCCAGGAATGGCTCTGCTGAATTTTGGGAATGGCCATCCCAGCAATGGCTCTGCTGAATTTTGGGAATGGCCATCCCAGCAATGGCTCTGCTGAATTTTGGGAATGGTGATCCCAGGAATGGCTCTGCTGAATTTTGGGAATGGTGATCCCAGCAATGGCTCTGCTGAATTTTGGGAATGGCCATCCCAGGAATGGCTCTGCTGAATTTTGGGAATGGCCATCCCAGCAATGGCTCTGCTGAATTTTGGGAATGGCCATTCCAGCAATGGCTCTGCTGAATTTTGGGAATGGTGATCCCAGCAATGGCTCTGCTGAATTTTGGGAATGACCATCCCAGCAATGGCTCTGCTGAATTTTGGGAATGGCCATCCCACAGCAGGGCCAGGGAGGATGGAGAGTGTTGCTTGCAGCCTTTGGGGAGTAGGAAAAAGGGGGAAACACCCCAAAATCTCCCTTCCTTTAGGGAGGGAGGGTAGGGCTGGCCTGGGACAGCAGCCATGGCTTTGCTCCCACCTCATCCCTTGGGAATGAGCCAGGCTGGCACAGAGGTGCCTTTTAGGATTATTGCCATGGATCCCTGATGAACGGGGTGTTAACGAGGCTCCGAGAGGGGCTGCTCGGATTTATCCCCAGCCCAGCCTTGTCCTGACCCTGCCGTTCCCCAGGGATGAGTTCAGGGTGAAGCCACAGCACCTGCCAGGTTTTGGGGTTATTTGGGATTTTTCCACACTGGCCAGGAGTTGCTCCCTCTGCTCCGTGTCCACAGCAAGGATCGTTATCCAGATGGGAATTCAGAGGTTTTTTTCCCCCGATGCTTCTGTTTCATTTAATATGCAGAGGCTACTAATTTGTCACAATTCAATAATGCCAAGGTTACAAACACTCTGGCTGCTGTTTATTTAAACGATGGTTTGTTAATTAGCTGCTCATAACGAGGAGAGAATAAATCAGATAAAACCTACCAAAAGAAAAACGGCAGGGAGAGATTTTGCAGATTAATTTTATTTTCCAGCTGAGGTATTCCTGGCAGCCAAGCTCCTACTTCCATCCCAAGCTGTGGGTGCAGGTGTGTGAGGCCCTGGGACAATTCTTGGCCTCACTTACCAGGGGTACAAAAAGGACTTTTCTGTCTCTTTTCTGGCTTTTTTCTGCTGTTGGGTTCTATCTCTCCAGCACTGACAGGGTGAGGGGTGACCCTCTGGCGTTTCAGTTTTCCCTCTGTTTAATCTGAGGAAGTTTGGGATGGAATCAAAACTCAGATCCTGAATAAAGTTGATGCAGTTGGGAGTTCAGGGAAGGTTCATCCGTCGCCATCAGCAGCGCCGAGCTCCGACCCCATCGCTGGCTCCTGTCACCACCCCGTCCCACCAGCACGGGAAAATTCCATTTACAGCCTGCAAAACCTATCCGGGGATGGGATTCCTGACAAACTCCTGCCTGTGTCCCCTCTCTGGGGACACTTGAGAGCATCCAGGGCGCTCAGGAGCATCCTGGTGACCGGAGGAGAGCGCTGGAGCCGGGTGTACCTTGAGGAAGAGACACTGATCAATGATTAATCGGGCATGTGTGGTTGTGTGGGAGCGATTTGTGTTGGAGGAGGGAACTCCTACAGCACCCCGGTCATGAATCATTTGAAGAGCAAATTTGTGCAGTTACCAAGGGAACGGAAGAAAGGAAGGGACTTCCCTTGCCGAAATGACTCGCGCTCTGATGCGGCTGAGAAAATCGCTCCAAAAAAAAAAAAAAAGGGAAAGGGAAGGGAAGGGGAAAAAAAAAAAAAAGGAGTCGAAGCTGTGACTAAGCAGCAGAAGTTATGTAAAGTGCTCGCTGGGAAGTGCAGGGGAGGGACAGCACATCCTGCCGCTGCCCACGGCGGTGGCGGGGGGCGGCCGCCGGCCCCTTCTCGCCTCCCCGGGGAGCGGGGGCGAAGCCGCGGCTGGGCCGGGCCCGCTGCCGCCTCTCGCCCTGGCTCAGGCAGCCTTGCCAAGGCTGGGGAAGAGCCCCGGTGTCCCCCTGGAGCGGGGCGGTGTCGCCAGGCTGCGACCGCCACGCGTGTGCCACCCTCGGTGTCACCCTCTGTCGCTGTGCCCAGGGAGGTGCCCTGCCCGCCCGAGCAGTTTTGGGGTGCTTGGGGTGCTGTGTGCGTGGAGCTGGGGTTTTCCATCGGGAATGGGAGGATGTGGGAAGAGATGTTTGCATGGGGCTCCTTGCGGTGGCCGATTTGTCATGGGACAGTCAGGACTGGAGCGGCGGTCGAGGATGGGATCCACCCTCGGTGTCACCCTCTGTCGCTGTCCCCAGGGAGCTGCCCGCTCCCCTGAGCAGTTTTGGGGTGCTCGGGGTGCTGGGTGGGTGGAGCTGGGGTTTTCCATCGGGAATGAGAGGATGTGGGAAGTAGTGTTTGCATGGGGCTCCTTGCGGTGGCCAATTTGTCACGTCCCAGTCAGGACTGGAGCGGTGCCGGAGAATGGGATCCACCCTCGGTGTCACCCTCTGTCGCTGTCCCCAGGGAGCTGCCCGCTCCCCCGAGCAGTTTTGGGGCGCTTGGGGTGTTGGGTGCGTGGATTTGGGGTTTTCCATAGGGAATGGGAGGATGTGGGAAGCGATGTTTGCATGGGGCCCCTTGCGGTGGCCGATTTGTCGCGTCCCAGTCAGGACTGGAGTGGTGCCGGAGAATGGGATCCACCCTCGGTGTCACCTTCTGTCGCTGTCCCCAGGGAGGTGCCCTGCCCCCCTGAGCAGTTTTGGGGTGCTCGGGGTGCTGGGTGCGTGGATTTGGGGTTTTCCATAGGGAATGGGAGGATGTGGGAAGCGATGTTTGCATGAGGCTCCTTGCGGTGGCTGATTTGTCACGGGACAGTCAGGACTGGAGCGGTGGTCGAGAATGGGATCCGCCCTCGGTGTCACCCTCTGTCGCTGTCCCCAGGGAGGTGTCCTGCCCCCCTGAGCAGTTTTGGGGTGCTCGGGGTGCTGGGTGCGTGGAGCTGGGGTTTTCCATAGGGAATGGGAGGATGTGGGAAGCGATGTTTGCATGGGGTTCACAGTGGTGACCTCGTGGTGGCCAATTTGTCACGGGACAGTCAGGACTGGAGCAGTGGCCGAGGGTGGGATCCACCCTCGGTGTCACCCTTTGCCGCTGTCCCCAGGGAGGTGTCCTGCTGCCCTGAGCATTTTTGGGGTGCTTGGGGCCCCTCTTTCACCTGGGTGCGTGTATTTCGGATTTTCCATAGGGAATGGATGTGGGAGGTGATGTTTGCATGGGGCTCATGGTGATGACCTCGTGGTGGCAAATTTGTCACGTCCCAGTCAGGACTGGAGCAGTGGCCGAGGGTGGGATCCTCTGCAAGGGTCAAATATTCATTATGGGGGCTCAGCACCCAAATTTAACAATGTTCATCCAGATTTGAAGATGCTCAGCCAAATACTCATTTTGGGGTTCAGCACCCAAATTTAACGGTGCTCACCCAAATTTGAGGATGCTCAGCCAAATATTCATTTTGGGGTTCAGCACCCAAATTTAACAATGTTCATCCAAATTTGAGGATGCTCAGCCAAATACTCATTGGGGGGCTCAGCAGCCAAATTTGAGGATGCTCAGCCAAATACTCATTTGAGGGCTCAGCACCCAAATTTAACGGTGCTCACCCATATTTCAGGATGTTCATCCAAAGGGCACCAAAGCACCAACCGCCTCTCCAGGGCAGGGGATGCGCGGGGCACCTCCAAAGCCCAGGAATGTGCTTTTCCCTGGGAAACAAAGTTCCTCTGGGGCTGTGCATGGCAGAGCAGCGAAGGCTGCGGCAGCTCAGAGATCCGCAGCAGCAGCGGCGGCATCGCCGGAAAGATGCTTGGGATCTTTCCAGCTTCCGCCCGGGAGCCCCCGAGCCCGGCGGGGAGCCGCGATCGCTCCCGAAAAGGGAATGCAGAGGCAGCTGCACGGTGAAGGAAAACCCTCTGCCTGCCCTCCCCTGGTGCCACAGACACCCGGTGTCTGAGCGATTAGTCACCGCCGAGGCTTCCCTCCTCCACAGCAGAGCCTGTCCCCCCACACAGGGAGCCAGCGGAATGCTTAATTGGAGTTCCTCACACCTACCCGGGGGTAGCCTGAAACTGAAGTGACAGCGCCGAGAGAAGCGCTGGAGTCAGACCCCGGAGCTGCGGGTTGCTATGGAGTCCCCGGGTTTGGATTTTAGGAGGAAAGGAAAGGAATTGTGTGGATGGGTGTAGGGGTGGTGGTCCCGATGGGAGGATGGTGCCGAGGTGATCCCGTGGGATGGGGAAGGTGCAGGGCTCGTCCCTGAGGGGTTCGGCTCCTTGAGGGGATGCTCGGCCTCAAAAAGGTGTTTTGTGCCCCATAAAAGTGTCAGGATTTGGGATTGATGGGAAACTCTGTAAGGCGTCTGAATCCTGGGGATGGCAGGGCAGGGAAGCTCATCCCTGGATCCTGGGGCTGGAAAAGGGCAGGGAAATTTATCCCTGAATCCTGGGGATGGAAAGTGGTAGGGAAACTCATCCCTGAATCCTGGGGATGGAAAGGGGCAGGGAAATTTATCCCTGAATCGTGGGGATGGAAAGTGGTAGGGAAACTCATCCCTGAATCCTGGGGATGGAAAGGGGTAGGGAAACTCATCCCTGAATTCTAAACATGTAAAGGGTCAGGGAAACTTATCCCTGAATCCTGTGTAGGACAAGGATAGGGAAGCTCATCCCTGAATTATGTGGATGGAAAGGAGTAGGGAAATTTATCCCTGAATCCTGTAGATGGAAAGGGGTAGGGAAACTTATCCCTGAATTCTGGGCATGGCAGGTCAGGGAAACTTACCCCTGAATCCTGTGTGGGGCAGGGAAGCTCATCCCTGAATCCTGGACATGGAAAGGGGTAGGGAAACTCATCCCTGAATCCTGGAGATGGAATGGGGTAGGGAAACTCATCCCTGAATCCTGGAGATGGAATGGGGTAGGGAAACTCATCCCTGAATCCTGGAGATGGAATGGGGTAGGAAAGTTCATCCCTGAGTCCTGTGTGGGGAAGGGAAGCTCATCCCTGAATCCAGAGTATGGAAAGGGGCAGGGAAACTTATCCCTGAATTCTGGGGATGACAGGACAGGGAAGATTACCCCTGAATCCTCTGTAGGTCAGGAGCAGGGAAGCTCATCCCTGAATCCTGGGGATGGAAAGGGCCAGGGAAGCTCAACCCTGAATTCTGTGTAGGGCAGGAGCAGGGAAGTTCATCCCTGAATCCTGGGGATTGCAGGCCAGGGAAACTCATCCCTGAATCCTGGGTAGTGAAGGGGGTAGGGAAGCTCATCCCTGAATCCTGGGGATGGGGAAGAGGGTAAGAAATCAAATCCCTGATTCTCGTGTGTGGGAAGGGGTAAGAAAACTCATTCCTTCATTCTGCAGTACGGGAATGGGTCAGGGAAGCTCATCCCTGAATCCTGTGGATGGAGAAGGGTAGCAAAGCTCCTCTCTGCCTTCCACACACAAGGAAAAGGGTTGGAAAGCTGATCCCTGCATCCCATGCTTGGGAAGGAGGAGGAAAACTCCTTCCTTCCCTCTGCAGTCTGGGAAGGGAGCAGGGATCCCTCCATCCTGTGAGGGGAGGAGGTTGGGAAGCTCAGCATGGCTGGGAGCATCCCACGGGATCCAGGCAGGGCTTTTCCTTCCCAATGAACTTTGGAACTCTCAGAGGCATCAGGAGAGCCCCTGGGGACCGAGTCCTGGGGTTGGATGTCTGTTCTGGAGTTGGGATGGCTGTTCTGGGGTTGGGATATCTGTTCTGGGATTGGGATGTCTGTCCTGGGATTGGGATGTCTGTCCTGG
Organism: Geothlypis trichas; assembly: GCA_009764595.1. Taxonomy (NCBI): domain Eukaryota; kingdom Metazoa; phylum Chordata; class Aves; order Passeriformes; family Parulidae; genus Geothlypis; species Geothlypis trichas. The sequence goes on from CM019928.1 coordinate 3,857,936, forward strand.
GATTGGGATGTCTGTCCTGGGGTTGGGATATCTGTCCTGGCATTGGGATATCTGTTCTGGAGTTGGGATGTCTGTCCTGGGGTTGGGATGTCTGTCCTGGGGTTGGGATGTCTGTTCTGGAGTTGGGATGTCTGTCCTGGGGTTGGGATGCCTGTTCTAGGATTGGGATGGCTGTTCTGAGATTGGGATGTCTGTCCTGGGGTTGGGATGTCTGTTCTGGGGTTGGGATGTCTATTCTGGGGTTGGGATGTCTGTTCTGGGGTTGGGATGTCTGTTCTGGGGTTGGGATGTCTGTTCTGGGGTTGGGATGGCTGTTCTGGGGTTAGGATGTCTGTCCCAGGCTGGGATATCTGTCCCAGGGATGGCAGGACAATCCCCACACAGCCTGGAGGATCTGGAGGAGGCAGCAGGGCTGGAGTTGGACCAAAGGATTGATTTTCCTGCCTGAAATTCCCAGTGAGGATTTTAAGCCCTTTAAAACCAGTTCATCCTCCCAGCAGGGCCAAGCTCCACAGTCTGGTTTGATCAACCAAGGTGACAGAGAAGCACTTGGACCCCCCTAAATGTCCCATCCCCCCCTCATGGCAGCCCATCACTTCATCTTCCTCCAAAATATGTTTGGCTTCAACTTCCAGGTGGTTTTTTAATTTAAAATGTGGAAAGTGGGGTCACAGGACCTGAGTTCCCCCCCAGTGCCCCTCACCTGGGGTAGCCTGGACATTTGCCTTCCCTCAGGAGAGGGAAATTACGGCTTCATTCCCATCAGGAACAACTTCTTTTCCTCAAAACAGAGCAGGAAAACAGGATATCCTTTGTGGTTTCATGAAAAAGTCATCTTCTTCTTCTTTTTTTTTATTCTCGTCACTTTAGGTTCTATTTAAAATTTGGGTATTCTGAGATGGAAAGTTATTTCAAAAGGGCAAAAACACGTCAAGCTCCAGAAAACGGTGAAATCAGCTCCATGGTGCCTTTTTTAAAATTATTTTTTATGTTTTTTTTGGAAGCACAGTTCTCCCCCAAACTCCCCCAGTGCAGGATCCTTCCTTTGCCCCAGCGCTGCTCAAGGAGCATCATCCTGGTACCAAAATGCCATTTTCCACCCCAATCTTTCACTCAGCTGATGCCCTGGGTGTATTCCTGAGGGATTTTCCTCCCTCCAGAGCCTTGAACCCGACCCCAAACCCGCGGGGGTGGCGAGGGACGATCGTTGCAGATCGATCCGGCTAAAGGGCCCCTCATCGATAAAGCATCGACTCTCAGGGGGCATTCCCACCTTATAAAGATCATCGAGAAGCGAAAGCTTTCGCTTCCCAGTGATTAATTAGTGGCTTTTAACCAGCTGGGGAAGGAGGTGGCCGGTAAATGCGAGAGCAATGAAATCCGCAGTGCCCCGACGCCTCCGAGCCCTGCCCGCCGCATCGATCTCCCTCGGCCGCCTCAGGGCTGGGCTGAGCCGGGCTCCGATCCCCCAGGCACGGGGTGAAAATGACTTTTCCCGGCCTGGGAAGCGCTGCTGGCTCCCGGTGCAGGAGCAGCGGCCGGCTCAGAGCTCCCCTGCCGAACGCGATGGGTTCGTTCAACGAGAGGGATGGCACAAGGTAGGAGAGCGAGGGAAAACCCTCCGCTGGCTTCCCTTGATGAACTGAGCTAATTTCTCTCTTAATGGTTAGCTCCGGAGCTGAATGTGAGGCTTTCCTCCTGCACAGCAAACCCTCTCCCACACACAGACAAATAGGCTGAATATTTAATTGGAATTCCTCACACCTACAGGGTAAAGCCTTGTCAGTAGAAATAGAGCCCATCGCCAGCTGGCATCCCCGCACGCCACCCACCTTCGCTCGGAAAAAGAAATCCCTCCCCGTCCTCCCCTCTTTCCCACACACCCACAGCACCCCCCGGCCATGCAGGAGCTGCCCCAGCTCCCGGCATCCCTCCCTGGCATGGGGATGCCCGGGCAGAGCCCAGGTCCTGCCAGGAGGAGATTCCGGTGTCTCATCCCCTGCCAGGCACTGCCCTGGCCAGAGCAGCCCCATGGCAGAGCCCCCCATGGAAAATGGGGACCCCAGGGCAGGGCAGGGCTGGTGGCAGGGGATGGGGAGCACCAGAGCAGCCCCATGGCAGAGCCCCCCATGGAAATTGGGGACCCCAGGGCAGAGCTGATGGCAGGGCATAGGGAGAACCAGAGCAACCCCATGGAGGTGCCCCAATGAGCCCCCCATGGAAAGTGGGGACCCCAGGGCAGGGCAGGGCTGGTGGCAGGGGATGGGGAGCACCACAGGGCACTGCTGGCCTGTCCCTCCATCTTTCCCACACACCCACAGCACCCCCGGCCATGCAGGAGCTGCCCCAGCTCCCGGGATCCCTCCCTGGCATGGGGATGCCCGGGCAGAGCCCAGATCCTGCCAGGAGGAAATTCCGGTGTCTCATCCTGTGCTGGGCACTGCCCTGGCCAGAGCAGCCCCATGGCAGAGCCCCCCATGGAAAGTGGGGGCACCAGGGCAGGGCAGGGCTGGTGGCAGGGGATGGGGAGCACCAGAGCAGCCCCATGGCAGAGCCCTCCATGGAAACTGGGGACCCCAGGACAGGGCTGGTGGCAGGGCATAGGGAGCACCAGAGCAACCCCATGGAGGTGCCCCAAGGAGCCCCTCATGGAAAGTGGTGGCACCAGGGCAGGGCCAGGTTGGTGGGCACTGCTGGCCTGTCCCCCCCTCTTTCCCACACACCCACAGCACCCCCCGGCCATGCAGGAGCTGCCCCAGCTCCCGGCATCCCTCCCTGGCATGGGGATGCCCGGGCAGTGCCCAGATCCTGCCAGGAGGAGATTCTGGTGTCTCATCCCGTGCTGGGCACTGCCCTGGCCAGAGCAGCCCCATGGCAGAGCCCTCCATGGAAAGTGGGGGCATCAGGGCAGGGCAGAGCTGGTGGCAGGGGATGGGGAGCACCAGAGCAGCCCCATGGAGGTGCCCCAAGGAGCCCCCCATGGAAAGTGGGGACCCCAGGGCAGGACCAAGCTGGTGGCAGGGGATGGGGAGCACCAGAGGGCACTGCTGACCTGTCCCCCCCTCTTTCCCATACACCCACAGCACCCCCCAGCCATGCAGGAGCTGCCCCAGCTCCAGGGATCCCTCCCTGGCATGGGGATGCCCGGGCAGAGCCCAGGTCCTGCCAGGAGGAGATTCCGGTGTCTCATCCTCTGCTGGGCACTGCCCTGGCCAGAGCAGCCCCATGGCAGAGTCCTCCATGGAAAATGGGGGCACCAGAACAAGGCAGGGCTGGTGGCAGGGGATGGGGAGCACCAGAGCAGCCCCATGGCAGAGCCCCCCATGGAAAGTGGGGGCACCAGAACAAGGCAGGGCTGGTGGCAGAGGATGGGGAGCACCAGAGGGCACTGCCGGGCTGTCCCTCCGTGCCATCCCTGCCAGCCCAGAGCATCGGGAGAAGCAAATCCCAGCCCTGGGGGCCATGGAGAGGGTGGTGGCTGCCAGGGGGGTGTGGAGTCCCCCTGTTTGCCAGCGCTGGGGGTGGTAAAGCACAGCTTTCACTCCCCAGGATGAGTTTGCTTCCTGTCCCCGCGCTGTCCTGGCTGCTGTGGGGTGTGACCCATGTGGCAGCGCTGCCATGGAATGCAGAACCTCCAGGTTCCCCTTTTGGGGCCGGTTCTGGGGTCTCCCTTGGGGCTGCAGGTGTGGGTAACCCAGCCCAGAGGAATCCCCCAGCTCAGATTTTCCGGGGATGGATGAAGTGGGAGGAGGAAGGAGACACCCCATGTCCCCTCCTGTGCCAGGAGGGACCACCCAGAGCCAGGCAGAGCATGGTGCCATCCCTGTGGTGGCCCTGTCCCTGTGGTGGCCCTGTCCCTATGGTGGCCCTGTCCCTGTGGTGGCCCTGTCCCCGTGGTGGCCCTGTCACCATGGTGGCACTGTCCCCATAGTGGCACTGTCCCTATGGTGTCCCTGTCCTTATGGTGGCACTGTCACCATGGTGGCACTGTCTCCATGGTGGCACAGTCCCCATGGTGTCCCTGTCCCTGTGGTGGCACTGTCCCCATGGTGTCCCTGTCCCTGTGGTGGCACTGTCACCATGGTGGCCCAGTCCCTATGGTGGCACTGTCCCCATACTGGCCCTGTCCCCATAGTGGCACTGTCCCCATGGTGGCACAGTCCCCGTAGTGGCACTGTCCCCATGGTGTCCCTGTCCCTGTGGTGGCCCTGTCCCAATGGTGGCCCTGTCCCCATGGTGTCCCTGTGGTGGCACTGTCCCTGTGGTGGCCCTGTCCCCGTGGTGTCCCTGTCCCCGTGGTGTCCCTATCCCCGTGGTGGCCCTGTCCCTGTGGTGGCACAGTCCCCATGGTGTCCCTGTCCCTATGGTGGCACAGTCCCCATGATGGCACTGTCCCCATGGTGGCCCTGTCCCTGTGCTGGCCCTGTCCCTGTGGTGGCACTGTCCCCATGGTGGCACTCTCTCCATGGTCTCCCTGTCCCCATGGTGGCACAGTCCCCATGGTGGCACTGTCCCTGTGGTGGCACTGTCCCTGTGGTGGCCCTGTCCCCGTGGTGGCCCTATCCCCATGGTGGCCATGTCCCTGTGGTGGCCCTGTCCCCATGGTGGCCCTGTCCCTGTGGTGGCACAGTCCCCATGGTGTCCCTGTCCCTACGGTGGCACAGTCCCCATGATGGCACTGTCCCCATGGTGTCCCTGTCCCCGTGGTGGCCCTGTCCCCATGGTGGCCCTGTCCCTGTGGTGGCCCTGTCCCTGTGGTGGCACTGTCCCCATGGTGTCCCTGTCCCTGTGGTGTCCCTGTCCCTGTGGTGGCCCTGTCCCCATGGTAGCACGGCACAGCCAGACCCTCCCGTTATCTCAGGGAAGGTCAGAGTTGGGGCTGAGTGTTCCCAGCAGGATTTGGGGTGGGGTGGTGGCAGTGCAGGGACAGGGATGCTCCGTCCTGATCCTTCATGACCCTGGGGACCACCAGGATGGAGGAACTCCTGGAATGGCCCTGCCTGTCCTGGTCCTGCCTGTCCTGGTCCTGCCTGTCCTGGCCCTGCCCCTTCCCACCCCCGTCCTGTGGGGCAGTTGTGGCTCCAGAGCATCCCTGGGCAGGAGCTGGGTTTGCTCCTCTTCCGAGGGATGTGGAACCTCCTGGAGGAAGAGGAGGAGGAGGAAGGCATTGGGTCGTGACCCCTGGGACACTCCAGCCCCACACTCTGCATTTATGCTCTGGACTGAGCCTGGGAGAGCAGTGCTTGTATCCCCCTCACCCCCCAAAATTTCCTTTGCTTTCCCAAGAACTGCTCTTTTCTCATCCCGCTCTTTTCTCATCCTGCTCTTTTCTCATCCCCCTTTTCTCATTCCCCTCTTTTCTCATCCTGCTCTTTTCTCATCCCGCTCTTTTCTCATCCTGCTCTTTTCTCATCCCCCTCTTTTCTCATCCTGCTCTTTTCTCATTCCCCTCTTTTCTCATCCCCCTCTTTTCTCATCCCCCTCTTTTCTCATCCTGCTCTTTTCTCATCCTGCTCTTTTCTCATCCTGCTCTTTTCCTTTTCTGTTCTTCTCCCCTCTCTCCTCCTCGTACCTCTCTCATCCCAGGTTTCAAAGAACCCCCCCATCCATCCCCTGCAGGGACCTGCCACCATCTGTGGTTTTTCTTTTCCCTTTTATTTTTCCCCCTCTTTTTAAAGTTTCCCGTGTCTTTGTCTTAACGAGCCAGGTTAAATATTCTGTAATCGGTGTAATAATACACCTGGACCCGCTCAGAGATATCTGCCTTTTGTACTGCGACAGGACATTAATAGTAATTATTCTGCTTTGTAATTGGAGCTTTAAATACTAATTCAAACAGCCAGAGGAAAACCAATTAGTGCTAATTTATCTCTATGTGTTTTGGAGAGCCTGTGTCTGTCATACTGTGAAGAAATAGGTTGGTAATTAGTACAGTTGGGTGGTAGATAGAAGTAATTATCAGATTCTTTCATGTTCTTTAAAGGAAGAGGGGAAAAAAAAAAAAAAAAAAGAAAAAACTCTAAAGGCTGCATGACTCTTCCTTTCCGAGGAAGTTTGCACCTCGAAGGAAGGGCCCAGCCAGCGCCGGCTCCGAGCGACTTTCCCGACATTCCCAATGTTCCCGACATTCCTGCCCGGATCCGTGGGCACCTGGTGCCACATGGAGCGGGACTGACCCTGGCAATGGGGTGTGTGGGCATGGACAGGGCACCCACAGCCTCGTGGGGTGCTTTGGGGTGGTCTTGGAGTGACACAGCAGTGACAAAGTGTCCGTGGTGCCCTCGGGATGGACAGAGGGATGGTCCTGGGGCTGAATCCAGGGAAGGGAACGGAGCTGGGAAGGGTCTGGAGCCCCAGGAGGGGCTGAGGGAGCTGGGCAGGGGCTCAGCCTGGAGCAAAGGAGGCTCAGGGGGCCCTTGTGGCTCTGCACAGCTCCTGCCAGGAGGGCACAGCCGGGGGGAACAGGGACAGGAGCAGAGGGAACGGCCTCAGGCTGGGCCAGGGCAGCTCAGGGTGGGCACAGCAGCAATTTCCCCATGGAAAGGGGGCTCAGGCCTTGGCACTGCCCAGGGAGGGCTGGAGTGCCCATCCCTGCAGGGGCACCTGGATTGGCACTCAGTGACAGGGTGGGGATTGGGCACAGGTTGAACTCTGTGACCCTGGAGGGTTTTTCCAAGTGGAACAATTCCGTGATTCTGCAATTCTGCTTTGGGCTCTGACCTCTGCATGTGAATCCAGCTCCATTTATTTGAGCCATTAAAAAACTCCTGTTCATGACTCCTACCCTGCCCCACATTGATGGAGCCAGCCCAGGGCATTTAGAATCCTTCAATCCCAAAATGGTTTGGGTTAAAAGGGACCTTAAATCCCATCCCACCCCACCCCTGCCATGGCAGGGACACCTCCCACCATCCCAGGGTGCTCCAGCCTGGCCTTGGGCACTTCCAGGAATGGAGCAGCCACAGCTCCTCTGGGAATTCCATCCCAGGGCCTCCCAGGGAGGAATTCCTTCCATAAATCTGAGATAATTTCCCTTCTTTCCATTTGAATCCATTATTCCTTGTCCTGACACTAAAATTCTGGGTGAAAACTCCATCTCCCTCTTCCTTGGAGCCCCTTCATCCCCCCTGGAATGTGCTGGGAGGCAGCAAAGTTGCTATTTGAGGCAGATCCTCTGTGTTTGAGCCATTTCTCACAAATTTCAGCCACACCTCGTGCTTTTGAGCCAGACCTTGAGCGTTTGGGGGAATATTTATGAATTCCCCCAGAATTTTGAGCCAGACCTTGAGCGTTTGGGGGAATATTTATGAATTCCCCCAGAATTTTGAGCCAGACCTTGAGCGTTTGGGGGAATATTTATGAATTCCTCCAGAATTTTGAGCCAGACCTTGAGCGTTTGGGGGAATATTTATGAATTCCCCCAGAATTTTGAGCCAGACCTTGAGCATTTGGGGGAATATTTATGGTCCAACAGCCCTCGTGCCCCTCATCTGTGTCCCCACCAGCTCTTCCCAGCTTTCCCAAGGTTTCCTAGCAGGAATCAGCAGGTTCCTTGAGGACACCCAGGCCTGTCACACGCTGCTCTTTTATTTTTCCACTTCTTGGATGAGAAAATCGCGAGGTTTGAGGATTTATTTGTGGTTACTTCAATCTCCCCCCCTCCGCCCAAGTTGTGCTATTAAAAAAATAAATAATTCATGGAGTAGTTGTTCCCCCCATCAGGAATTCTGGCCGAGCCAGACCAGGAGTGCAGCAGGATCTGCAGGAATTCATTAATGGCCCATTCTGTGTTTCCTTTCCCCTTTAAAACCCCAGTGGAGTTACCTTGGTAATAATAAAGTGCATGATTCCAGGAGGGAGGGAACAGGTTCTTATTTGGATTAAACGGATTTCTCCTCCTCCCCTCTTTTTACCCCTTTTTATTCCTGCCAATTTAAAATAAAAAAAAAATTTGTTTAGGGGGAAGAAAAAAAAAAAATTATAAGCAAATGTTAACGCTGGAAAGGAGGAAAAAAAACCCACATTTTTTTCCAGGGAGGGGAGAAAATGCTTTTGGAAGTGTTCTATGCAAAGAGATGCCGGGGGGCACGATATATCAAAGAAAATATAATACACCCAGGTTAAAACTAATGATTGCCATATAATTAGATGTGAAGCATTGTGCTATAAATGTGTATTCTTCAGCGTGCTGTGATTTTACTGTAAGAGAGAGAGAGAGAGAGAAAGAAAGACAGAAAAACACAGAACCCAGCAACATACTATAAAAAGCACTCTGTTGACTTTTCGGCTGTTTAGTATTCCTTGCCCGTACTCCCCCGGGAGTATGTAATTAGTGCTTTATGAAGAGTGCATTTAAAGCAGTTTAATATTCACCTCATTCAGTCTGAAACAATGTGATCACTGCTTAGACAAATCACTGCTCCTCACTGACATCCTCTGTCAGAACATTACCTCTGAAAAGACCTTTCAAGAGGCTCCGATGTTAATTAGTTGTCTGTCATGGATAAACAGAGCAGTGAGCAGAAGGGCTGCGCCAGGCCACAGACACACAGGGAAATACTGGGAATGCTCTGGGATTTTTTTTTTTCATCCTCTTTCTCTTTCTCTCTCTCTCTCCTCCTTTTTGTGAAAATTCCTGGCTTTCTCCCCCGGCTTGGCGGAGTTTGGCACGGCCTGGAGTGGAGCCTGGGTGAAATCCTTGGGATGCTGAGCCAGGCTGGCACTGCCAGAGAGGTGCTGGCAGATCCCAAACAGATCCAGGAGCACCTGCTGAGCTGCCCTGCTGTGGGCCAGAGTGGGAACATCCCAGGCAACATCCCAGTGCCACATCCCAGTGCCACATCCCAGTGCCACATCCCAGTGCCACATCCCAGTGCCACATCCCAGTGCCACATCCCAGTGCCACATCCCAGTGCCACATCCCAGTGCCACATCCTAGTTCCACATCCCAGTCCTATATCTGAGTACCAAATCCCAATGCCAAATCCCAGTGCCATATCCCAGTGTCACATCCCAGTGCTCTATCCCAGTGCCACATCCCTGTGCTCCGTCCCAGTGCCACATCCCAGTGCCACATCCCAGTCCTGTATCTGAGTACCAAATCCCAATGCCAAATCCCAATGGTATATCCCAATTCCATGTCCCAGTGCTAAATCCCAATGCTGTATCCCAGTTCAACATCCCAGTGCCATATCCCAATGATATATGCCAGTTCCATATGCCAGTGCCACATCCCAGTGCTCTTTCCCAGTTCCACATCCCAGTACCAAATTCCAGTGCTCTATCCCAGTGCCACATCCCAGTTCCACATCCCAGTGCTATATCCCAGTTCCATACCCCAGTTCCATATCCCACTGCCACATCCCAGTTCCATGTCCCAGTCCCAATTCCCGGCTCCACACCCCTCTGCTTTATCTCCACATCACATCCCAGTGCCATATGGCAGCTCTGCCTCCCAGACCTGTGCCCCAGTACAACATCCCAGCCCTGCCTCCCAATCCTGGATCCCAGCCCTTCATCCCACCCCGTGTCCCTGTGCTATATCCCACCCCTGCATCCTGGCCCCTCATCCCAATATTGCATCCCAAATCTACATCCCAATATTTCACCTCAACCCTGCATCCCAGTGCTAAATCCTGTCCCTGCATCCCAGCCCTGCATCCCAATGCTACATCCCAATCCTGGATCCCAGCCCTTCTTCCCAGTATTTCATCTCCACCCTGCATCCCAGTGCTAAATCCTGTCCCTGCATCCCAGCCCTGCATCCCAATGCTACATCCCAATCCTCAATCCCAGCCCTTCATCCCACCCCGTGTCCCTGTGCTATATCCCACCCCTGCATCCTGGCCCTTCATCCCAATATTTCATCTCCACCCTGCATCCCAGTGCTAAGTCCTGTCCCTGCATCCCAGCCCTGCATCCCACCCCTGCCTCCCAATGCAACATCCCAATCCTGGATCCCAGCACTTCTTCCCAATATTTCATCTCCACCCTGCATCCTAGTGCTAAATCCTGTCCCTGCATCCCAAATCTACATCCCAATATTCCATCTCCACCCTGCATCCCAGTGCTAAATCCTGTCCCTGCATCCCAACATTTCATCCCAGCCCTGCATCCCAGCCCTGCATCCCAATCCTGGATCCCAGCCCTTCTTCCCAATATTTCATCTCCACCCTGCATCCTAGTGCTAAATCCTGGCCCCTCATCCCAACATTGCATCCCACCCCTGTACCCCAATGCTACATCCCAATCCCACCCCTGCACCCCAGCCCTACATCCCCTTTTTGCAGCCCAAAGTGGCTCTTTAGCCATTCCAAGCGACTCTTCCCTCTTTCCATTGTGTGTAAAATGTTGGATTGTGTGTTCACCTCATCCCAGCTGCTCCTGGTCTTCATTTCTCAGGAAAACCCAGCGGGTCTGGGGCAGCGCTCGCCCTGCCATGCATC
>CM019928.1:3868880-3939524 GCA_009764595.1 Geothlypis trichas
AGGACGAGCCTGGATGTTTTTGGGAGCTGGGGGAGGAGTGGTCCTCCCCAGTGCTGCTGGCTTCGGTGGGGAGGAGGAAACCCCAAACCCTTCACCTTCCTCCGCAAGGACACGGTGGAACAGATCCAATCCACCTGCAATTATCATCTCATCCTTTTATTCCTCGTTCCAGCCTCGCAGGGAAGCTGGGTTGCCATCCCAGCGGCTCTGCCTTTCCCGGGATGCTGAGCCAATTCCTCCATCCTGACCTCATTCCAAAGATCACAGGAACGGAGGAGAACAAACCTGGGCTCCCGCTGGGCCGGCTTTGAAGCCGCTCAGCCCCGTCCAACCCCTGCTCGTGAGGAGGAACCGCGGGTGTTTGGGATCAGCTTCCCCCCGGATAATCGCGGGTTAAAGCCGGGCCGGGCCCTTCCCATGGGACGCAGCCCCCGCACCTGGCGGAGCCCCCCCGGTGTCCCCAGGTCCCCGGGCCGGGCTGGGACGCGCTCCCGGCGAGGCAGGAGCAGCCCAGCCCTGCTCGGCTGCACTTCCCCGGGTCCCATCCGTCATCTGTTTGTCCTGGTGCCCTGCCAGCGATTGTGCCGATTTCCCACACCCACTTTCCATAAAAACCCTCCGTCCTCGCCCGGGCGAATCGCTGCGAGAGCTCGCCAGCCACCCATCCCTTTCCCCTCCTCTCCGATGGATCAGACACGTTCTGGAGAGGGGGAAGAAAGGGAAGGGGGTGAAAAGAAAACAAAAAGATCAAGAGGAAAACACAAGGTGACTCACTGCCTTTAATTTATTTGTGTTTATTTATTTATTCCCCCCCCACACCCTCGGCTGCGACGTGCAGGCAGCAGCGAGGGCTGCCCGTGAGCACCCGGGGAGCCTCGCTCGGTGCCCAGGGCACCAGAAATGACAGGGAATAGAAATCCCCACTCCTTTGGCCGAGGAAAAGATCGCGGAGAGCAGCTCCTGGCGCTCGAACTGCGTGGCACAGATTTTTCAGCCTTCCCAGTCTCTCTCTGCACGAGCATCCCGTGCCCCGCCACAGACCGGAGGGTGGGAATATCTAATTCCACCTCCTACACCGTGTCCTCGGCAGGGGAAAGAGAGAAAGAGGAGATAAAAGGCTGGGGAGCTCAAATGGTGTCATTAGGAACTATTAATGCTCTCATAAAAGGGCATTAATAAACGCGGCAGCTCATCAGCGTCCATTAGCTCGGCTCGTGGCAGGGATCTTCGGGAGCTGCCGGAGTGTGATGCTCCCCTCGCCCTCACCGGCGTGTCAGCAAAGGGGAAAGGGGCTGGAGGGGGGGTTATTCCTCCGACAAACCATTCCCCGAGCAAAAAACAAGGAGAAAATGTCACGGGGCGTCACACCCCACCTCTCAATCCCTCCCGTACCCCGACAGCCGTGCCCAGAGCTCGCTCCTTGCTCCCAGGATTGCTGTTACTATCAAAGAGAAAAAAAAAAGGCAGGCAGGGTTTGGAGTGTTATCCTGACTTTCTCCCTCCCGCCCTCTTCCTGTTCTTGCCTCTTAAAAAGGAGTTTTATCCCTTTGACTCTCCCATGCCCGGGGCTAGCGAGGAAGCCGCAGCATCTCGGGGCGAGCCGGCAGCCCACAGCGGCGGGCAGGGCACGGGGAGGAGGCCCGGCCCGGCCCGATAAGCCCCTGGCAAAGCCAGGAATAGCAGCGCGGTCCCCGCACGGCAGCGTTGCTGCCAGAGGAACCCGCAGTCCGTGCCTTTGAAGAGCTGGGGCTGGCAGCCGGCCCGGCTGCACGGAGAGCTCGGGATGGGCTCGGGATGAGTTAGGGACGAGCTTGAATGAGCTTGGAATGAGCTCAGGATGAGTTTGGGATGAGTTAGGGATGAGCTTGGGATGATCTTGGGATGAGCTCGGGTTGAGCTTGGAATGAGCTTGGAATGGGCTTGGAATGATCTCGGGATGGGCTCGGGATGAGCTTGGAACGGGCTCAGGATGAGCTCGGGATGAGCTTGGAATGAGCTTGGGATGGGCTCGAGATGAGTTAGGGATGAGCTCGGGATGGGCTTGGAATGAGCTTGAATGAGCTTGGAATGGGCTCGGGATGAGTTTGGAATGAACTCGGAATGGGCTCGAGGTGAGCTCAGGATGATCTTAGAATGGGCTCAGGATGAGCTTGGAATGAGCTCGGGATGAGCCTGGAATGGGTTCAGGATGAGCCTGGAATGGGTTCAGGATGAGCCTGGAATAGGTTCAGGATGAGCTTGGTATGGGCTCAGGATGAGCTCGGGATGAGTTTGGAATGAACTCGGGATGAGCTCGGGATGAGCCGGTAGCTTCCCCCCACCCCTCTGGGCAGCAGCAGCACATCTGGGGGAGCAGGCACAGCTGGAGGGCTCGGCCACGTGCGCACATCTGGGCGGAGGAGGGGCGAGCCCGTGTGGGTGGGTGGGTGGGCTGGCGGGGCACATCTGGATGGGCGCTGCCGAGCATCTGGGCGGAGCCGGTGTGCACATCTGGGTGGAGCGGGTTTGCACATCTGGATGGCAGGGGTTTGCACATCTGGGTGGAGCGGGTTTGCACATCTGGATGGCAGGGGTTTGCACATCTGGGTGGAGTGGGTTTGCACATCTGGGTGGTGCGGGTTTTCACATCTGGGTGGAGCGGGTTTGACATCTGGGAGGTGCGGGTTTGCACATCTGGACCGAGCCACAGCAGCCCCCACGGCCCCCGTGTGTCCCCTCAGGCACCCCCCGGGTGTTTCTCCCCTCCCACCCTGCCCTGCCCGCCCCTCCCGCTGCCATCCCAGGCACCCGGACCTGCCCAGGTCCTCACTCATCACCTCCCAGCCGCAGGGGGATTTCAGCTCCGGCCGAGCCAGAGGCAGGGAGCCGATATCCCAGGATCCCTGGTGACCTTTGGTGTGCCAGGGGCGGCTGGCAGGAGGCTGTCCCCGGCCGTGACTCAGGGCAGAGCCGTTTCCTTTGCAGGGAAAGGGAAGCTTTGATCGCGGGGAGCCGAGGCACCAAACCCCGCTCCCCACGTGCACCTTTGCTGGGAGTTATCTGAGGCATCTTTTTTTTGGGATAATAACTCCCAGGGCAGGTTAGGACGGAGGAGGCCTGGCAGAGGAGCGTGTGTGGGCAGGACTGGAATAACGGGTGCTGTAGGAGAGGATTTACGAGCGCTGGGAGGTTGGGAATGGCCGGGAATAGCACAGCAGGTCAGGGGTGAGGTGGGATGTGCCAGGGCCAGGACGTGCATGCAGCTCCTGGTGTTGTCCCTTTGTCACCCATACAGTCCCCACAGGATGGTTGGTGTACCAGGAAAGGCTCCTGGGAATCATCCTAGGATGGGGATTGAGATCCAAGCCTCTCCAGTATTGTCCCTTTGTCACCCATGCAGTCCCACAGGATGCTCAGTGTCCCAGGAAAGGCTCCCTGCTCCCCATCCCGGGATGGGAATGGAGATCCAAGCCTCCAGTATTCTCCCTTTGTCACCCATACAGTCCCCACAGGGTGGTTGGTGTCTCAGGAAAAGATCCCTGATCCCCATCCCGGGTTGGGATTGGAGATCCAAGCCACCAGTATTGTCCCTTTGTCACCCATACAGTCCCCACAGGGTGGTTGGTGTCTCAGGAAAGGCTCCCTGCTCCCCATCCCGGGATGGCGATGGAGATCCAAGCCTTTATTATTGTCCCTTTGTCACCCATACAGTCCCTACAGCATGGTTGGTGTCTCAGGAAAAGCTCCCTGATCCCCATCCCAGGTTGAGATTGGAGATCCAAGCCTCTAGTATTGTCCCTTTGTCACCCATACAGTCCCCTCAGGATGGTTGGTATCTTAGGAAAGGCTCCCTGTTCCTGGGAATCATCCCAGGATGGGGATGGAGATGCAAGCCTCCAGTATTGTCCCTTTGTCACCCATACTGTCCCTACAGGATAGTTGGTGTCCCAGGAAAGGCTCCCTGTTCCTGGGAATCATCCCAGGATGGGGATGGAGATGCAAGCCTCAAGTATTGTTCCTTTGTCACCCATATAGTCCCCATAGGATGCTCAGTGTCCCAGGAAAGGCTCCCTGCTCCCCATCCTGGGATGGGGATGGAGATCCAAGCCTCCAGTATTGTCCCTTTGTCACCCATAGAGTCCCTACAGGATAGTTGGTGTCCCAGGAAAGGCTCCCTGCTCTTGGGAAGCACCCTAGGATGGGGATGGAGATCCAAGCCTCTCCAGTATTGTCCCTTTGTCACCCATACAGTCCCCACAGGATGCTCAGTGTCCCAGGAAAGGCTCCCTGCTCCCCATCCCAGGACAGGGATGGAGATCCAAGCCCGCAGTGGGACAAGCTCTGAGCAGGAGTTTGTTGAGAGCAAAGCCAAAGCTTTGCCATGGGAATGCTGCTGGAAATCACCACAATCCCAGCTCTCCCAAATCCTGGTGTGCCAAGCAGCACTGAGGCTTTAAAGGGAATTATTGTGGCTTTCCCAGGGTGCCACAGCCTGGATCCCTGGCCTGGATCTCCACACAATCTCTGTGTGCAGGTGACAGCAGTGTCACCTGTGCCAGGGCATTGTGGATCAAGCCCCTAAATCCCAAAGAGCCAAAGAAAAGCCCTGGCACGCTCCTTCCCACCCACCTGAAGAAAATTCCCTTTTTACAAGGAAGTGATGAGAGAATGATCTTTACAAGGCAAACACACAAAATGCTGGGAAATGAATCCCTGGGGAGAGGTGGGCACAGGAGGGGTCCATCCCTCCGTGTTTCTCCTGAAGATGCCAGTTTCACCTCACCTCCCTCTTTTTGTCCTTTCAGGGCTCGGATCTGAGGGTTGGGAAGATCAAAGGGAAGGTCCTGACAGGTGAGTGCAGACCCCAAATGAGGGGACGGGGTCTCAGAGTGGCAGTGCTGGCTGGGGTGGGCACACCAGGACACGAGGGATGAACACAAGGAGGTCCCTAGGGCACAGCTGGGCACTGTCTGAAACAGGAGCCACTTTTTCTCTATTTTTTTCTAGAGGCAAAAGTGGTTTAAAAACTCCCCAGTGGTTGGAAAGGCTCCAAACCAGTATAAAAAGAGGGGGGAGGGATAAAACCCAAAAGAAAAACACAAGATAAAAGTGGGTGAATCCCAACAACTCCTGTGATGTTGCAGGAACAAAGAACTTTCAGTTCAAAACGGGCCAGACGTGGCTCAGGGAGGTCCCACCCCAGGGGAGAGGGGCTGGGGGCTCACCTGGCTCCTGCTGGAGCTGCAGCCCTTGGTGTCACATCCCCCTGTCCCTGGTGGAGGCTGAGGGGTGGCTGTGCATCCCATGGATGTCCCTGGGCCAGGGACAACCTCTGTGCTCAGCAGCTGGCCATGCCCTGAGCCAGCTGTGGGCCCACATCTGGGCAGCTGTGCCCTGCTTCCTCCCAGCCTGGGGCACAGCCTGGACCCCA
This sequence comes from Geothlypis trichas, assembly GCA_009764595.1. NCBI lineage: Eukaryota > Metazoa > Chordata > Aves > Passeriformes > Parulidae > Geothlypis > Geothlypis trichas. Next base: position 3,874,291 of record CM019928.1, read on the forward strand.
AAACCCGCCTGGGGCAGCCCAGGAGGTGCTGGCCATGCCCTGCTGGGGGCTGGGGGTCCCAGGTTTGTCCCCCCTGCCCAGGGAAGGTGCAGACAGGGGAAGGGGATGGATGAGGAGAGGTCAGGTTGGTCCTGGATGTGCTGAGGAGTTGTTCTGGTGGAACCCCTGAGCTGATCCACAGTGAGGGGTCCCAGTGCAGGCAGCTGCATGGGAGAGCTGACCCCAGGCTGGAGGAGGGTGTGGGTAACTGGTTCTGGTGGGAGTTGGAGCTCAGAGGGACGCTCAGCCCTTCTTTTGTGCACCCTAGAATACAGCCGGCCCAAGCCCGCCCGCTACAGCGGCTACCACCGCTACCAGTTCCGCCTGTACCGGCAGTCTCAGCACCAGACCATCTCCCTGAGCTCCGAGGAGCAGCAATCGCTGGGTAAGGACCCGCCTGGCCCCGATCCCCGCCCCGAGGGGCCGTTCCAGGGCTGCGGGCAACGCCGCGGGCTGGGGATGCCCCGCTCGGTGCAAAGGGATGCTCAGAGGGGACGTGGGCGAGGTGTTAAATCCTTGCCAGGCGGCAGAAACCCTCGGAAAACGTCTGGTAACGGCCTGGCTAGCGGGATCGGCAGCAGGGAGAGATGTGGGCTGTGAAATGCAGCCCTTGCTGGCACATCACCCCCAGCCCCGGCCCCAGCCGCGGGAGTTGCATCAGCGGCACCTCGGAGCGGAGCGGGGGATAAGGATCAGCCGCGGAGAAGGTTTAGCAAGGGATTGCTCAAACCGGGCTGACACAACGCCCGCCAACTCCCAGCTCCTCCCAAAACCTTTCACGGAAGGGATGGAGCAGTGAGACCCCCAAAACGCCAAGGGAAGCGTTGCTGCTGCTCCGTGTTGGGGCTGCAGGAGCCGGGATGGGCAGGGACCCACCGTGCCCGGTGCCAGGCGCGGGTTCCTCCCTGCCCTGCCTGGGACTCGGGGCTCTGCGCCTCACGTGGCCTCCACAAGGGAAATTTCAAAACTTTCCCAGCTGGGACCACATGAGCAGGGCTGGACGGGCAGGTCAGGTCGGTGCGTCTGGGCTGCTCTGCCTGACTCACCCCGTGCCTGGAACCCGCAGCGGCCGGCCCGGAGCGGGGGCAGCCCCGGGGGGCTCTCACACAGCCCCTGCCCCTTCCCCGGCACCGATCCGCGCTGCTCAGCCCGTGGCCGGAGCGGGATGAGGCTGCCACGAGTCTCCCTGCGGGCTGTCCCTGCCCTTGGCTTTGTGTTCTGCCTCATTAGCTCCGCTTCTTAATGACCCCGCCGATGTCACCCCCGCTGCCAGCCCCTCGTTCCTGTGGCGCCGCGTTGTCCCCGCATTCCCACCGCCGCATCCCGCAGCACCCACCGAAGAGCCTTTTCCAGATAAATGCTTTTTCAGCAGGATGTGCGGCTCCAGCCCCGCAGATGTCACCCCGGGGAAGGTCCCCCCGCTGTCCCCAGGGCGGGGGTGGCCGGGCATTCCCCAGCTGCCGCTGTCCCCATCCCATCTGTGTTCCCAGCCCTTCCTGCACTTCCTGGGAAAGACCCAGCGGATATTTTGGATATTTTCCCGCAGGATCCGATGCCTCAGCATCGTTTGTCAGGCAGCTGTGGGGGTCTGGCAGGGAGACTCGGTTAAAGGTTATTTTTAACCCTTTCACTGCTGCATCACGGCCTTGGCCTGGCCGGGGGATGCTGCTGGATTCAGACACCCACAGCCCATCATCTTTATTGCCAGGGAATGAGCCCTAAAAGCAGCCAAAGGATGAGATTTTGGTGTCTCAGGGGTTTTAAATAAATCCATCCCCAAGGCAGTGGGATGAACGCCGATGGATCTGCCGGGGCCTCCAGCCCTGTGGTGCACAGGGAGGAGGAGCAGACACCTTGGCAGAAGGTGGGAACAAGCAGGGGGTGACCCCAATCCCAAAGGAACCCAAAGGATCCCAAAGGATGAGAGCCCAGCCCGGGCTCTGCCTGGCTCCTCTCCTGCAGCAGAAGCGATGCAGGTTCTCCCGGCGATGCCGCAGGCACAGTTTGCATCCTCGCTCAGAATTTCCCATCTTATTTGGCCTCAAATGAACCCTTCTTGCTGCTTTTACTCCGTCCTGCATCTGGTGACAGCAACATCTGTGTCTCACCGGGGCTGGGGACACCCAGCATCCCCAGCCTTGGACAGGGACAGGTCCTGGCCGGGCACAGAGAGTGGCACTGGCCCATGCCAGCCTTGGGATGTGTCCAGCCTCCAGCGCTGCATCCCTGTGCTGGGCATCCCTCCCTCTGGCAGCTCATCCCCTGGCAGAGCTGAGCTCCACCAGAGCGTTTCTGTTCAGCTCCCAGAAAAATTCAATTCCCGGCTGGCCCTGGATGTGTTCAGGCGGCCGGGCCAGGCAAGGCCGAGCCGGGGGAGGTGACAGTGCCAGGCGGGATGGCAGGAGCTCGGCCCGAGCCTCCAGAAGAGGGCACTAAACCAGGACCTGCCCGCGTCGCCTGTCCCTGCTCCTGGAAAAGATCCCTGGGAACTGAAAACGCGAGGGACAGCGGCGAGCGTGGAAAACAAATCCCGGGTTCTTGTCCCTCCCTGCCTGGCTGTGCAGAGGGAACGGGGACATTTCCACCCAGCCCGGTTGGGATGGCACTGACGGGCACAGGTGGGTGCTGGGAGGGCTGCAGGACCTGGACACGTCCCCCTGTCACTCGTGACAAGGTGGAAATCTGCTGTTCACGGCCGAGGTGTTTCTCCAGGGCGACTCTTGAGCAAAATCTTGTTGCACCAGGTTAAAAACCAACCCTGATCCTTCCCCATGAGTGTTTCTGATCAATCCCAGCACCAGCCAGCTCCGTGTGACCTCAGGCAAATAACTCAGAGCCTCAGTTTCTCCTCTGGAGTCTGATTCACTTCAGTTTTTGGCCGTGCTACTAAATTGTCACCGAGCAGCAGCTCTGTCCCCGCTCAGTACCGAAGGTGGGGACGTTTGGGGTGTCCCCACAGCTCTTCCTGCCACTCACCCCACTTCCCTCACAGCCAGGAGTGGTACAAGCCGTGCCTGTGTGTTGGGGAGATGCAAGATAATCATTTGTGGTCTGTGAAATGTCACAGCCGCCGTCGCATCCCGAGGCCACCACAGGCTCTCGATCCACGGGAAATCCCTCAGCTGGGGGAATTCGGGCACCCACCAGAGCCCGGCTGTGGTGCTGGGCAATTAAAGTTCCCCCACGGCTTTCATGGAGGGGGATCTTTAATTAGCACAAAATCCTGAGGCTTAATTGCACCTGAGTTCATCCCTGTGCTTCCACCTTTTCCCATCAGCTCCGACGAGCTGGGGAGATGCTCCTGCATTCCCAAAAATCCTGCCCTGGAAAGAGGTTTTACAACCGGGAATGGATTTTTTTTTCCTGACAGAAATTTTGCCTCCGGGAAGCAACAAGTCCTTTGGGGAGCAGGGACGGGGATGAGCCTGGCCAGCCTGTGGCTCCATCCCTCTCCAGCTCCATCTCCAGCTCCGGATCCGGATCGGGGCCGCAGCATTGACTCATGAGCCGACCTTGTGCGCCTCCAATCCGATCCACCCAGCTGGAAAATCGGGTTGGACTGGGCCCCGGCGGGGAGGGAAAGGCTGCGGCCGGGACGGGAGGCGGCCAAGGGCTGCGGGGAGAGCGCGGTGCCGGCCCGAGTCCCCGGGTGTCACTTAATGGTGACCAAAGCAGCTGCCGGCCTCCCGCCCACCTCCGCTGGGACATCATTAATCTTGGCAGAGAAGCATCAGGGCTCCCATCAGGAGAACGTCGCCGCTGATGAGGCTGATAAATTACAGCCGGGGGGCCGGGGGAGGAGGGGAGCGGCGTTCGGGGGGTGGGCAGGAGGCGAGGGCAGCGCTGGGAAAGCTGTGGGATCGCAGCGGTGCCGAGCTCCCCGAGCCTCGTGCCTCAGTTTCCCCATCGGGCGCTCCGGGCTCAGGCGGCCGCGCACGTGTGGGTGTCAGCGGCACTCCTCTTCCTCCGGCGGGTGTGCAGATAAGAGCCAAGTGGGATGATTTAATCCTTTGGGAAATGAGCTTGAAAGCGGACCAAGCCACGGATGAAACGCCGTATTGTTGTGGCAGGGAGAGGGGACGGTGGCACCGCGACCTCGGCTCCCCGGCCGGCCCCTGCCCCTTTCCCGGCTCCGTGATCGCCGTGACTCACAGTGCCCAGCCCTGGGAGCCAGCTGGGCGGTTTGGGATGGTTGGCACAGGGAGTTGGTCACGCCGGGATGGGGCACCCGCTTTGGGGATTTGGTTGGATTTGGTGTAGGGGGGACCCAGCGCCCCAAATCTGGTGCATCCCTCCATCCCTGGCCACACCCGCGGCTGTCCCGGGGCTTTCCCATGGCCGGGCCGGGCACAATGGGTGCCAGGGCAGGTAGGAAAGTAGGTCAGGAAAAACCCCGGCCCTGCAGCCCCGCAGAGGCTCTGCCTCCCCCGGCTCCTTTCATCCTCCCCTCCGGGGGCTCCGCGCATCAGCGGCAGCTCGGGCACCCCTGGGAGTCGGGGGTGCCGCGTCTCGCTCTCACCCCGGCCCCGCGGGGCACCCGCGGCTCTCCCGGGGGGTTTTCCAGAGCTTTGAAAGCTCCGGATGAAAGGCACCCACCAGGCACAGCGGGAGCGGCCCCTCGAGGCTCCTTCCCCTGGTGCCACCTTCACCGGGACCCCAGCACGGAGGGGGCTGGGCTGAGACCCCCAGGAGAGGAGCTGCCCCTCCTGCCGAGGCGGAATTTGGGGCTCTGTGTCCCGGCTGGAGGTGACCCCAGTGCGGGATGTTGGGACTGTCCTCGCTCTCGGCTCGGTTTGTGTCCTCGGAGGGTGGCAGGGGACACGTGGGAGCCTGCAGCAGCAGCCTGGTGCATTCCAGCACCTCATCCCAGCCGGAATGTGGGATGCAGGTCCTTCCCAAGCATTCTATGAGCTCCCTCCCTGGCCCTGGAGCATTCCAGCACCTCATCCCAGCCGGAATTTGGGATGCAGGTCCTTGTTGAGCATCCTGTGAGCTCCTTCCTGGCTCTGGTGCATCCCAAATCTCATCCCAGCCAGAATGAGCGATGCAGGTCATTCCTGAGCATCCTGTGAGCTCCTTCCCTGGCCTTGGAGCATCCCAAATCTCATCCCAGCCGGAATGTGGGATGCAGGTCCTTCCCAAGCATCCTATGAGCTCCTTCCCTGGCCCTGGAGCATTCCAGCACCTCATCCCAGCCAGAATGTGGGATGCAGGTCATTCCTGAGCATCCTGTGAGCTCCTTCCCTGCCCTGGAGCATCCCGCAGCTCCAGGGCGTGCTGCCGTCACCAGAGAATCTCCAGATCTTTTTTTGGAGCTCCGAGCCCGAGGTGGGGAGCAGGTGGGAGCTCCAGCAGCTCCCCCAGCCATCAGCACCCCGCGGAGGTGATGCAGCAGCTCAGGTTTTGCTCAGCACTTTTGCAAGAGCAAAGGGGACGCTGTGCTCCACTCGGGGCCGAGATGTGGCAGCAGATAAAAGCTGCCAGGCTGCCTCGTGACATTAAAGAGCAGCCAGGAAGAGGAGAGGACAGGTTTCAGATAAACAACGGGCCCCTTTCCCCACAAGGAGGGGCAGTGTGAGCTCTTTGGGCGCCAGGGAAACCCCCCCAGTGAGGACAGGATGCTCCCACAGCCACCAGGCAGACACAGGCTGGGTACCCGACCCTGGCAGGGCACAGGGGGATTTCTGCCCCACATGGGGCCGGGTGTGAGGGAATCCCTCCTGCCTTTGGACCTGGAGAGAGTTTCCCTGCTGCCTACGTGGGAACAACCACAGCTGGACCCGGCAGAGGCTGCCCCAGAGCTGAGGGATGCTGGGGCAGCGGGGGAGGAGGCTCAGGAATGAGGAACCCCCTGGGCTCCAGCATCCTGTGGAGCAGCAGCTCAGTGAATGCCACTCCGGGGGACGGGGGAATCTCCTGTGACATCCCCAGGGGGATTTCCAGCCAGGCCACCCCCGGGGTGGGCTCGTAGGAGGGTTTGCTGCAAAGGTCAGGGGCAGGAGAGGAGCCTGGTACCCCCAGGATGCTCAGATTGGGGTCCCCGTGACTCCTTGCTGTCCCTGGGGCCTCTCGGGTGTGCAGGATGTGGTTTGGGGCAGAGCAGCAGCTGCTCAGGGCTGCTCCCCTCTCCAGCCCTGCTCACCCCCTTTTCCTCTCTCCCCAGGCACCTGGGACTTGAAGGACTTCGTGGAGGATTTTCACCTGGGCCACCCCGTGGCCGCCACCCAGTTCCTCACCAAAAACTGCAAGGATTAACTGCAGCCATCCCTCCCTCGCCCTGCACATCCCCACAGCCCAGAGCCACCTCTGCCCGGAGCAGAGGGGACCCCAGACCCACCGAGGATGAACCCACCCTGCTCCCAACCCAGAGCCACAACCCCAACCCTCCCCTCCCACAGCCAAGTTCTCTTTCCCTCTGGAGAACATCCCAGCCCCCCTGGTTATCCCAGGAATTCTGGCATCTCCCCTTCTCCTTCCTTCACCCCATTTCTGACTTGACCCCCTGCATGTCCCCCTGGCACTTTGGGGACTTTGAGCTCGATGCCTGCAGCTTCCTGAATAAAGTTTGGATGGAGCACACGGGGCTCTGTGGTGGCAGCGAGCGCGGGCAGGGGCAGTGCCAGGGGAGTCTGGCATTTTGGGATCTGTAGGCAATGGGAGCAGGGGGTGGCCGCCAGACCCTCGTTTAGGTGACCCCAGGGTCACCCAGGAGGGGACAGGGACAGTGATGCCTGTCCAGGGGTCCCTTGGTGGCACTGCATGGGAACTGGGCACTGCCCTGCTCTGCCTTTGCCCTCAGCCCGTTCCTCTTGGAAAGCAAAACCAAAATTAAAGGCATAAATCAGCAGAGCTCTGCCTACTGGCCACTTAGCCAGACCTCCCCTTTAATTAGCTCCTTAATTAGGCTTTCATCTAAGACTCAGCTTTCTCCAAGGCTCAGATTCACCGGCCTGCAGCTCCTCCTCGGAGCACATCAGTGCCTGTGCTGTGACAAAGCCACCTCTGTCCTGCCCATGGCCAGGAATGATTTTCCTCTTGGGACAAACCATGGGGAGCAGGAGCCCAGGACATTCTGCAGGCAGGGGAAACTGAGGCACGAGGGAATGGCTGGGCCAGGGCTGGGCAGGGGGGCCTGGGGTCCTCCAGAGGGGTTGTGATGCTCTGGTTGCTGCATCTCAGCTCTGCATCAGTGCCTGGGTCTGGAACAGAGCAGCCTCATCCCAAAAAAACATCTCTGTGCCATCCTGCTGTCACCTTCCCCGGGTCCCTGACAGTGAGAGCAGATTTCAGGCCTGCCTGGGGGCTTGAACGTGGATTTCAGTCCTGCACTGGGAGTTAAATGTGAATTTTCAGTCCTGCACTGAGAGTTAAATGTGAATTTCAGTCCAGCACTGGGGGGTGAAATGTGAATTTCAGTCCTGCACTGGAGGGTCAAATATGGATTTTCAGTCCTGCACTGGGGGGTTAAATGTGAATTTCAGTCCTGCCTGGGGGTTAAACTTGGACATCAGTCTTGCACTGAGGACTTTAACTTGGATTTCAGTCTTGTGCTGTTAAACATGGATTTCAGTCCTGCCTGGGGGGTTAAATATGGATTTTCAGTCCTGCACTGGGAGTTAAATGTGAATTTCAGTCCTGCACTGGAGGGTTAAATGTGAATTTCAGTCCTGGTTTGTCAAACATATATTTCAGTCCTGCACTGGATGGTTAAATGTGAATTTCAGTCCTGCACTGGAGGGTTAAACTTGGATTTCAGTCCTGATTTGTCAAACACATATTTCAGTCCTGCACTGGGGGGTTAAACATGGATTTCAATCCTGGGATATTAAACACATATTTCAGTCCTGCACTGGGGGGTTAAATAGGGATTTTCAGTCCTGCACTGGGAGTTAAATGTGAATTTCAGTCCTGCACTGGAGGGTTAAACTTGGATTTCAGTCCAAGTTTAACCCTCTATGTTTGTTAAACATAGATTTCAGTCCTGCACTGGGGGGTTAAATGTGCATTTCAGTCCTGCACTGGGGGGTTAAATATGGATTTTCAGTCCTGCACTGGAGTTAAATGTGAATTTCAGTCCTGCACTGGGGGGTTAAACTTGGCCAGGACTTTCCCTGCAGGAAGTGGCTCTTTGCCTCAGAGGGGCTGAATCACCGGGGTCCTGCAGAGCTCTGTCCCCTCCAGGGATGCCCAAGGGGTGCAGGAGCAGGATCCAGCCTTGCCCTGGGCACACAAGGCTGGGTGAAGCTGCAGGAGCTGGCGGGAAGGAAAGCAACAAAAAAAGGAAGCTGGGTAACACCACAAGCCAGGGAAAAAAAACACGAACCCCGCTGCCACTGGCGCTAAGATTAGCAGCAGAGGAAATGACACCGAGATGTCATGGAAGTCTGCTAAAGTTGGATTTCTCCTTTTTCTATCCTGCCCTCAGAGCAGGGTGTAATTGGCCCGGCAGATGGGAGCAAGGCTCGGTGTAAATGAGAGGTCAGGGCTGGGCTGACATCCTGAGCCCAGCTCCAGCAGCCTCCCCTCCCTCTGCTCGTGCCTGCCCTGCTTATTCTGGGGAAAAAGGCACTGGGGTGTTTGTCCTTCTAGGAAAGGATCAGCGCTGTTCCTGGGCTTAATTGGGGATGGGACAAACTGAGCTGGGCCAGGATTGGGATTGCTGGGAGCCAGAGTGATCAGTGTGACACTGATGGGATGGGGAATGGAAATGGGAATGGGAAAAGATGGAGAATGGAAATGGAATGAGAAGGGAAATGGGGATGGGATGGGATGAAGAATGGAAATGGAATGAGAATGGAAATGGGAATAGGATAAGATGGAGAATGGGAATGGGAATGGGAAAAGATGGAGAATGGAAATGGGAATGGGATGAGATGGGATGGGATGGAAATGGAATGAGAATGGAAATGGGAATAGGAAAAGATGGAGAATGGAAATGGAATGAGAAGGGAAATGGGGATGGGATGGGATGGGATGGAATGGAGAATGGAAATGGAATGAGAATGGGGTGGGATGGAGAATGGAAATGGGAATGGGCATGGGATGGAGAATGGAAATGGAATGAGAATGGAAATGGGAATGGGAAAAGATGGAGAATGGAAATGGGAATGCCATGAGATGGGATGGGATGGAGAATGGAAATGGGAATGGGAATGGAAATGGGAATGGGATAAAATGGAGAATGGAAATGGGAATGGGACAGGATGGGATGGAATGGAAATGGGAATGGGAATGGGGACAGGGATGGAGAACGAAAATCAGATGGAGAATGAGGTGGGAAGGAGAATGGAAATGGGAATTGAAAGGGGATGGAGAATGGAAACAGGAATGGGATGGAAAATAGAGGTGGGGATGGGATGGGATGGAGAATGGAAATGAGAGTGGTAATGGGGGCAGAGATGGAGAAGGGGGATGAAGGGACAGATGGGGGTGGAGATGGAAATGGAGGGACAAGTGGGAAATGGGATGGAGAGCATGGATGGGAGTGAGGTGATGATGGAGAAGGAGAGGAGAGTGGAGATGAGATTGGGGATGGGGATGGGATGAAGATGGAGACGGGGGTGGAGGAACATGAATGGAGATGAGGATGGGGATAGGATGGAGATGGAGATAAAATGGGATGGGGATTGAGAATGGGGATAGGGACTGAGAGTGGAAACAGGGATGAGGATGGGGATGGAGAATGGGAATGGGATGAGATGGAGAATGGGAATAGGGATGAGGATGAAAGTGGGGATGGAGATGGAGATGGAGATGGGGACAGGAATGATCAGACCAGGAGTGTGCCCAGCTGGCTGCAATATCCCTGTGCTGGGATTCTCCCTGCCAGGACACAGCACCGTGGCCCTGTGGGGGCACTCAGGGCTGCAAACGCAGCAGCCCTGGCCAGCCCTGCACCACAAACTCTCACTGGGATGCACACGAGGCCTCCACGGCGTGGAAAATATTAATTGTGGTTTTCTGGTTCACTTTTCGATTATTTAGAAAGAGTGAAGGGAAAAAACTGCCAAGGAGGAAGCCACGTACAGTCACTTGGTGCTGGTCCCACCCCCTTTATCTCTCCTTCCATTCGCTCACCATCGGCGCGAGAGAGAAAAGAGAAGCTGAGCCTCTCAGCTGCCTAAATGTAGAAAGTTTTGCTTCTAAATCAGTTTGTGATGGAAAGGAAACACGTCACGTCCCTGGGGAAGTGGCTGGTTTTGAGCAGCCACAACCCCAGCGCCGAGTGCTGCAATGGAACAGCCCAACACTGAAATAGCTCCGTGCTCTGTTATTGTCACCCAAAGAAGTTTTTTTTTTCACTGTCTAGGTGTCATTTTTAGCCTCCAGAGGAAGTTTTATTTGTATTTGTTACCTCGACTTTCCACTGTCGTGGCTTCATGACTTTTTCATGTGAAGGGCTGGGAGAAAACAGAGTTGGGTGAGTTCAGGTGTGGGGTGTGAGCTGGGACCTGCAGCACCAATGGCACATCCCAGGAATTCCAGCATGGATTCACCAGCCCTGCAGAGCCCAATGCATTCCAAGGCCACAAACCCATGGAAACACAGAACCCCGGGGATTGTGGGGGGCTGTGAGCTGAGCTGAGCCCAGGCATGGACACAGCTCCCCTTTGCTCACCCAGGATGGGGCTCTGAGCTGGGTTTGGGTGATTCCAGCCCCTCCCCAAAGCAAACCCACCCACTCCATGGCATGACTGAGGGAGAAGAGGACGTGGAGTTTAAAAATTAACAATGAACTCGTGAAAATTGAGTGTTCCTGGTGAGAAACAGCAGCACCCAGCAGCACATGGGGGGGTGTTCCTTGCCAAAACTGGGCTGGAGGCCAGGAGAAGCTCGTGCTGAACACGAGCCCTAAGCCAACAGGATAACAATTACCTGCTTTTAATAATCACTGAAATAATTAATGGGAGAAAGTCTCAACCCCTGGGTCTGATGCAGAGGGTTCACCCCAGGAAAATGCAGATTTAAGGTCGGAGCAGGTACTGGGGGGACCCCCAAAGCCTCAGTGGCACCTGGGGATGGCACAGGGACAACGCAGCTGGCAGGAGCTTGGCAGTGCCAGGCAGCAGCTCCCCCTCAGCCAGGGACTTGCTCAAGAAGGGATTAGCAGGATCAGCTGATGATGATCTAAGCGCATAACTATATCAACCTGCGAATTAATTCTGATATCTCACACCTCGGAGCTCCTCTATCTGCACATCTCTGCACTCCTCAAGCGTTCCCTGAGCTAAGCCCGGCTGCACCCCCCGGGAAATAGGTCAGGAGGGATAATCCCCAATCCCCACGTGCTGCTGGGGCCGAGCAGCGCTGCCCGATTTGGGAGCCGACGTGGGAGAATCCCCCGGCCAGCTGAGCCCCACGGGATGCTGAGGCACCGGCTCCGCACGTCAGCCAGGGGTGGGCGACGCCGGGATGATCCAGGGAGGAGCTGCCAGCCCTCATCCTCGTGCTGGGGACTCACAGAGCCCCGGCCTGGGGGTCCTCCCGTGCCACGGGGATGGGAGGGGGTGGGAGCAGCGCTGGGAGCTGCTGCTGGGCTGGGGCGGGCCCTGGGAGAGGCAGCTGGGCCGTGGCAGGAATTTAGGGCTCCTGAAGTAATAGGTGAGGCAGGAAAGGCGAGGACAGGGACCTGTCCCCATCTCTGTGTCCCTGCCAGCGGGTCCTGCAGTGATGGTTTCGTTAATTAGCAATAATAAATTATTATTGGGTTTCCAAAATGCTGTATAACATCAGAGGAGCTTTGTGGGGCTGTCTGGGGTCCAGAGCCAGAGCTGGTTTGGTTTTGGGGTCCTGGACCCCCATTCTTCTCACTGAGGCTGGGCCATTCAGCCGTGCTCTCTCTGGCAGCATCCTGGGATGCAAATTCCAGCTGTTCCTGCGGGAAAGCAGCAGCTCAGCTGTGCCCAGAGGCGCTGCCAGGCATCCTGGGATGAACATTCAAGGGATGCTCAGCGTGGAGAAACTCAGCGCAGGTTTTGTTTCCTCTTTCAGCTGCTCCCCGAGTCGCTTTGAGCTGGGTTTGTCCGCGGCTGTGGGAAGCTCCCAGCCTCTCCCACTCCGGGAGCCACGAGCACCTTCAGATGTGGTTTGCCCCAAAACGCTCCTCGGCAGAACAAAACCAACCAAAGCGTTTTTGATACGGGGGTCCCAGCCCAGGAGCTGCCGTGCCCGGGTGCCTGGCACTGCCCTGTTTGCCCCGGCGGGCTCTGCATCCCCAGGTGCGGTGGGAAGAGGCGATGGTGGCTCTGCCGGCGCCCCGGCTGCTCCCCGGGCAGCACGGACGGACTCGCCCCGCGGCCCCGGCCCGGCCTGTCCTCACTTGCCGGCTGCTCTCGCTTCCCATTCCCTGCCCGCAGCCCCGCGGCTCCTCAGCCAACCTCACATTTCCTCATTGCTAGGAAATGGCAAATTCCCCCCGGGCTGGTTTCAATGGCTCACGGATCCCTCGCCTTTGGCCTCTCCCCAGTTTCTCCTGGGCTGGTTGGAGCTCAGCCTTCGGGAGCAGCGCTTTTTCCCAGGCACGCAGCGCTTGGAATTCTCTGTCTGGGAGGACACCCCGCCCCTCGGACCGGGCCGGATTGACCCCTCCGTGCTGACACAACACCCAGCACCGAGCCCTTTTTCCGCTGGATGTGGTGGATTTGGGGGTTCTGACGTCCTCTGCTCCTCTCCGTGCTCACTGTCATGGCACAGCTCTGGGAGCTGCAATTCCAGGGTCCAGTTCCTCTTCTGTTTCTTGGTTTCATGTTAAAAAACGCCTTTGTGGTCTCTCTCTGCAAACCTCTCGTGGGGTCACTCCAGGGCTTCTTCCTGGGGCTGAGGTTGCTGCTGATCCCATAAAATCATCCTTGGGTTTGCAGCCTGCTCTGCTCCTGATCCCTGGCTGGAATCCCATCCTTCCCACCCTCGGGACCACTTTCACTCCGGGCCTGCTCTGTAGTTTCCCTGTTAATCAGCTGTCTCCTTATCTCCAGGTCACACCACGCCAGCTGCCCTGCTATTGTTCCCCAGCTGGATAATAACAGGAAGGGCTTGGAGAACCAGACCTGTGTGGGACTGAGGTGACCCAGAGGTCCCAGCTCCCCCAGAGCACTCAGCAGCCCCTGGCTGGCACAGCCTGGAGTCCCCTACCAACCCCTGGGAGCAGCCAGGGTTGTGGGGTTGGAGTCCCCCATTCCAGAGTTGTGGGGTTGGAGTTGTCCACCAACCCCGGGGAGCAGTGAGAGTTGTGGGGTTGCAGTCCCCCATTCCAGAGTTGTGGGGTTGGAGTCCCCCATTCCAGAGTTGTGGGGTTGGAGTCCCCCATTCCAGAGTTGTGGGGTTGGAGTCCCCCAACCCTTGGAAGCAGTTAGAGTTCCCCACTAACCCCTGGGAGCAGTGGAAAGTTGTGGGGTTGGAGTCCCCCACCCCAGAGATGTGTGGCTGGAGTCTCTCACTTTTGGGAGCACCCAGAGTTGTGGGGTTGGAGTCACTCATCTCTAGGAGCAGCCAGAGTTGTGGGGTTGGGATCTCCCACTAACCCCTGGGAGGAGCCAGAGTTGGGGGGTTGGAGTTCCCCACCCCAGAGTTTTGGGGTTGGAGGCATCCACCAGCCCCTGGGAGAGGTGAGAGTTGTGGGGTTGGATCCCTCACCCCAGAGCTGTGGGGTTGGAATCCTTCACCCGGGTTATGGGGTTGGATCCCCCACCCCAGAGTTATGGGGTTGGATCCCCCACCCCAGAGTTATGGGGTTGCAGTCCCCCACCCCAGAGTTATGGGGTTGGAATCCCTCACCCGGGTTATGGGGTTGGATCCCCCACCCCAGAGTTATGGGGTTGGATCCCCCACCCCAGAGTTATGGGGTTGGAGTTTCCCACCCCAGAGTTATGGGGTTGGAGTACCCTAGCCCCAGGAGCAGCAGGAAGTTGTGAGATGCTCTTTGGGAAGAGCCTCCCCCCTCCAGCACCTCAAGCACTCCTGCAGGTGCATGCCTGGCCTCCAGCCATCTCCCAGGGCTGTTCCCTTCAGGAACCAAGCCTGGCCACCCAGAACCCATTTCCCAGCATCAGCAAAATGTTTGGAGCTCTGCTCCAAAGGGCTTTTCCTCCCCATCCCAAGATTCCCATCCTGCTGCCACACAGGGTGAGGCAGGGCTGATCCCTGCCTTGCCACGGGGGAAGCTGAGGCAGGAAAGGGCTCCCACAGCACCCACAACGTCCCATGGCTGCCCCCACCAGCCACCCTGGGGCCTGGCTTATGGGGATTTATCCTTTGGGATCTACCCAGGGACACCCCAGGGCAGAAAGTTCTGCTGTGGGTCCCCTGCAGGAGGAGGGAGATGCCAGACTCCCTTTGGAAGAGGGAAATGCCCATCTCCCTTTCCAAGAGGGAAATGCCCATCTCCTTTTCCAACAGGAAAATGCCCATCTCCTTTCCAACAGGGAAATGCCAGTCTTCTTTTCCAAGAGGGAAATGCCCATCTCCCTTTCCAAGAGGGAAATGCCCATCTCCTTTTCCATGAGGAAAATGCCCATCTCCCTTTCCAAGAGGGAAATGCCATCTCCCTTTCCATGAGGGAAATGCCCATCTCCTTTTCCATGAGGGGTCTGCCCATCTCCTTTTCCAACAGGGAAATGCCCATCTCCTTTTCCATGAGGGGTCTGCCCATCTCCTTTTCCAACAGGGAAATGCCCATCTCCTTTTCCATGAGGAAAATACCCATCTCCCTTTCCAAGAGGGAAATGCCATCTCCCTTTCCAAGAGGGAAATGCCCATCTCCCTTTCCATGAGGGAAATGCCCATCTCCCTTTCCAAGAGGGAAATGCCCATCTCCCTTTCCAAGAGGAAAATGCCCATCTCCTTTTCCAAGAGGGAAATGCCCATCTTCCTTTCCAAGAGGGAAATGCCCATCTCCTTTTCCAAGAGGGAAATGCCCATCTCCCTTTCCAAGAGGGAAATGCCCATCTCCTTTTCCAAGAGGGAGATGCCCATCTCCTTTTCCATGCATATTTTAGTGCCAGTGTTTCCAAATATTTCCGGAGGAGGAGGGTGTGGAGTTTTCGCAGGCAAATCAGGAAAACCAAGGTGAGGCAGGAGCCTTGGGAAGGACACAGGCTGGGAGAGTGTTGGTCTGGGATCAGGAAGGCTGCCCAGCAGTTTCTCCTGGCTGAAGTTCCCTCAGTCAGAGTTTGGCCTGAAATGAGGATTTCCCACACAGAAAGTCTCTCCTCCCCCAGAAATTCCAGATTACCCCAAATCCCATCCCTGCCAGAGCTGAGCATCTTTCATGCCAGGCCGTGGAATGCTCAGAGAACAAACTGCTGCTGCTGCAGCCACATCTGGGCAGCTGTTGTTTGCCAGGACAGCCCTGAAGTGTCACAGCAGCTCAGCACCTGCAAACAAAACGAAACAAAACAAAATAAAACGAAACTCACACCCTGAGTAACCACCGCGGCTTGATCAGATACCCCCGCGACGCCCACCCGGTGGTTTGGGTGGCTCGGGGTGTGTTTTTTCCCTCTCCAAGATGCTCGAGCGAAGTTTGTGTTGAAGACCATCCAGGCTGCCGCCCACACGCGTGGCCCTGGCACAGTTGTCCCTCGGGGGCAGGAGCCCGGTGACCTTTCAGGTCCCCAGCAGCCACACTCTGTTTACGACTCCGTGACCTTACCAGCCCCAGATCTGCGTCTGCAGCGAATCCAAGGAGGAAAAGCTCCGCGTTCTGGTTTGTGCCTCGGGCTCCGAGCCTGAGCATCCTTTGTAATCCAGGATGAGGTGACAATGCCGGTGATCATCGCCATCGTTACAGATGATCCCTCTCTCCCTCGGCGGGGTTAAAAGCCTGAAACACAGAACCGTGCCCCGTGTGGAGCTTTCCAGAGCTCCTGAGACCCCGAACAGGAGCAGCTCGTGATGCGCCCCAGCCTTCAAGGGATTGGAATTCCCACCCCAGAGCTGTGAGGCTGGAGTCCCCCACCCCAGAGTTATGGGGTTGCAGTGCCCCACTCCAGGAGCAGCAGGAAATGTGAATTTTCGAGTGAATTTTCGGGAGCGAGCAGCCCATCAGCCTGGCCGCAAGGCAGGAAAACGGGGCTCGCCTTCCCTTCTCTGTAAGTACAATTAAACTGCCGTTAATTAGGTGAAAAACCCTGACGAGTTCCCCTTTTCGAAGCGCGGGGGTCCCCCAGGATGTGCAGCCCGGAGCACCTGCAGGGTTCCCGCACATGAATCAGGGCCCGCTGGGTCACAAGACCGAAAGGATCGGGTGCCGTCAGGTGACAGCACCCAGGGGGACAGGGGGACAGGGTCCCGGTCCCGTGGGGGCCAGCGGGGTTTTGGGGATGGGGTGCGGCTGCTCTCAGCATCGCACGGCCCGAGGGAGGGTCGGGGTGGGAGCTGGAGGCTCTCGGTTCCTCGCCAGCGCTTGAGTGGGTGTCACGGGAACCGGGCAGGGTGGGACATGGTTAAATAATGTCACCGTTTGTCACAACCCCTGCTCGGGATGCTGGGAGATGAGGGGGGATGGGGCAACGCTGGTGTGGGACACTTGGGATTGGGGAGGGACGGCAGCATTTCATGGAATTCTGGAATGCTTTGGCTGGGGAGGGACCTCAAAGCTCACCCAGTGCCACCCTCTGCCACGGACAGGGGCACCTCCCACTGTCCAGGCTGCTCCAAGCCCTGTCAAGTCTGGCCTTGGACACTGCCAGGGGCAGCCACAGCTTCTCTGGGGATTCCATTCCAGCCCCTCCTCACACTCACAGCCAGGAATTCCTTCCCAGTATCTCATCCATCCGTGCCCTCTGGCAGTGGAGCCATTCCCTGTGTCCTGTCCCTCCACCCCTTGTCCCCAGTCCCTCTCAGCTCTCCTGGAGCCCCTTCAGGCCCTGCAAGGGTCTCTGGGCTCTCCCAGGATCCTTCTCCTCTCCAGGTGAACATTCCCAGCTGTCCCAGCCTGGCTGCAGAGCAGAGGGGCTCCAGCCCTGGGGCAGCTCCGTGTTCTCCTCTGCTGCTGTTCCACAGTTCCACGTCCCCCCCGTGCTGCCCGGACCTGGAGCCAGCACCGCAGGTGGGGTCTCACCTGAGCGGGGCAGGGGGCAGATCCACGGGCATGGAATGCCCGCAGTGATGATCCAGGTCACAGAAACACCTGGATCAGGACGGGGTTCACACGGGGCAGGTGTGTGGGATGACGAAAAAAGAGTGAAACCTCTGGGCTGCGGACTCCATCCAGCCTGGGCTGTAATTTAAAACCATCCGGAGCCATCCCAGGTGAGTCTCTCTCTGTTTCCCCCCCTCTTGGGTGAAGAGCTGTGCTCGGGATGCTCTGACCCATTAAGCTGAGCTGTAACTAAGCCAGTCCAACCCCCATGCGGCCGTTTCCGTGCCAGTCTGAGTCTGCCTCGGTTTATTTTGGCTTAGGGCCGTTCCCAATCAAACCGCTGTCAGTGCCTGAGCTGTCCCGCTCTCACCAGCCGGGTTTAGCGGCAGGTCCCCATGACTCAGGAGCTTTAAACCCAGCCTAAACCCCACCGCGAGGCTTTGGGCTGCACCCACAGCCCCGAGCGGGCAGGAGCCAGCTGCATTCCCAGCGGGAAGCAGGTGCCACTGCCGTGTCACTGTCACCCTCGGGGGACAGGCACCCACCCGGGCCGGTGTCACCGAGCGTGAGGCTGGCACTCGTGGGGATGCCGAGTTTTCCAGAGCAGGGCTGCTGCTCCGGAGCGGAAATTCCCTACGGGATCCTCGCCCGTGGGTGCCGATAAGGCTGAGCAAACCCGCACCCTCCGCTGCAAATCGGGAGGAACCGGGTGGTGTTGTTGGTACCGGACACAATTAAGGGTTGAGGAGGGGTGGTCTCATTCTGGGGGGTCCCTGCTCTGACCTGCGAGGCCGGACACGCAGTGGGAGCCCCGCAGCATAAACCGCAGGGTTGAGGAGGGGTGGTTCTCATTTTAGGGGGGTCCCTGCTCTGACCTCCGCAGGCCGGACGCGCAGTGGGAGCCCCGCAGCATCAACCGCAGGGTTGAGGAGGGGTGGTTTCATTTAGGGGGTCCCTGCTCTGACCTCGGGGCCGGACACGCAGCGGGCGCCCCGCAGCATCCCCGGCGCTGCTGCAGGCTGCGGGCGCGCTCCCACCGTGGGAATGCGGTGACGGGGGAGGACCCCGGGGGCCGGGGGTGTCAGCGGGACCCCCTCCTCACCCCCGCGCCTCGGGGCGGTGCTGCCCGGGGGGGGCGCGGGCCGTGGATCCCCCTCCGCGCCCCGCGCCCGCCCCGCACCTCGGCAGCGCCGGGGGCGCCGGAACCGGCGGCCAAAGAAGGGAGCGGAGGCGGGGCCGGATCCAGGCCTTGTATGGCGCTTCCCCTCGGCCGCCCGCCCGCCGCCGCCCCGCGCTCCCCCCCCCGCTCCCCCTCCCGCCGCCGCCGCCGCCGCCGCCGCCGCCGCCGCGCTCCCCCCGGGCCGCGCCGGGCCACGGGTGGGGGATGCGCTGGGCAGGGGGGGCTGCGGCTCGGGGGGCGGCGGAAGGGGGAAAGGTGGGGTGAGAGACCGGGAGAGAGGGGTGAAAACAAGGAGAGTGTCCTGCGAAGGATGGGGGTGAAGAGGGTGCGAGGGAGGGGGGCTCTGTGCAGGATGGGGGGGTCTGAGAAGGGTGGGGGGCTCTGCACAGCTTGGGGGGCTCTGCACAGCGTGGGGGGCTCTCCACAGCATTGGGGTCCTGTGCAAGGTGTGGGGGCTCTTCAAAGGGGGGAGGCTCTGCACAGGATGGGGGGCTCTGCACAGGATGGGGGTTCTGCACAGGGTAGGGGACTTTCTAGTGGAAGGGAGGGTCGGTGGATGGAGGGGCTCCACTGCAGGGTTGGGGTTGCAGTGGCCGGGGGGGCTGCAGTGAACGAGCGGCCCTGGAGTGCACGGGGGCCCTGAAGTGGATGCGAGGGGCCTTGAAGTGAATGTGGGGTGCTCTGAAGCGAGTGGTGACCCTGAAGTTGGTGGAACACACAGGCCCCTCCTTCCCCCGCGGTCACAAACAGCCCAAGTCGGGGCTCGCTGCCCACCACCCCCGGGAACGCTCCCCCCGCCCACCGCGCCCCGAGCTGCTGCCGGCACCGCCCGGGCCCCGGTGCGCCTCCAGAGCCCCCGGTGTGCCCGTGCCCCAGCGGCCCCGCGGCCATTGCCCGGTCCCCTCCCGCCGCAGCCCTCCCGTAGCCCGGATTTCACTCCCATGGCAAAGCCGGCCCTGCAGGAATTGGGTAAGTGGAGCTATTGCAACACAGCATTTTTCCATACATTTGCTATATAACTCGGAGGGTTTTAAAGATAGCATCAGTTGGCACACTTAGCACGAAACCACCTAATTACTGACGCCTTGGAAGTGCCAAACTTTTAAAGGGGGGAGGTGAGGTTAAAATCACAGGCGACCAACAAGTGTTACCTGTTTTTAAAGTATTCCACGCTCTGTTCTCCACGGGAGTCGGGACATGGGGAAGGGGCGGCTCGGGGTAGAGCCATCTCCTCTGTCACCTCTGTCACCACTGCCACCACACTGAGAGGCTGGAGCCTTCCGCAGCCCCCCCACTCTGACCCTCTCCTTCCCACCAAACTCCACTGCCTGGCGCTGTGGCTTTCCCTGCACAGCTCCCATCCCGTTCCTGTGCCAGCCCGGGCTGCGGGATGGGGTTTGTGGCCGGTCCTGGCCTCCACTGGAGGAAAAAAACCCTCACGGTAAGAGCCTGTGAGGCTCTGAGCAGCCCCGGGGGCGGCCGCAGGGTCAGGCTGGGCGGGGGCGGGCTGTCCCCGCGCCCCCGCTGCTTCCCGGGGGGATGATCCGGGCGGGAAGCGCTGGAGCCGCCGCTGCCTGCCCTGCGCAGGGGGACGGCACCGCTCGGCGCGGGGGATGCAGCGCAGAGGGGGAGACCCCCGGCCCGGTGCCCTGAAGATGCCCGGTGCCCCTGCAGGGAGCCCTGTGCCCAGGGCCCGGGGCACAGTGCCCGGTGCGGGATGCCTGATGCACGCCCGGTACCCCGGACGCGGTGACAATTGCAGGATGCCCGGTGCCCGGTGCCCTGCACAGGGTTCCTGGTGCCCACTGCCCGGTGCAGGCAGCCTGGTACTCCGTGCACGATGCCCGGTGCTTGCTGCAGGAAGCCCGGTACCCCTTATCCGGTGCGGGATGCCCAGGTCCCGGTCCCCACTGCCCGGTGCAGGACGTCCGGTACCGGGTACCCCTTCCCCGATGCAGCACGCCTGGTGCCCGATCCCCTTTTGCCCGGCATCCGCTGCCCCGTCCCCTTTTGCCCGTTGCAGGACGCCCCGTTGCCGGTTCCCCCAGCCCGGTATCCGGTGCCCGGTTCCCCTTGGCCGGTGCAGGGTGCCCGGTTCCCCCGGGCCGGTCCCCTGTCCCCCGTCCCCGCGCTCGCCGGCCCCGCTTCCTGCTCTCCCCAATGTTCCATTGTGCGGAGCTTCCATTGTGACGTCTCGGCCTCGGCTCGGCTTTGTCTGTCCATATATGGGCAGCTACGTCACGGAGCGCTCCCGCATAAAGGCCCCGCGGAGTCCCCGGCGGAGCAGTCGGGCGGCAGAGAAGGAACCGGCGAGCGGAGCGGGGCCGAGCGCGGGGGAAGCGGGGCCGGGGCCGGGAGCCGGCGAGAGAGAGAGAGAGAGAGAGAGAGAGGAGGGGTTAAATCCTCCCCCCCCCCACCACCACCCCCCCAGCTTCTACAACCACATCTGCCAGCCAGATCGCCCCCTCCCCCTCGAGGAAACACCACCAAGGGACCCACGGAGGACCGCGCCCCCCCCGCGCCCCCTCCTCCGCGGCCACCCCCAGCCCCCCCCCCGCCTCCTCCTCCTCCCCCCCGCCGCCCCCGCCCCAACTTTTCTTCTTGCATGATTTCCCTCGCACGGATTTGCCACTCGGATGTTGTTTCCTCGGGAGCCGAGCTCGGAGCCACGTTGAACCAGCCTTTTCCTCCAGTGCTATGACAGGCAAACTACTGGAGAAGCTGCCGGGGACCATGAACACTTTGATGAACCAATTGCCTGACAATCTGTACCCAGAGGAGATCCCCAACTCTTTGAATATCTTCTCCAGCACCAGCGACTCGGTGGCTCACTACAACCAGATGGCTGCAGGTAAAGCGGGAGGGAAGGAAAATGGGAAAAGGCAGGAGCAGGGGGGGAGCCGGTGGGGCGAGGAGGAGGATGCTGTGGGTAGGGTGTCATGGAGCCTCGGAGGGAAGGGAAGAGCTGGGGCTGGGGAGCGTCCCCCCCCCCGCACCCACCCACCCCTTTCCTCGCCGTGTCTCCGCGCGATCGCTGCAGGGCTCCGCCGAGCGCTGCCGCCGCCGAGCCGCCGCCGCAGGTACGGGGACGGCGGCCGGGCTCCGTGGGGAGGAGAGCCCGGGTGGAAAAGCCGGAGAGGCCGAGGGGCCGAGGGGAAGGCCGGGCACCCCCGTGTCGCGCAGGGGCCGCCCGCCCGCGCCGGGATCCGCGCGGGTGCGGAGGCGCCGCGGACGCGCGTGGCCGTGGCAGCCGCCCCCCCACACCCCGCAGCGGCGGCGGCGGCAGCGTGGGCTCCCCGGGACGCGGCGCCGACTTTCCCGGAGCGCGGGGCTGGGGGAAACGGGCAGGGAGGAGGGGGGGGCACAGGAGAGAGGGAGGATCTGATCTGGGGGGCACAGGTGAGCGCCGAGGGCGGCGGGGGCGGGTGCTCCCCGCGTGTCCTCGCTCCCACGCGGAGCCCCGCCGGGCTAAACCCCCCCTCCCCATCCCCATCCCCGTGTTTCTCCTCGCCGGGGCTCGGCGCAGGGAAGGCGGCGAGTTGGTAACGGCGTCGGCGGCCGCAGCCCCGGCTCCGCGGAGTGCCCAGCGCTGCCGGGGCTGGACGGGGAGGAAGCCTACCTGTAGCCGCAGGTACCTCCTTCCTCCGGCGGCGCGGCGGTGGGGTGTTCCCCCCCACCCACCCACCCACCCCGGGCAGCTCCTCGCGGGGGCGGCGCGGGCGGCCCCGCATCGTCGGGACCCCCGGCAGGCAGCGCCGCATATGCGGGGTGGAAGCAGCGAGGGGAAGGGGGGGAGCGAGGCGAGGGGGAACTGGCGCATCCCCGCTCCCCGGAGCATCCCCCGGAGCATCTCCCGGTGCATCCCCGGGCCCTCCCGGCTTACCCTGCCCCGCTTCTCTCGCACTTTGCAGATAATGTTATGGACATTGGCTTAGCGAACGAAAAGGCCGGTCAGGAATTGTCCTCCTACTCGGGCACTTTTCAACCCGCCCCGGGCAACAAGACTGTCACCTACCTGGGGAAATTCGCTTTTGACTCGCCCTCCAACTGGTGCCAGGACAACATCATCAGCCTGATGAGCGCCGGCATCCTGGGGGTGCCGCCGTCCTCGGGCGCGCTCACCAGCACGCAGAGCTCGGCGGGCAGCATGGGGCCGCCGCAGGGCGAGGTGGACCAGATGTACCCCGCGCTGCCGCCCTACTCCTCCTGCAGTGACCTCTACCCAGAGCCCGTCTCCTTCCACGACCCCCAGAGCAACCCCGGCCTCACCTACTCCCCCCAGGATTACCAGGCGGCCAAGCCCGCCTTGGACAGCAACCTCTTCCCCATGATCCCAGACTATAACCTCTACCACCACCCCAACGACATGGGCACCATCACGGAGCACAAACCCTTCCAGAGCTTGGACCCCATCCGCGTCAACCCGCCCCCCATCACCCCGCTGGAGACCATCAAGGCCTTCAAGGACAAGCAGATCCACCCGGGTTTCGGGGGGCTGCCGCAGCCGCCGCTCACGCTCAAGCCCATCCGACCCCGCAAGTATCCCAACCGGCCCAGCAAGACGCCGCTGCACGAGCGGCCTCACGCCTGCCCGGCCGAGGGCTGCGACCGCCGCTTCTCCCGCTCCGACGAGCTCACCCGCCACCTCCGCATCCACACGGGCCACAAGCCCTTCCAGTGCCGCATCTGCATGCGGAGCTTCAGCCGCAGCGACCACCTCACCACCCACATCCGCACCCACACCGGCGAGAAGCCCTTCGCCTGCGAGTTCTGCGGCCGCAAGTTCGCCCGCTCCGACGAGCGCAAGCGGCACGCCAAGATCCACCTCAAGCAGAAGGAGAAGAAGGCCGAGAAGGGCTCGGGTGTGCAGCCCCCCGCCGCGCCCCCCGCCGCCACCGCCACCACCTCGCCCCCCGTCGCCCTCGCCCCCGCCGTCACCACGTGCGCTTGAGGGATTGTGGGGGGCGGCGCGGTGGCACCCCTTCTCCTCCCCTTGCCCTCGGCACCGCGCCGGGGGGAACCCCACGGTGTTCAGGATACCGGGGTTGTGCTGCGACGGGTCCGCTCTGCCCGCACCCGGATTGACCGGGTCCAGGCTGCCCGCACCTGGATCCTGCCTGCACTTGGATCGATGGGACCCGCACCGCCCGCACCCGGATTGCCCGGACTCGCGCTGCCCGCGCTGGGATTGCTCGCAGCACCTGGATCCCGCTGCCCGCTCCTGCAGCTTCCACATCCCGGCTGCTTCCACCCGCACCGCCCGGGGCCGGGCCGCCCGCACTGCCTGGATCCCGGCCGCCTGCTCCCGCACCTCCCGGATCCCGGCTGCCCACACCCGCACCGCCCGGGGCCGGGCCGTCCGCGCCCTCCTCGCCCGGCTCTCCCGGCTCCCTGCTCCCGCACCTGGATTACTCGCACCGCCCGGATCCCGGCTGGATTGCCCCATCCCGGCTCTCCCGCACCCCACGGCCCTCACCCGGCACCTCCCGGCTCCATCCCGCCCGCACCCCGCCGGGCCGGCTCGGGGCTGCCCGGGCGGCCGATCCCGGGAATGCTCCCGGCTGACCTGGATCCCGGGGCTCGGTGCGACCCCCCTGCCCTGCCGGGGCTGGCGGCTCCAGGATCGGCCCCCCCCCGGTCCCGTCCTGCCCGGCTCCCCCGGGGCTGGGCGCTCCAGGATCCGCGAGGGGATGGATGGATGGATGGATGGATTGATGGATGGATGGATGGATGGATGGATGGATGGATGGATGGATGGATGGATGGATGGATGGATGGATGGATGGACGGAGCTGATCTTGCTCCTCTCCTCGCTGGGCCTGGAGCCCCCGTTGCCCCTCCCGGCCCCGTGTCTCCCCCCGTGTCCCCAAGCACCGGCTCCCCGTGTTGGAGGTAAGAGGGCTCAGCCCCCCGAGCCAGGCTGGGGGGGCGGGGGGCGGCTCTGCGGGTCCCCCCAACTCCGGGGGGCGGCGGGGAGCGATGTCCCGGCAGCAGCTTTTGGGTTTGTTTTCTTATTTTTTTTTTCTTTTTCTTTTATTATTTTTTTTTCTTTGTTTTCAGCAGAAGGGAAATTCTTTACAGAAATACAGGGAAAAAAAAAAAGCAGCCCAGTATTTTGCTGAATACTTTTTATAATGTGAGATATTTTTATTTTATTTTATTTGGTCACTTTAAAACAACCACCCAACTATGGAGGAGAAAAATCAATTAGTCCTCTATTTTATTATTATTTTTTTTTTCTTTCTCCTTCTGGTATGTGCATGTCATTGCATGACTGCTCTGATTTTTTTCTTCTTTTGTTTTAATAAAACTGTGCTCAGACATTTAAGCTAAACTAAGCAAAAATAATAATGACTTAAAAAGAAAAAAAAATCTTTGTTGCCAAAAGGTCGTGCTATCCAGGTTTGATGTCTGCATGTGAAAAAAAAACACAAAAAAACACATTAAAAACGTACAAAAAATAAAGAGAAGAGGAAGAATGCAGTCTAATTTATGTGAACTGAAAGGAACAAAAAATAAAACAAACCACAATCAGGTTTAACCACACAAACCTAAGGGAATGATATTTTTTGAAAGACTTTTGTATAAAGTTGAGTACTTAGAGAAAAAAAAATCATACCAGATGTAATATATTTTGTGGATGTTTTTATTTCTTGGATTTATAGTACCTTATACTAAGGTTAAAAAAAAATTATGCTTGATATTGTGAAAAGGTGATAATTTTCACACACATTTCATTTGCTCATTTGTCATGTTGTAATGCAAATATGATAGTTAATGCATACAGCATTTTTAAGGGAAAAAATCAGAAATATTGAACTGATGTATTGTTGTACCATTTGCACTGTGAGCAAATGCTAATGCAGTAAATATATTGTGTTTGCTGACAATCAAAATCTGTAGTAAATATCTTTATTTGCTTAAATTGATCTATATTGGTTTGGAAAGTTAAAAAAACCAAGGTTTTAATGTGTAAGGGGAGTGTAAAAAGGGTTGAAATGTGCAGGGAAGTGGGTGCGTTTCTCTTTACGGGCGACTTTGAAACCTGTCTGTACAGAATTTTTTTTCCTAGTGTTGTATTTCCTTAAATATTATTTTTTATATGATTTTTTAAAAAAAAGTAACCCACTTTTTTTTCTCAGTCCCCCTCCCTCTGCTTCAGTTCTATCCACAGGACGGCACAGCGAGACCCCGCTGGGTGACCCCGACGGCGACCGGCTCCGTCCTCGCGTCCCGTCCTTCCCGGGATGGGGGAACCCGACTGGGATGGGGGCACCCAACCAGGATAGGGAAACCCACCAGGATGGGGAGAACCCCACTGGGATGGGGGGAACCCCTCTGGGACGGGGGAACCCAACTGGGATTGGGGGAATCCCACCAGGATGGGGGTGCCCGACCTGGATGGGGGAACCCGACCAGGATGGGGGAACCCGACCAGGATGGGGGAACCCGACCAGGATGGGGGGAACCCAACTGGGATGGGGGGACCCTACCAGGATGGGGGGAACCCAACCCGGATGGGGGGAACCCAACTGGGATGGGGGGATCCCCTCCAGGATGGGGGAACCCAACCAGGATGGGGTAACACCATCAGGACTGGGGGAACCCAACCAGGATGAGGGGATCCCCTCCAGGATGGGGGAACCCAACCAGGATGGGGTCACCCAACCAGGACAGGGGAACCCAACCTGGACGGAGGAACCCAACCAGGATGGGGGGATCCCCTCCAGGGTGGGGGAACTCCACCACGATGGGGGCACCCAACCAGGACAGGGGAACCCAACCTGGACGGGGGAACCCAACCAGGATGGGGGGATCCCCTCCAGGATGGGGGAACCCAACCAGGATGGGGGAACCCGACCAGGATGGGGGAACCCAACCAGGATGGGGGTCTCCTGATTGGCATGGGTGCACCCAACTAGGATGGGGGCACCCAATCATCATGGGGGGCACCCAACCAGCATAGGGGCTCCCCAAAAATCCGCCGTGTCCTTGCTTTGCCCTTGACCCCCCATCCTGTTTCTCCCCACTCGTGCCGCCGCCGCCCTGACCCCGTCACCATCTTGCCGGCGGCTTCCGCGGCTGCCGGGATAACTTTGGGCCAGCAAAGAGGATCCAGAGAGGATCGCGCCGCTTCAGCCGGTAATGCCCCCGCGCCCTTGGCCCGCCCAATCGCCCCGGGGACAGCGCCTGCAGGGGATTTTTTTTCCCAGCCTGGATCGCTCGGGATAAAAATAAATCGCTGGGTTTCAGCGCTGGCGCTCGCACGGGCACGAGGAACGAGTGGGAGAAGGAGTTTGGAGGCGCTTGCATGTTTGGAGTGGTGGCGTGTGGTGGTTGGATCCTTCCCCAGGGATGGGATGGAGCCGGAATTTCGGAGTTGGGATTGTGCTGGAGGATCCCAGGCCGGGCTCTGGGGGTCCCTTGGTGCGTGCGGGTTCAGCTCTGCGTGACCGGTTGAGTGTCCCACAAGTGTCCCCTTCCCAAGGCCTTGCTGGCAGTGCTGGTAGCTGGCATTGGCACCGTGGTTTTTCCTGGTGTTCCCAGGGTATGAAAGCGTTGGCAATGTTGTCAGATTTCCTGTTGTTGATTTGGATCTGCAGCCAGTCCTGGAAAAGCTGCTGCTCTGACCATTCCAGGGGGTTTGTTGAGCTCCATGGCTTGGAAAGGCTTGAATTTTGGGGAAAATCCAGGCTCTGACAGTGACTCAGGGAACAGCTGGCCCAGACAGGGATGGCATCTCGTGGTGTTGAGGGCTTGGCTTTGGTGCTGCACCAGGACTCCGTGTTGATTCTTGGAGTGTTTGGTGGCCACGTGAGGCTGGATTGGGATGAGCTGGGCTTGTCCTTCCCTGTGTGCTCTGGAGGTCCTGCAGCCAGCAGGGGCTGCAGGATGGTTTGGGAGCTGTTGGTGTCCCCGTGGTGTCCCCATGTGTGGTTCAAGTGGGCAGGAACCAGAGCTGCCACACACAGTGAGAGTCACCACAGCTCCCAGCATCACCTGAGGGTGCCTGTACTGGTGCTGCTGCTGCTGGAGGTGCCCATCTGCCCATCTCCACCGATGGCTCATGCTGGAAAACGCTGGAGATCCTGGGAACAGGCACAGCAGAGGAGCTGCCCCGGTGAGGAGCCACCCAACGTTCCACCAACGCTCTGGGCTCCTTCTGTGGGCAAGGAGGAGGAGGGAAGGAGCCCAGCAAGGCCTGGGGACCCTCTCTGGCAGCCAGGCCTGGGCATCCCGCTGGGCAGGACCCCCCTGGCATGGAGCAGGAAGGTGAGGAGCACCCTTGGGTGGCAAAGCGCGGGGAGTGCGTGCAGCACCTTGCACGAAAAATGTTGGTTGCTACGGAAACACGGCACTTTCCATCCCCGTTCTGGGCTATCTGTGTTCTGGGGAGGAGGGAAGGGCTTCCAGTCACGTACCAGCTCCACACAACTTGCTGCCTTTGCCTCTCAACGGGAGCAGCAGGGTCCTGAGGAGGCCACCGACACCTCGCTCCTCCCTGCTGAGGGTCTTCGGGGCTTTGCAGGATGTGGTTGGATCCAAGAGCTCTCCACGGGATGGGATTTGCTGCTCAGGAGGAGCACCAAGAGCTGAGACCCCGTCCTTGGGGTTGGGAGTGATGAGGACTCACAGCTAGAAGCTCCTGGTTTGCAGCTGGAGTACAGATGTTGGTGGGATCCTTCCCTGATCTTCTCACCTCTGGCTCAGCTTCTGCCACGGCCTGGCAGGAGACATCACCCACAGAAGGCCTGGATGGTTCTGGATCATCTGACCTCACCTCCCGCCCCGTGGGACCGTGTGGATCCATCCCCAACCCCTCTGGAGGAAGAGGCCACACTCATCCTCCTGGACAGGGGACAAACAGCAGAGCCTCCACAGAAGGTGCTCCCCAAGTCCTGTGACCACCAGGATGACAGACCCAGGCTCGTTCCAGCTTGTCCCATCCCCGGTGACAGTGAGGGGCACCACGGTGGGGACAGGCCCAGGAGCAACCACCTGGCCCAGCTGGCAGCAAAACCCTCCTGGCACCAGCCTTCCTCTTCCTCATCCTCCTCATCACCTGGATGGGGATGTGGGGACCCTCGTGGCTGCCTCCCCTCGGGGTTTGCTCTGGCACCCACCAGCACCCCAAAACTGATCCCTTCCCCTCAGGCCACCTCCCAGTGTCCCCTCTCCACCCACCCTGGCACAAAATGGGACAATGGTGGCGGTTTCCACCCTGGCACTGGTGCCCCCCGCCCGGATCTGCCCCCTCCCTGCTCCTTTTGGGCTAATCCCTGTCCTCAGCGGTGTCGGTAACACCTTCCCAGTTTAGCATCATCCTCCCTGCCTGTAATTACCGTGCTGTTTACCTCCACCTGCTAATTGATAAAGCCACCCCTGGCGCCCGGCCCGGGGCCGCCGCCCCGTGCGCTGGCATGTGGCTGCTGTCACCAGCCCGGTGGCACCAGGGCTGTTCCCACCCCCAGGATGGCACCCGGGGGTTTCAGGGGCACCCCGACCTTGGGGGGCTCTGCTGCATCCTGGGGTCACGGGTGGAGGTGGCTGATGGGTCAGTGCTGAAGGTTTTTGGTCACCAAAAGGACTTTGCTGTCCCTTCCACCCCAGTCCAGCCTCCTCAAGATGGGTTTGGGGGGAGTTTCTACCCAAAATTGGGGGGTACTGCTCTTCCAATTGGATTTCCCTGACTGGGGCAGCCCTGCTCCTTCCCCTGCCCGTGCCCACCCCAGGGTGTCCCTGGGCACCCACTGCCCATCCAGGAATCCCTTCCTTGTGCCCATGCCCACCCCAGGGAATAACCCCGGGCACCCCCTGCCCATGCCCATCCCAGGATTCCCTTCCCTGTGCCCATGCCCACCCCAGGGAATAACCCCGGGCACCCCCTGCTCATGCCCATCCCAGGAATCCCTCCCTGAGCCCTCGCCCACCCCAGGGAATAACCCTGGGCACCCTCTCCACGCTCTCATCCAGCTCCGGATGCTCCCAGGCAGTTCCTGACCCTCGCCCACTCCAGGCTGCTCCTGGGCATTCCACGCTCCTGCCCTCACCCACTTTTGGGAGGTTCCTGGGCATTCCTTCCCTGTGCCCTCGCCCACCCTGGGCCAGATCCAGGCAATTCCTTCTTGCTCACCCCAGGGGTGATCCACGAAATTCTTTCTCCTTGCCCATCCTGGGGTTGATCCAGGCAAGTCCTTCTCACCCCAGGGTTGATCCATGAAATTCCTTCTCCTTGCCCAGCCCAGGGATGATCCAGGCAACTCCTTCTCCTCTCCCACCCCAGGGCTGATCCAGGCAGTTCCTCCTCCTGGCCCATCCTAGGGTTGATCCAGGCAATTCTTTCTTGCCCATCCCAGGGGTGATCCACAAAATTCCTTCTCCTTGCCCACCCTGGGATTGATCCAGGCAATTCTTTTTCCTGGTGCACCCTGGGGTTGATCCATGAAATTCCTTCTACTTTCCCACCCCAGGGGTGATCCATTAAATTCCTCCTTTCCCACCCCAGGGATGATCCAGGCAATTCCTCCTCCTTGCCCACCCCAGGGCTGACCCATGAAATTCTTTCTCCTCGCCCATCCTGAGGTTCATCCAGGCAATTCCTTCTTGCCTATCCTCAGGTATGATCCATGAAATTCCTTCTCCTCGCTCACCCCAGGGTTGATCCAGGCAGTTCCCTCTCCTGGCCCACCCCGGGGTCACTCCACAGCTCCCAGCGGTTCATCTCCACCCCCTCCCGAGCCATTTCCAGCCCTTTTCACCAAAACCGGGAGAATTTCGGGGTTTTCTCCCCGCGCGCCATCCCCGTGACGTCACGTTTCCCCGCCATGTGACGTCACGCCCTCGCCGCGTGGCGTCACCGCTGCGCGCGGCCCCGGGGCTGAGCGATGCCGGAAGGGGCGGGGCCAAAAGCGGCGGCACTTCCGGGAGCGGCGCGGGGCGGAGGGGGAACATGAGCTGGTGAGTGCGGGGGGACCCCGGGGCACCGGGAGCGGGTCCAGGAGGAAGAACCGGGACCAGCGGGACCGGGAGCGGGGCAGGGCGGGGGAATGGGAGCACCGGGACTGGGACAGGGCGGAGGAACCAGGACCAGCGGAACCGGCAGAGGAGCACGGCGGGGGGAACAGGAGCGCCGGGACCGGTCAGGGCGGAGGAACCGGGACATGGAGTAGGGCAGGGCGGGGGAACGGGAGCGCCGGGACTGGGTCCGGGCGGAGGAACCGGAACCGGGAGCGGGGCAGGGCGGGGGAACCGGAACCGCTGGCACCGGCCCGCCCGGTCCCGGCTCCTCACCTTGAGCTCTGCGGGTGAGGAGGAGCCGGGAAGGGCCCGGAGCGGCCCCGGTGCTGAGCGGCCTTGGCCCGGTGGAGGTCCTGGAGCGGAGCCGGTGCTGCCGAGGCTTGGCCCGGTGCAGACCCTGGAGCGGAGCCGGTGCGTTCGCTGTGCTGGCCGGGCTTGGCCCCTCTGCTGGGCCTGGAGGGGCCCTGGGGCAGAGCCGGTTCTGGTCGGGCATGTCCCGGTGCAGGCCCTGGAGGGATCCCCAATCCTGGCCAGGTTTGTCCTGGTGCTGGCCCTGGAAGGATCCCCAGTGCTGACCAGGTTTGTCCTGGTGCTGGCCCCACCGGGGTCCCCCATCCTGGCCAGGTTTGTCCCAGTCCTGGCCAGGTTTGCCCCAATCTGACCAGGTTTGTCCTGGTGGGGTCCCCAGTGCTGGCCAGGCTTGTCCTGGTCCTGGGCCTGGTGTGCTCCCCAGTGCTGACCAGGTTTACCCCAGTGCTGGCCAAATTTGTCCCAGTCCTGGCCAGGTTTGTCCTGGTGCTGGCCCTGGTGGGGTCCCCAGTCCTGGCCAGGTTTGTTCTGGTACTGGCCCTGGTGGGATCCCAGGTTTGTCCTGGTCCTGGGCCTGGTGTGGTCCCCAGTGCTGACCAGGTTTGCTCCACTCCTAGCCCAGTTTGTCCCAGTCCTGGCCAGATTTGTCCTGGTGGGGTCCCCAGTCCTGGCCAGGTTTGTCCCTGCTGTCCCTGTAGTCACCCCCACAGGTGTGCACCCCTCACACCCCTCACCTGTGCCCCCCACAGCCCCCCTGACCCCTTCCCACCGTTCCCCCTCCTCCCTGCCCAGGAGCTGCTGCAGGTACATGGAGGGTCCCCGATGTCCCCATTGTCTCTGAAATGCTGAAAAAACACCTGCAACTCCATGGAAGTAAAACTTTTTCCTTTAAAAAAAGAGGAAAGAAGAATTCTCATGTGTTTGAATCAAATGGATGAGGGCTCAGTATGGACACGTTGGTGCTTATTTAATTGAATTGTATTAGAAATCAATAATATTAGAAATTAATAATATTAGAAGTTAATCTGGACTGCTGTGTGTGATTTCTCATCCTGGGTAGTTCTGGAGATCCAGCACTGTTGTGGGAGGCAAAGGATGGGATGGATCAAGAGCTCAAAGGGCTTTTCTTGCCTGGCAGGTTGAGTTCTATGGTGACAATGCAAAATTTTTGGGGTTGGGAGCTGTGGAAGTTGTGGTTTGGAAATGTACTGCAAGAATGTAATGAGGCACACACAGGTACTGATTAAAACTGGGCATTTGGGCTAAAAATGCACATTTATCCACTGGAATCACTCTGGACTCATCTCAGAACAGCCACAATTATGGACAGCGTTGGCTAACGAGGTTTTGGAGCCAACTTTTCCCAGGGAATCTGAGGGAAGGGAAAGGGAAAGGGACCCTCTGGTCTAGGAGGAGCTTCAGAGCCAAAATGTGAGGAATAAATCATCCCTTCACATGTTGGATGAGGAATAATTTGGGTGCAGGTTATCCACACTTCCCAATGTCCATCCATCCCCAGGGACTGTCCCTTGTCACCACAATACACGTGGCTTTTTCTGGGAGCCCTGTCTCGGGGAGATTGGGTGTTTTCACCTCTTTCTGGGCAGGAATCCAACGTTGTTGCCTGCCAGTTTTCAGCTTCCTTTTTCTACCTCTGTTGAGGTCGGGATTGAAGGTACTTGAGATGATGATTTAGTCTCAGATGTTTATTATTTTCTATCAGTTACAGTCTCACAGCAGTGAGTTTTGCAGTCTTTCATTAACAAGGCACAAAATGATTAACTATCTCTTGGTACAAGGTCTTTTAATCCTAAACTATCCAATTAAGATATTGCACCTAAATTCTTTTCACTTTTAACCCAATAACTCATCACTTGAAGTCCGCACTGTGGACTTTTCTGTTCAGTTACAAAACACCACCCAAACCCATGAAGAAGGTAAAGAAGGTAAAGAAGAACAACCTGCCTCCACCCTAAAACCTCCATCTTGCTTCATATTTATTCCTATATTCTAAAACCCCAAACTCTTAAGTTTTCTACCCTGTGATATCACACACTTCTAACTCCACACCTGTAATCCCAGTGTTATCAGTCAATTTTGGCAGCCTGTTCCACAACCTCAAGTCTAATGCAGAGCTCTCCTGGGAGTCAGAGTCTGTCTGTCCAGAAAGTCTGAAATTCTCAGCATCCAGAACTCCAACAGTTGCGTGTCGAGCAGAGATTTGGAATATGGTTATATTTCAAATAGTTATATAGTTATATTCCAATATAATTATATCCCAAATAGTTATACAGTTATATTCCAATATAGTTATATTGCAAATAGTTATACAGTTATATTCCAATATAGTTATATTTCAAATAGTTATATAGTTCTATTCCCATATAGTTATATCCCAAATAATTGTGTAGTTATATTCCAATATAGTTATATTCCAGATAGTTCTATAGTTATATTCCAGTATAGTTATATTCCAGATAGTTCTATAGTTATATTTCAGTATAGTTATATTCCAGATAGTTCTATAGTTATGTTCCAATATAGTTATATTCCAGATAGTTCTATAGTTATATTCCAATATAGTTATATTCCAGATAGTTCTATAGTTATGTTCCAATATAGTTATATTCCAGATAGTTCCATAGTTATGTTCCAATATAGTTATATTCCAGATAGTTCTATAGTTATATTCCAGTATAGTTATATTCCAGATAGTTCTATAGTTATATTCCAATATAGTTATATTCCAGATAGTTCCATAGTTATGTTCCAATATAGTTATATTCCAGATAGTTCTATAGTTATATTCCAGTATAGTTATATTCCAGATATAACTATAGTTAACCATTTTATGCCTTGTTAATGAAAGACTAGAAAAGCCTTCTCCACAGCCTCAGGTCAAATGCAGGGCTCTTCTGGGAGTCAGAGCCTGTCTGTACAGAAAATCTGACATTCTCAGCATCCAGAACTCCAAGAGTTGCCCGGCGAGCGGGGGGAACTCGGGGGAATTCTGAGTCTCTTTCTTCTCCGGCCGCGTCACCTCTGGAGCGCGGCTGACGCACGAGGGGCTCGGAGCCCGCGGGGTTCCAGTGTGGCCACACAGTCGCCCTCAGTGCAGCCTTGGGTGTGTGCCCTCAGTGCAGCCTTGGGTGTGTGCCCTCGGTGCAGCCTTGGGTGTGTGTGTGTGTGTGTGCCCTCAGTGCAGCCATGAATGTGTGTGCCCTCAGTGCAGCCTTGGGTGTGTGCCCTTGGTGCAGCCTTGGGTGTGTGTGCCCTTAGTCCTGCCCTGTGTGTGTGCCCTCGGTGCAGCCTTGGGTGTGTGTGTGCCCTCAGTGCAGCCTTGTGTGTGTGTGTGTTGTGGCCTCAGTGCAGCCTTGTGTGTGTGTGTGTGTGTTGTGGCCTCAGTGCAGCCATGAGTGTGTGCCCTCAGTCCGGCTCTGGGTGTGTGTGTGCCCTCAGTGCAGCCCTGGGTGTGTGTGTGCCCTCAGTCCAGTCATGAGTGTGTGTGCCCTCAGTGCAGCCTTGGGTGTGTGTGTGCCCTCAGTCCAGTCATGAGTGTGTGTGCCCTCAGTGCAGCCCTGGGTGTGTGTGTGCCCTCAGTCCAGTCATGAGTGTGTGTGCCCTCAGTGCAGCCTTGGGTGTGTGCCCTCAGTGCAGCCTTGGGTGTGTGTGTGCCCTCAGTGCAGCCTTGGGTGTGTGTGTGCCCTCAGTGCAGCCATGGGTGTGTGCCCTCAGTGCAGCCTTGGGTGTGTGCCCTCAGTGGAGCCCTGGGTGTGTGTGCCCTCAGTGCAGCCTTGGGTGTGTGTGCCCTCAGTGCAGCCCTGGGTGTGTGTGTGTGCCCTCAGTGCAGCCTTGGGTGTGTGCCCTCAGTGCAGCCCTGGGTGTGTGCCCTCAGTGCAGCCCTGGGTGTGTGTGCCCTCAGTGCAGCCATGAATGTGTGTGTGTGTGCCCTCAGTGCAGCCTTGGGTGTGTGTGTGCCCTCAGTGCAGCCATGAATGTGTGTGTGTGTGCCCTCAGTGCAACCCTGGGTGTGTGTGTGCACTCAGTCCAGCCCTGGGTGTGTGCCCTCAGTGCAGCCATGAATGTGTGTGCCCTCAGTCCGGCCATGAGTGTCTGTGTGTGTGCCCTCAGTCTGACCCTAGGTGTGTGTGTGCCCTCAGTGCAGCCTTGGGTGTGTGCCCTCAGTCCCTCCCTGTGTGTGTGCCCTCAGTCTGGCCCTGTGTGTGTGCCCTCAGTGCAGCCTTGAGTGTGTGTGTGCCCTCAGTCTGGCCCTGTGTGTGTGCCTCAGTGCAGCCTTGAGTGTGTGTGTGCCCTCAGTGCAGCCTTGGGTGTGTGTGTGTTGTGGCCTCAGTGCAGCCATGAGTGTGTGCCCTCAGTCCGGCTCTGGGTGTGTGTGTGCCCTCAATCCATCCCTGTGTGTGTGTGCCCTCAGTCTGGCCCTGTGTGTGTGCCTCAGTGCAGCCTTGAGTGTGTGTGTGCCCTCAGTGCAGCCATGAATGTGTGTGCCCTCAGTGCAGCCCTGTGTGTGTCCCCTCAGTCCAACCCTCTGTGTGTGTGTGCCCTCACTCCGGCCCTGTGTGTGTGTGCCCTCAGTCCCTCCCGGGGCTGCTCCGTCCCGTTTGCCCCTTCCCGGGGCTCCCTCCCGGTATCAATGGGGCCATTCACGGCCGCGGGCCCGGCGTGACGTCCGTGGCAGCGCTGACACACGTGGGGTCGTGCCCCGCTGCCGAAATGTCACAGTTCCGGCCCTGGCATTGCTGCGGGGAGGGAGAGCTTTGTTCCAGCCCCGGCTGCCTTGGGAATGTTGGATCATGCGTGCATACACTGTGTGAACTTTCTATCAAGCTTTAAAAATTCTCTACAAATTCATTTTCCATCAGGGAAGCAGGGACTTTGCTCAGCTTCCATGTGCGTCCCTCTGACGTTGGGTGCCATTAGTCCTGGGTTGATCCCTCTTTTTCCAGGGTTTAGATGCTGCAGCTGAGGAAGAGGATGGAGCTTTGTCCTCAGCTTTGTCTTGCAGAGCTGGAATTGGCACAAACTACCGCTATTTGGGCTCCTGGCACTCATATCCTTAATTTTTTTGTAAGGGAAATCCCCAGAGATTTAAGGGCTGTTGGCAGGTTGGTGCTTTGTTGAGTGGTGTGGAGTTAATCCTGGGCCATCCCTTGGTCCTTGTGAGTTCTCTGTGCTGAATGAGGGCTGGGAATGCTCCCAGGAACACAGGGAATGCTCTTTGGAACACGGGGATCACTCCTGGAACACAGGGAATGCTCCCAGGAACACAGGGAATGCTCCCTGAAAGGTGGGGAATGCACCCAGAAAA
The DNA here is from genome assembly GCA_009764595.1 of Geothlypis trichas. Taxonomy (NCBI): domain Eukaryota; kingdom Metazoa; phylum Chordata; class Aves; order Passeriformes; family Parulidae; genus Geothlypis; species Geothlypis trichas. The sequence goes on from CM019928.1 coordinate 3,910,243, forward strand.
CGGGAATGCTCCCTGGAACATGGGGAATGCTCCCAGGAACACAGGAAATGCTCCCTGGAACATGGGGATCACTCCCAGGAACACAGGGAACACTCCTGGAACACAGGGAATGCTCCCAGGAACACAGGGAATGCTCCCTGAAAGGTGGGGAATGCTCCCAGGAAACGGGAATGCTCCCTGGAACATGGGAATCACTCCCAGGAACACAGGGAACACTCCTGGAACACAGAGAATTCTCCCAGGAGCACAGGGATCACTCCTGGAGCACAGGGAATTCTCCCAGGAGCACAGGGAATTCTCCCAGGAACACAGGGATCACTCCTGGAACACAGGGATCACTCCTGGAACACAGGGATCACTCCCAGGAACACAGGGAATGCTCCCTGAAAGGTGGGGAATGCTCCCAGGAACACAGGGATCACTCTCAGGAGCACAGGGAATGCTCCCTGGAACACAGGAAATGCTCCCTGGAACACAGGGAATTCTCCCAGGAACACAGGGATCACTCCTGGAACACAGGGAATTCTCCCAGGAGCACAGGGATCACTCCTGGAACACAGGGAATTCTCCCAGGAACACAGGGATCACTCCTGGAACGCAGGGAATTCTCCCAGGAACACAGGGATCACTCCCAAGAGCACAGTGATGACCCTTGTACCAACACAGGAAAGCTGTTCCAGAGGGCTCCTGCTGGTGACAGAGCCTGGATTAAACCCCCAAATTCCCAATTCCTGCACCCAGGCAGTGAGGCAGCCCTGCCTTTCTAGCCTTGCATGGACAGCTGGGGTGTTTTTGGAATCTCAGCTGAGCTCCATGGCTTTGTTTAAGCTTTGGATTGGGGCATCCTCATCCCCCTCTTCCTCATGTGCAATCCAGTGATTCCCTTGGCCATCCCTCCTTCAAAACATAAAGGGAGTGGAGTGCTGGATTTTACTGCCCTGAGTGCCCCATTTTTGATCTATGACGTGTTTCTTACGGTTCCTGAGACCGCATCAAACCAAACCTCATAACCAGACTCCCCAAAATCCCCTGCTCCAGTTTCCCACTCCCCTCCACGTGAATTCCCACAGGAAAAGGGGGTCTTTGTCTCTCCCAGAGTATGGGAGACTGGATGGGTTTGCACAGCCTCAAAAGTGGGATTGTTGGTTATTCCTGGTGTTTTCCCTGTTATAGATTTGCACAGGTTGTTGGTTATTCCCAATGTTTTCTGTGGTTTGGATTGGCAGAGGTTGTTGGTTATTCCCAATATTTTCCACGTTATAGATTTGCCCAGGTTGTTGGTTATTCCTGGTGTTTTCCCAGTTATGGATTTGCACAGGTTATTCCTGGTGTTTTCCATGCTATGGATTTGCACAGGTTGCCGATTATTCCTAGTGTATTCCATGTTAAGGATTTGCACAGGTTGTTGGTTATTCCCAATGTTTTCCCAGTTATAGATTTGCAGAGGTTGTTGGTTATTCCTGGTGTTTTCTGTGTTATGGATTTGCACAGGTTGTTGGTTATTCCTGGTGTTTTCTGTGTTACGGATTTGAACAGGTTGTTGGTTGTTCCCAGTGTTTCCCAGTTATGGATTTGCACAGGTTGTTGGCTATTCCCAATGTTTTCCATATTATGGATTTGCACAGGTTATTCCTGGTGTTTTCCATGTTATGGATTTGCACAGGTTGCCGATTATTCCTAGTGTATTCCATGTTAAGGATTTGCAGAGGTTGTTGGTTATTCCCAGTGTTTTCCCTGTCATGGATTTACACAGCTTGTTGGTTATTCCTGGTGTTTTCCCTGTCATAGATTTGCACGGGTTGTTGGTTATTCCTGGTGTTTTCCCTGTCATAGATTTGCACGGGTTGTTGGTTATTCCCAATGTTTTCCACGCTATGGATTTGCACAAGTTATTCCTGGTGTTTCCCCTGTCATGGATTTGCACAGGTTGTTGGTTATTCCCAATATTTTCCATGTTTTGGAGCCGTGGCCACGCTGGGCAGGTGCAAACCCAGCCCCAGGCTCTGTTTTCCTCCCTCTGAATCAATATTGATGTTTTTTTGGAGCCCGATGTGGCCGATGGCACCGCTCCCCCTTCCCTGCAGGTTTCAGTGATACTGGCATCAGGAGATGAGCATGGGATAAAATCACCTGGGATGAAGCAAGTGGATACCAGAGCAGTGAGTGAGGCTCCCAAACACCTCCCTATTACCTGTGCAAGGTGCTTTGCACATCCCAAAGTTTTTATCATGGTGAAACTGGAGCGCCAGCCGGGCATTTCCCGGGGTGGAGCCACCTGCCACCTCCCCTGCCACCATCACAGGCCTCAGAGTGGTTATTCCTTAATTGTTCATTTTTCCACCTGTTTTGTCCAGGTAGCTCCAACCCAGCGCTCTGGTTGAGCCACAACCGTGTTTCACAACCGTGCTTAAAATGGATATTTTTGTAGCATAGTCAGGGCCTAAAACAGCCCTGCAAAATTCTGCTCGCCCACGCGCCTGGCGTGAGTAATTTTCTTTTGATGGGTGAGTAAAATATCATTATTTTTTTCATGCTCCTCTTGGAATGGGTGGGAGAGAGGATTCTGACATTATTTTTGATTTGCTTAACACTGACACCGCGCCTGGCTCCGTGCAGGATGCAGAGGGACCCGTTCCCAGGAGCTCATCCCTCCACTGCCAAACTTCAGGAAGGTGCCTTGTTTTCCCTGGCCTGACCTAAAATCCAGAAAATCGATGTTTACACCTCTTTTTTTGCCTCTTTTTACACCTCTCTTTCCCTTCTCCCCCGCTGCAGCAGCTCACCCTGACATCCCTGCATGCCTTAAACCTCCAAGTTCCCAAGGATGGGGCTGAAATCCAAAATCCAGGTGGGAGCACTCACCTGGTTCATTCCAAGGGATCCCATCCCACATCCCTCCTCTGTCTCCCCACCCCGTGACCTCCCCTCTCATCTCCTGGAGGAGAGCACCCAAACGGGGATTTGGCGCAGAGTCTCCCTCGACAGAAGCTGTTTGTGATCCGTTGGAATAATTTTTTTTTCCCTTTTTTTTTTTTTTTTTCTCTTTTTTTTTTTGCCTCGGCGCTGTGTTTGGAGCGGTTGCCATGAGTTCCCGGGAGGGGGGAGAGGGGTGGGACGGTGCCTGTGGTTTCCATGGACACGCCTGGAGCACAGCGAGGAGGCATCCGGGAGATTCACGCCTAACCTGAGCCTGCCCTCCTGCCTGCCTCACCTGGGCACGGCTGCCATCCCCTCCTGGTCAGGAATTTGGGTGGGTTTAGGCAGCCCAATCCAAGGTTTCCAGGATTTTGGTGTGCAGTGTTGCCTCTCCTTGTGAGAAATGCTGCTCAGGAAAGGTCTCTCAGCTTCCTTTGAACTTCCTGTGATGGAAAAGTCCTTCCCTAACACCTCCATCCCTCAGGGAAGCTTCACCCAAGTGGAGAGGGAGCTCAACCGAGTTCACTCTGTAGCAAAGTGGGAAAGTGAAGGTTCACATCCTTCCTGGAGTGCTCCCGACCTTCCTGTTGGAAGTGTTTGCAGGAACACTTTGATCTTTCTGGGATAGAGCTGATGCCATGACCAGGCTGATTTTCTGACCAGGCAGCTTTTCTGGATTCAGCTGAATCCATTCCCAACCCAGCAACTTCCAAAGGGAAGGACCCAATTTTTGTGACAGCTTCGGGATGATTTTTGTCTGCACAGAGGATCAGGTGTAAAGGGATGGCTTTGTAGAATCCCTCATCATCCCACGTGCCAAAATCCTTGGGAAAACCAGGCTTGGAGGGTCAGGGTCACCCTGGCAGCATGGGAGGCTGGATGTCATCCTCCTGCCTGCAGGCACTCAGAGGTTTCTTTCCGGTGAAGGAATTGAGATTTTTGGTGGAAATTCAAAGAGTGAGAAGCTCTGGCGGGCATCCAGGCTATGCTGGCGCTTGGGGTTTCAATGAGAGAGAGAGAAAAAGGGAAAAAAAATCCCTGAAACTTTCCACGGGAAGCGGGCACTTCCCACAAAACATGGATTTAGTCAGTGGTCTGGCAGTGGTGCCAGTACAAACCAGTTTTGGCCACCAGTTCATACCAAAGTGGGACTTGTGGGTCCCCTGCAAATGCCACTCGTGCCCACCTGGGGCAGGAATATTGAATTCAGAGGCTCAGTGTCACTTTTCCCAAATTAATTAACATCCAAACTGCCCCAGCCTCTGCTGTCCCCATCCCTGCCTGTCCATCCATCCATCTGTCCATCCTTCCCTCCCTTCCCAATCCCTGCCTGGCAGCTCAGCATTCCCAGGGAGAGCATTTTATCAACTGTGGGTGAAAATATTTGGTGTTTATCCCTTGCTTATCTGCCAAGGGTCTTCTGGGGCCTGATTAGGGGTGGCAAAGCCGTGTTGAGCTGGAACGAGCTGGGAAAAAGAATCACATCCCACAGGGAATTCATCCCCTGGGCAGGCTCTGAGCTCCATCCCAGCTCCCCACAACCAGGGGTGATGCCAAGGATTGATGTCCACCCTAGGAAAGGACCATTCCTCCCTAATTTAGCAAGGATTCAGTGATTCCTGCTGGCAATTCCTGCCTTCCAGGAATGCTGGGGAGAGGGAGCTCCGTGTTTTAAGCTGCAGCTCCCCGCAGACCTCATGGAGCTGTATCCTCCCCTTGCCCAGGAGGTTTGTTTCCAACTCTCCTGTGCATCCAGAGGAGAATTCACTGCTTTGCTGTGTGTGGCCCTGCGTTTGCACATGGAAAAGCCAAGTAAATAGATGAGATTGCTGGGGAAACTTCAGAGAAAATCAGCCACAGCTTCTCCCACCTTCCCCTCCCTGGGGTTCCTGAGCATCCCCGAGTAGAGCTCGCAGGATTCTCTCCACCCACACTTTTTTTTTTTTTCTTTTTCTCCTTACTTTAAGCTCTTCCCACCCTCTCCCTGCAGCGTTTCACCCTCCTCCCTCCCTCCTGAACCCTGCTGCTTTCCCAAAGTGCAGGTGCCCTGGCAGGGAGGGGGCTGTGAGGGGCCGGGGGTGCTCCCGCAGCCCCGCGGGCTGGGAGCGCTCCGGCTGTGACTCAGCGCGCTCGGCTCTTCAGGAACGGGATTTCAAGGGATTTCACACCCCAAACACAACCCCAGCTTTCTCTCGCTCAGCAGAAACCAGACATCAGGAAAAAAAAAAAAAAGAAAAAGCAAAAAAAAAAGCAAAAAAAAAGCAAAAAAAAAGCAAAAAAAAAGCAAAAAAAAGCGGCGCCGATTCTGGTTTTTCTTTGGTGTTTCTAGAGCCAGGCTCAGCTTTGAAGGTAGCAGGGAGATCCGTGGAATTTGATATAAATCCTCCTCCCCCCGAGTTTATTTGTATTATCCCCATCGTGCATTTTCTAACCTTAATTTTGAAGCAAATGGTTGTGATGGTGCTGTCTCAGCTGCACTTTGTCCCCCCTCCAACAATTTTTTAGGCAGGGACACAACTCCCAGAGGGACAAAACTTCAGTGCCAGCAGCAGTTTTGAGGCGTGGGGTGAATCCATTTGGTTTAAAAGCTCCAATAAAATCCATACCTTTCATCTTTTTCTTTTTTTTTCTTCCTTCTTTCTTTCCTGCTCATCCATCTTCCCCCCCCCCAAACCCTCCCAGAGAATCATATTAAAAGGCAGTGATTTAAAAACCAGGAAAATTATGTAAAATTGTAAAATAGAACAAAAATCCTCCAATAATTGAGGAACAGACCTGACTTGCACAGGGTTATTTTTTTTAGAGGTTTTTCTGAGACAGACATAATTACCAAGTGGCATCACGATGCTGATAAAGATATTTACTGCTGCACTGGAGATTTGCAGCGCTCCACTGACTTCCCTTTGTTTCTGGGAGAAGAAAAGGGATTTTTGGGGTTCCTTGGTGGGGTGAGGATGGGGAATGGGATGGAGCAGCACCCCCTGTGCTCCCTCTGCCTTCCCTTCCCAGCTCTGATCCCCAACCAAGGACTTTTCCTACCCCTCATCCCTCTTGGTACCAAATTCCCTGGGTTGAACCATTTTTCCAGTGGACAGCACCACTTTGGGATGTTCTCTGTACTCCCCAGAGGAGCAGGTTTTGCACAGGTAATTCTTTAATCACCTTTTGAATTGTCCTTTCCCATTAGGAACCACCCTGGCTCCAGCTCCTTGCTTGTTCCTGCCCTGCCAGAGAGTGGCAAACTGGTTTTAAGTGGGATAACACTCCTCTGAGTAAAATCTTCATTTTTTTTATCCTTTCACCACCAAGTTGGTGCCATCACTTCCAAAAACATCAAGTGACAGCACCTGGCTGTGCCTCATTTTGGTTTATATTTGACCCACAGAGGAAAACACAAAGGAAAAAAATCCATATATTTTTGTTTTCTTCCTGTAAGGCACCACACCCCCGGTTATTGACAGGGAAATTATACAGCAGAGTGAGGTTTGTTTATAAAAGAAGGGTGATTCACACTGCCACAGGAGCTGGAAAGGGTTAAACCCAAAATTACACCAGGTCTGGTGGACAACCATAAACAGGAAGTTCTCCCGAAAAAAAATTTAAATTTAAACCTGGTGACTCAGGTTGGCTCCAGAGCTGCTCAGGGAGGGTCACAGGGGGTGCAGCCCTGGATTATTCCCAGTGGGTAATTACAGCCTTGGCTTGAAAACAACGGGAAAAGTGGGAAGAGCAAGGTTTGGAGTTTGGATAATCAGGTTTTTTTTGCTTCGTCCTGCCCCTTCTTCCATTGCAAATTCCTTCTGCTGTTGCACACAGTTGGATTTTCCAGATTACACTGATAAAAATATTTTATGAGGGTCAAGCTGTTGGATGGAGCAATACTGGGGGCTTGGAAGTGGAGCTGGTGGGAAGCAAATGGAAAACCAGCAGTGGGAAAAGCCAGACTGGGAGGCAGCAACACAAAATCCCCAAATCCATGGTTTTATCTCAAGTTTTGTGTAGCAGGATGAGAATTTGGGCTGGTCCAGTCCAAATTCTTAGGAGGGGACTCAGACATTTTCCCAGAAGCTCCTGGTGCAGATTTGGGATGGGAAATTGGAAGTGGAAGATTCCATTGGAAGGGAACAGGATGAAGCTGAGCTGTAGGTGAAATGTCTTTGGCAAAAAAACCACTTTAATGTCATTATGACCTCAATTTTTTCTATTTATTTAAAGCATCACAACCCAGAAAACATTGGGAGATTTTGGCTGAGATGCTTTAACCAAGCAGCACCTCTTTAACTTAATTAAATCCATTGACAACAGCAGTTGAATTCCTGGATTTTCATTATACTGATAGGTGAAAGAAATCCAATTATTTTCAGGCTGCCTGCGTGGTTGCTCCCAGCTGACCCAGCCACCCTTACATATGTTGTGTAATTTATTTAGAGTACTCTTCTCATTCAGGTAACCCAGATTTTCCTGGGAATTAGGGATTTTAAGAATGAAGGCTGTGCTGGCAGGTGAGCCTCTCCTCCAGCTGTTGGAGCAGAGGAATCCTTTGAAGCAGCTCTCAGCTCCAGACACCAGCTTGTTACTTTTTTTAATATCCTCTTTCTAAATATTTACAGGCTTTGTTTGGGATTTTTTTTTTTAGTATTATTTTATCCTCCCCAGCAGATTTGGTTTGAAACAGAGTGGGTTCTTCAGCTGCTTGTGGAGCATCCTTGCCTGGCTTTGGGGTGCAGGGAGGTTGTGTGGGGCTGACCTCAGGGGTGGCACTGGGACAATCCAAGGGACCCACCAGGACCATCCAGCCCTGCACAGACACCCCAAAATCCCACCCTGGGCATCCCAGGTTGTCCAAACCCTCCTGGAACTCTGGCAGCCTTGGGGTTGTGCCCATTCCCTGGAGAGCTGTCCCAGACCTCAGGGGTGGCACTGGCTGTGGGACAATCCAAGGGACCCACCAGGACCATCCAGCCCTGCACAGACACCCCAAAATCCCACCCTGGGCATCCCTGGCAGCGTTGTCCAAACCCTCCTGGAGCTCTGGCAGCCTCAGGGCTGTGCCCATTCCCTGGAGAGCTGTCCCAGTGCTTATCCCAACATTTGGGGGAAGAATCTTTCCCTCAAATCCAACCTGGCTCTCCCTTGGTGCAGCTCCAGTGTTCCCTGGTCCTGTCACTGTCCCAGAGCACAGATCAGAGAGCTGCCCCTCTGCAATGCTGTCTCCCCCCAGTCTCTCCCTCTCTGGGGGGTACAGAGGGGCTGCCACCCCGGGACACCCCCTGCTGCCCCCCAAAGCCACCCCCAGCCCCGTGCCCAGCACCAGCGCTGCTCACACATTCCCTTCTCCTCTCTCTTTTCCAGGATCCCGTTCAAGATCGGGCAGCCCAAGAAACAGATTGTACCCAAGACAGTGAGTAAACCAGTTCCCCCTTTTTAGCTCCAGCCTTGGATCATGTGGCTGATGAGTCAAGCCAGCACTTTGACTCGTCCCATTTTGCAGCGTGTGGGAGGGAGCTGGAGCAGCAGAACCTGTTGCCGCGTGTGACCAGCGCTCGGCTCCTCGTGCGAGGAGCGAGGGGGAGCCCCGTGCAGGCAGAATATTTTGGTTTGGGATCTGTTGAAATTAGAATTTTTTTAATTTTTTTTTTATTATTATTTTTTTTGGGGAAGGGTGTGAGCGTTGTGCGGGGTAGGGGAAAAGAGCTCTCTTGGTCTGGCACAGTTTTCCTCGGAGATGGCTGAACGGGTTTGCTTCCTTCCTTCCTTCCTTCCTTCTTTCAGCAATGGCTTGTTTGTTCATCCTTTCGGAGCAGATGGAGGAGGAGGAGTGGTTCAGATCGCTGAATATAACTGTTTCCAAAGAAAGGCTTATAAGCTGAGATGCTTAGTGCTCGGGCGTGAATTAATTTGTGCTGCACAGCATTTGCTTTAAAAGCAAATTAAAAAAGCATTTTGTATTCCCGTGGATTTGAGGCTCCTACCCCAAGTGCTGCTGCTTGCAGCTGGCTGTGGTATTTTCCCTTCTTAAGCAGCTTGGCTTTGCATTTGTCCCATGCCAAAAAAAAGCTGTGGAACCTCCCAGGAGCTGGCCCTGAAAACTCACCTGGACACCTGCTCTAAAAAGGGAGCCCTGAGAGGCAGCATGGCACAGAGTTTGTCCCTCTGATGGCACTGGTGCCCTAATCCCCTGCACAGACTGACATCCCTGATCCTTCCTCTCCGGGACACCCAGCTAATTCTGCAGGATGCGTGGGCACCCGTGTTTGTGGGGCAGTTTCTCCTTGGGACATGACATTTTCCCTGGAGGCAGAGGGCTAATCCCACCTCTCTCTTCAAGGCTTGATTGTCATGTTTTATTTTAAAGGATTTGGTGGTTGTCTGCTGCCGTGGAGCAGCAATTTTCTGTAACAGCTCCAAACTGTCAGTACAGAATTTAAGCCAGGCAGGCAACAAAGATGAGGACTGGTAAAATTCCTCTGTGGTTTTCCTGTGTTTTCAGCTGCCCTTTTCCAGGGGCTGGTGATCCACCAGCAAGGTGCTGCTGCCTGTGATCCCTCAGGTGAGGCAGCCCAGCCTCACACCTCTCCCAGCTCGTGTCAGGAGCCCCCACATTCCTTGCTTTACAATATTTTGCTTTTCCCAGTGCTCCCAATGCCGATGTCCTTCCAGGCTGGGGCAAGAACCAACTGCTCTGCAGGTCTGGGTGTCCTGGCCAGCTCTGCTGGGCATCTCCAGCCCACCCATTCTCACATCCCAGTTTAATACATTCCATTTCCTTGCTGTTTCCCTCCCCTTTTAGAGGTTTTTCTCCCCTAAATCAGCCATCTCTGTGCTCAGGCTCCCTGCAGATGAGTGGTGGCACCTCTGAGATCTTCCCTTCCCCGGAGCTGCTGGAATGTGCTGTTCTGAAGCAGTTGGCAGCCTTTGCTTATATATACATGTGTGTGTATTAAATAGAACAGCTCAGAATATCCGGCAGGCAGAGGTTCATTCAGCACCCAGAGCCTTCCCAGGCCTTTTCCTTTTCCTTCCTTCCTTCCTCAGCTCCCTAGGAACAAGGAACAAGATTCAATGTCAACAAAGTTGATTTCTAAAAGGCTTCCACTTGCCCTGGAATGATCATAATGGTGATGATGGTGGTGGTGGTGTTGCTCTCCAGGCACCAGATACAAGGAGAGCAGAAAACAGGAAGCCCAAAACCTTGGAACTTCACACCCAGTGTAGATTGCAGCCCTTCAAAGCAGAACAAACGGCAGGAAACCACGGATATCCCCCAGGATCAGGCATTCCATGTGCAGTGCTGTGCAAGGGATGGGGCTGCTTTGAGCTGCAGGCCCCCAAATTTACCTCCCAGTTGCAGGCTGAGCCACTCCATCTGTGCAGGCGTTGGGGAGCAGCAGCAGCAGCCAAGGGCTGGGATGTTCCAGATGTTGGGCTGCAGGAAGTGGGAAGGTGTGGCATCTCCAGGGCTGCATCCCAAGCCCATCAGAAGGGAAGTGGTTGTGGGTAGAGGATCTCCCACTCACAGAGACCGGACCACAAAAGAGGAGGTGAGGGGGAAGGATAAAAAAAAAAAAAAAAAAAAAGCAGCATTTGTGAGGATGTAACTTCCTTGGCTCTCCGTGAGGCCTGAGACTGCAGTCAGGAGAGGGGGGAGGCTTTGCTGAGAGGCTCAGCGAGCCAGAGAGGCTTTTTTGTTGTCTCAGTGCTGGGGCTGGTGTCAGATCTAGGCCGGGAGTAGTCCTGAAAAGCAATTTGCCTGGGCTGCCGAGGAATTAGTCATGACTCCCTGTGCCCACTCGCCTGTGATCCTTTGGAGAAGGGCACGGTGTCAGGCACAGTTTAGCTCTTGAGGGAGAAGGAAACCCCGGTAGAAAATATCAGCTGGTGAACTGAGGTGATCTCCCCCTCCCCAGACATGGCTGTGCTTTGTTTCCACCTTAACCTGGGCAAATCCAATTCCAGACAGCCTAATCTCTCCCCTCCTCTTGCCTGAAAAGAGCAGCTGTCACTGGGCTCTGGGAGCCGGGTGGGAGGATCTAATGCTCCGAGAGGACCTGCTGTCAGCAGGGCCACGGGCCCACAGCCCAATTAAACTAATGCCCAGTGATAGGAGTTAAACCTGTTAGAATTATATCTCTGCATGTTTATTGCTCAGCCACGAAGCCTCTTACAGCAGAGATGTTCTTCCCTCCCTCGGGACAGCTCCGCTCCCAGCAGAGGCTGCGCCGCCGTCGGAGCTGTCTCGTCTCCCCAGCCCTCCTGCAGCTGCAGCTGAAGTTCACCTGTGTCCCCCCAGGTTGTTCCCTGCCCTTCACCGGGGCTGGGGTGATCCAAGCAGGCAGGAGCTGGGGAGCAGAGCCAGCCCTGCATCCCCAGTGAGGTTTTATCCCACCTCCCTCCCTGCTTCCCTCGGCCCTGCTCTGGCCTGGGCTGACTCAGACCACTCGCCCTCCTCCTCCTCCTCCTTGCTGGCCTGAGTCAGCTTGGCAGGGAGTGGAGACCTGAGCTGCCAAACCTCCTTTCCTTGACTCATCCCAGCAGCTCTGCCTTCCCCAGGGATGTCGGACGGAGGAGCCCTGTGAGCAGCAGGATTCCACTGCAGCCCTTTCCATTGGGCTCCACCAGCCAGCTGGAAATCCCAAAACAGTGGAGTGAATGTCATGGGAATGGTGGGGTGAATTCAAGTGATGCCAGTTAAATAGTTTTGCTCATTTTCCTTCAGTCTTTTCTGGCCAAACTGGTCTCTGCAGCTGGGAAGTGCCTCCTTTTTCCCTTTGCCACTTTTCTGGGAAGGTTTCTTTCAGGATGGGGATGTGGAGATCTTGCTGGGTGGAGTCTGTGACATCCCAGATCCACCTGCACTCTGCAGCTCTGGCTCAGAATATTCACCCATGGGACTTACCTTGAAATTCTCGATGGGATGGCAGAAGCTCAGCAGAAAATCTTAGTTCTAATTTCTATGGGTTTCACTTTTTTTTTGGAGAAGAGGAAGAAGGAAACCCTTCCCTCTTTTTCCCAAGATCCACGACGATGCTGAGACCACTGAAAGATGCAGAAATCAGCTCATCTTCCTCCTCCAGGAAAAAAACATGAACCCCAGGGGGATAGGAAGGCTCCTCACAGTCCCTCATTTCCATCTCTTTGTAGTGTTGGCTTCACTCTTGCTCCATTCCCTCATAACCAGGGTGGTGATGATGATCCTGCCTTTCAAGCAGGAGGGATCTGATCACAGGTGGGAGGCCCAGTGTTTGCAAACAAAAAAAAAAAAATAACTGGGTGAAGGAGAGAACGTTGTTTTATTTCAGAGCTTTCGAGAGCTCGTGGCTCTTGATGTAGATTTAAATAAAAACCCCGAGACGAGCGATTTTTGCATTACCCAACCCCTGTGCCTGGAAGAAAAAAAAGAAAAAAGAAAAACGTTCAATACTGAAAGTGTGGTTTGATTTGGAGTTTTCAGAAAGAGGCTGCAGAGCAGTGGGATTATTTTAATAATACGGAAACTTCCCTTCAGGATATTGTAATTTTCTTGCCTGTACTTCTTGTTCTCGTTACTCTTAACGTGATAATCCTCTCCACAGCCTCTGTCGGCTGCGTGTGACCGTGGAGAGCTGCTGGGAGTGGGAATTACTGTGTGCTCTGCAAAATGTTCCCAGCTTGTCCTCCTTGCAGGGCTCTCTGCCTGTGACTCTGCTGGGTGGGAGCACGTGAGAGCAGCTTTTCCCTCTGTTTTTGTGGGATACCCGAGCTCCAGCCACGGCTGGGAGGCTCCCTGAGCTCGCAGACTGTGGGGACTGGGAGCCAGTTGCTGCCTGTGGGCGTGAAAAATAAGAGCAATCCTTGGGCAGCTGTCTCAGAGAGATGGGGCTGGGGATGTGAGTCAGGCTGGGCAGCTGAAGTGTGTCTGTGTGGAGTCACCTCGATCCCATGTGGATCCTGCTCCAGCGCTGGGGTGGGGGCTTGGGGGAGCTCGGGAGGTTTGGGGGGTTCACAGCACCCAGAGGGTCACAGGGTGGGGAGGTTTTTTCTTTATGGAATGAATCCTAAAGTCCCAGAATGGTTTGGGTGGGAAGGGAGCGTTAAACTCATCTTGTTCCACCCCCTGCCATGTGCAGGGACACCTTCCACTGTCCCAGAGTGCTCCAAGCTGGCCTTGGACACTTCCAGGGATGGAGCTGCCACAGCTTCCCTGGAAATTCCATCCCAGCCCGGAATTCCTTCCCAAAATCCCATCCATCCCTGCCCTCTGGCAGTGGGAGCCATTCCCTGTGTCCTGTCCCTCCCTCCCTTGTCCCCAGCCCCTCTCCAGCTCTCCTGGAGCCCCTTCAGGCCCTGGAAGCTGCTCCATATCCATTAAGGCACGATGCCTTTTGCTTATTGCACAGAAACGGGCAAATCTGACAGCAAAAAAGGGCCAGAAACCCTGAATATTCACAGGTATTCCACAGCCAAAGCTTTTGGAGGAATTGGTTGCTGAGCAGATCCTCCTAACCACAGAGAGGCAACAACAAGGGAACGCCACCCCCATCCTTTCAAAGGGGGGCACATTTTTTGAGTCGTGCCCGACCCTGTGTGGTTTGCAACCAAAACAATTCACACCTAAGGCCTATTTATAGAGTGCAACAGTCCCTGGATATTTTAGCAGCCGGAACAGGCACGGGGATGGAGGGTGAGCTTTACTATGTGCTGGTTACCTGACCTGCAGGGCGCCAGCTGCCGCGCATTTCTGCGCTCCCCGAACGCCAGGCACAAGTCGTGTGAGCTGCCCCCACACTGCTCCGTGTCTGTTCTCTCCAGCACCCAATTTTAGCAGCACGAAAAAGGAGCTGGAGCTCCTGGGAGGGTTTTTTGGAGCAGAGGGATGGGAGGGGCGGGGGGAGAGAGCCCAGCTCGCATCCCCCGGATGGTGGGAGCGGATGGTGAGGACAGCTGGGAGCTGGGATGGGGCTGGAATGTGGCTGGGCACTGCCTGCCCTCAGATCAGGCTGGTGGAGTTCAAGTGCAGCCCAAAAAGAAGGAGATTTCCTCTTTAAAGGAGATCTTCCTCTTTAAAGGAGTTCTCCTCTTTAAAGAAGGAGATTTTAAGAAAATCTCCATCTTTAACCCTCAAGCTTTTAACAGCGATTCTGCTTGCAAAGCAAACATCCCCATTAAATTGTGGTGCTGCATCAAGCCTGGGATTGAAATCTCAGGGCCAGCAGGAAGAATTGGAACAAACCTTTGGATCCTTCTAGTCCTGGCTGCTCCCAGCACTCTGCATTTCCTTAATAGCACGGGAGCTTGACAACACAAGTGAACCCAGAGCTGATCCCATGACAACAAACGCGCACGGATTTACTCTTGGCTGGTCAATTGAAATCCATTTGCTTCTCTGGTTGACGAGGTGTGGAATGAATGTTTTAAGTGTGTTAAAACAGTCAGCATGGAAAGAAAGTTCCTTAAAATATCTCCTATCACTGGAGGTTTGCTGCCAGCTAGCAAGTAGGAGGCAGCAGGCACTGAGGTAGCATCGGGAGAAGGCTGTGCTGGAGCTCAGAGCTCAGAGCACAGGGTTCCCCTCCCTTTTGGAGGTGTCACAGTCCACTGGGATTGTGCTCCAGCCCAAGAATCTCATGGGAGGGAGCTGTTGTAGGGGTAAGGAGTGCGTGGAGGGGGTTAATAATGCAGAGATGGTGGTTTAGGGGGAATTTCACCATCCTGTTGAGGATGAGGAAGGAGGAAACAGCCAGACCCACCTCAGGATCCTCAACGGGGCTGGAGGAGCAGCAGCTCCCCTCAGTTTTGGGGAGAGAGCACAGGTTTGTCCCCAGCACTGAGCCCTGCTGGGTTGTGACCTCCCTGCTTTTCAGCATTCCCATTTATTCCATCAGCTCCCAATCCCTGTGCTGGAGCCTGTCCTTGGCTCGAGCTGACATGTTTGGTGCTGGCTCCAAGGGAGTCTGGAGCTCCAAATCCCCAACTTTTGAGGTGTAATTCCATTAAAGCTGCAGCTTGTGCTGGGCTCAGCTCAGCATTTCCCAGGGATAGCTTTCCCTGCAGTCCCCTGGAGCTGATTTCCATCTCTTCTTTCCACAGGTGGAGAGAGACTTTGAAAGGGAATATGGGAAGCTGCAGCAGTGAGTATCAACCACACTGGTCAGACAGGACTGGCTGCGTGTTTCTCTCCTCCCATTGCATCTTCCCAGGGAATTTTAGCCAGGGATGCTCTTCCCAGTGAGCAAATCCCTCACTGCCCTGTAATTTCCAATTCTTCTGGGTTTCTCTGACTGTTCAAAGGTGTTTTTAAAAGTATTTGCAGATCCTGGCAGCTTAAAAAAAAAGAAAAAAATTAAAATTGCCAGAAAACTGCGGGGTCCCTGTAGAGGCCAACACCTCAGAGGACCAGGAGTGGCTTTGCCATCCTGCCTGTGTCACAGGAGCTCACAGGGATCATCTGGAAGCATTTGGCTTTACCATTTGTGCTAAGTGTGAGAACTTTCAGGAAATATGCGAACTATGAATAAGAGATCACCAACTTGAAAAGGTTAAAAACCATCTGAAAACAACCCGAAAGGGTTGAGCTGCACTGAACTTCATCAAGCCTTGCCTGGATATTTTTAACTCCCACCAGAAGCCAGCATATTCAGCCCGTAAATGATTTGTTGCACGTATGATACACTTGGGTTTCTTTCTTTCCAAGATTCCGACTTTGCCTTCTTTCTCCCATCTTTCAGATTGGAAGATCAGACCAAAAAACTTCAGAAGGATATGAAGAAAAGCACAGATGCAGATTTGGGTAAGTGACTGGAGGATACATAGACTGTGAACTTGGCCACAGAGAGATGAAGTGACTTTTCTCGAGATCACATGAGTAATGTGTGACAAGTCTGGAAAACAAATCCAGAGCTCAGTCCCACTCAGTTTGCTTAGTTACAAGGCCATCTGCGAGAGGCAGCTCAGCCCAGGGAACACAGGGAGTGCTGTGGGCTCAGTCCCCCTCTCCCGAGTTCCATGGCCTTGGACAAGTCCCTTTCTTTTGTTTGCCTCAGTTTCTGCCACTGAAAAAACCCAGGAGTCGTTGTTCAGTCTCAGATTATCCAGCAGGAGCAGCTCCAGCTGAGCCTATTGTGCCAGCAGTGCTTTTCCACCTCCTTCAATCCTCCTTTCCCCTCCCTCTCTGGAGCCCCAGAAGGTGGGGTGGCTCTGGGGGCACAGCTGGGCACAGCTGGCCGTGTTTCCCGTGGGAAATGCTGACCTGGCAGCTCTCCTTTGGGAATAACCCAGCTCATTCCCTCAGTGCCTGCCTGTTTTGGCTTCCCCTCGTGGCAGTGGGCGATGGAGGAAGCAATAAACAGCTCTGCCTGCACTTTGGGGTGACATCTGCCCCTGCAGGTGCCCTGTGCCATGCCCCAGCTCCTGTCAGAACCTGCTGTGCCCACAGAGGGATCCAGCAGAGGGGAGCTGGGTTGGTTGGATGCTGGTTGCTGAACCTGCAGCACAGAGCTGTTCCAAACCCAGATGGTTTTTCCCAGCCTGTGGTTTGGAGCAGTCCCTGCCTGGCCCCCACAGCTCCAGAGCCAAGGCAGAGGCACCAGCACAAACAGGTGTGGGCTGCACTGGGCCAGCATCATCCCATGGGATCGGGGTCACTGCAGGCCAGGGCAGTGGGAAGGAGGGAGATTTGGGGCTTTCCATGGTCCAGCCTCTCACCTGTGTGAGTGAGAGTGTGTGAATGGGTGTGGGTGTGTGAATATTGCCTGTAACGAACACAGATCAAGCCTCAGTCCTATGTGTGTGTGTGTGTGTGTGTGAATATTGCCTGACACAAACACAGATCCAGCCTCTCACCTGTGTGAGTGTGTGAATGTGTGTATTTGTGTGTGTGAATATTGCCTGTAACGAACACAGATCCAGCCTCTTCCTCTGAGTGTGTGTGTGTGTGTGTGTGTGTGTGTGTGACTATTGCCTCACACAAACTCAGATTCAGGCTCTCACCTCTGTGTCTGTGTGTATGAATGTCTGTGTGTGAATATTGCCTGACACAAATGCAGATCCAGCCTCTTCCTCTGTGTGAGTGTGTGTGTGTGAGTGTGTGTGTGGATATTGCCTGACATAAACACAGATCCAGCCTCTGTCCTATGTGTGTGTGTGTGTGTGTGTGAATATTGCCTGACACAAACACAGATCCAGCCTCTCACCTGTGTGAGTGTGAGTGTGTGAATTGTGTGTATTTGTGTGTGTGAATATTGCCTGACACAAACACAGATTCAGGCTCTTCCTCTGTGTGTGAGTGTGAGTGTGTGAATGGGTGTGGGTGTGTGAATATTGCCTGTAACGAACACAGATCCAGCCTCTTCCTCTGAGTGTGTGTGTGAGTATGTGAGTGTGTGTGTGTGTGTGTGTGTGTGTGTGTGTGTGTGTGTGAATATTGCCTGACACAAACACAGATCCAGCCTCTCACCTGTGTGAGTGTGTGAGTATGTGAGTGTGTGTGTGTGTGAATATTGCCTCACACAAACTCAGATTCAGGCTCTCACCTCTGTGTCTGTGTGTATGAATGTCTGTGTGTGAATATTGCCTGACACAAACACAGATCCAGCCTCTTCCTCTGTGTGAGTGTGTGTGTGTGAGTGTGTGTGTGATATTGCCTGACATAAACACTGATCCAGCCTCTGTCCTATGTATGTGTCTGTGTGAATATTGCCTGACACAAACACAGATTCAGGCTCTCACCTCTGTGTGTGTGTGTCTGTGTGTGTATTTGTGTGTAATTGTGTGTGTATTTGTGTCTGTGTGTGTGAGTGAGTGGATATTGCCTGACACAAACACAAATCCAGGCTCTCACCTCTGTGTGTGTGAGTGTGTGTGTATTTGTGTCTATGTGTGCGTGGATATTGCCTGACACAAACACAGATCCAAACTCTCACCTCTGTGTGTGTGAGTGTGTGTATTTGTGTGTAATTGTGTGTGTATTTATGTGTGTAATTGTGTGTGTGTGTGTGTATTTTTGTGTATTTGTGTGTGTGGATATTGCCTGACACAAGCACAGATCCAGCCTCTCACTTGTATATGTGTGTGTGTGTGTATTTTTGTGTATTTGTGTGTGTGTGTGAGTGGATATTGCCTGACACAAACACAGATCCAAGCTGTGTGTGTGTGTATTTGTGTGTAATTGTGTGTGTATTTGTGTGTGTGCTTGTATTTTTGTGTCTATGTGTGTGTGGATATTGCCTGACACAAACACAGATCCAAGCTCTCACTCATGTGTGTATTTCTGTGTATTTTTGTGTATTTGTGTGTGTTTGTGTGTGGATATTGCCTGACACAAACACAGATCCAAGCTCTCACCCATTGTGTGTGTGTATTTTTGTGTAATTGTGTGTGTGGATATTGCCCGACACAAACACAGATCCAAGCTCTCACCCATTGTGTGTGTGTATTTTTGTGTATTTGTGTGTTTGTGAGTGGATATTGCCTGACACAAGCACAGATTCAGGCTCTCACCCGTGTGTGTGAGTGTGTGTATTTGTGTGTATTTCTGTGTATTTTTGTGTATTTGTGTGTGTGTGTGGATATTGCCTGACACAAACACAGATCCAAGCTCTCACCCGTGTGTGTGTATTTCTGTGTATTTTTGTGTATTTGTGTGTGTGTGTGAGTGGATATTGCCTGACACAAACTCCAATCCAGGCTCTTCCCATGCTCTCCCACCCTTCCCAGCCCGGGCAGAGGGGTGGGTAAAGCACCAGCCACCCAGGCCTCTTCTCCAGGGTGAAATCTGCCCTTTCTGAGGACTCTGGTCATTGTCAGGGATCCTTGGTAAGTTTTTCCTTGTTAAGGATTCCCCTCCCTCCCTTGCAGTGGGCGTTGTTTATATGGAGCATTTCAAGTCCCAGAGGAGCTGTGGGAGGACTTTCTTTTTCCGTTCTGTTACATGGCAGAGTCACAAATGAGCCTTGGCCAGAGCCAGGATGATCTGATTTCTCATTTAAAGGCTTGAAATGGTGAGTGGAGGGAGAGGTACTGCACACAGCCTGCTGAGGGAGGGCTGGAGGAGAAGGAGGTGGCTCAGACCAATCCCAAAATCTGGTGAGGATGGCAGAGTTTTGCCCTCCTGTCTCGTTCCTCCAGGCTCAGGGGGTTGCTTGGTTCTTCACTCCCTGGCAAAGTGGGACTGGTGGATCAAGTCTCCACCTTCTTCCCAAAAAGCTCAGCTCAGAACAGGAGAATTCCTGTGCACAGAAATATCCCAGGCAGGCTCTACCAGCAAACAGGGATTGGGCTGATGGCAGCACTGCCTGTCCCAGGGCTGGACATCACTCACCCCTTCCCCACCCTCTGTCCAGACAAAATAGGATCTTAAGAAGCAGGAGGGTGCTCTTTAACTGGAGGTAAAAGCTCTCCTTTGGAATAATTCATTGGAGGTACATCTCACATGTTTAATGAGCAGAAGAGCAGTGCAGACCTTCCTGAAGGCCACCCTGAGGGACAGGAGATCCTTTCTCCTCCTCTTCCTCCTTCTCCTCCTTGTCCTTCTCATTCTCTCTCCTGCCCTGGCACTCTCAGACCCCACTTTTTCAGCTCTCTCCAGGTGATCCCAGTGCTGCAGATGAAATTCCTGCCCCAAATTCCCCCTGAACATACCCAAACCCCCCCAATTCCCACCCTCCCAGCGTGACCCTGCCACTCCCTCCCTCCAGTTCCCTTCCAATCCTTTCCTGTCGAGCAAAATTTCATTTTTCTTCCAGCCAAAGGAGTTGTGCTGTTCTCAACTCCGTCCTGTTCTGGCACAAATCCCTGCTCAGATGTGGTCACACATATGGATTCTATCCCATCTGTTTCAAGGTTTAAATGCCCAAAGCCTTCATGTTTGGATAATAGATGGATACAGTGGCTTTGTTATCCCAGAGTGAGAGGCTTGTTCTGCACTGAGCTCCCCAGCTCTGCAGCTTCTGAGCTCTCTCTGGTATAATTGTGTGTAACCTTTCAATCAGAATGTTTAACCCCTTGATTTATGATCTTAAGCCCCATTATTGGGATGATTTTAACTTTTAATATCTAAGGGAGTCTTTCCAAAGCTCCTCCAAAGCACAGCTCAAGCATCTGGCTTTGTGATCTCCAACTGGAATAGCTTCCAGCACTGAGGAAAAAGAACATTTTTTTTTTAGTACCTCTGGCCTTTTTTTTTTTTTAAAGTCTATTTTATCCCTGTTTATATTTATGCTTTCCTTTTTATTAGTCTTTCTTTCCATTCTGTACCTTCCCTGATTTCTTGCTCATTTGTGTAGTGGTTCTGTCATTGAATTTTCCCTTTGCAGACCAAGTGTTTGGATAAAGAGGGATGTGGCTGGTGGAAAACAAGTGGAATGCTCAGTCAGAGCATGACCTGGTGCTTCTGGATTTCTTGGTGGCACTCCCAGGGCCTGTAGGGACTTCCTGTTCCCCCTCACTCCTTCTCCACAGGCAAAAAAATTCAGCTTATTGAGGGGGAAATACTTAACTTGTGTCCCTGCTCTTTGTGTTTGGAGAGGGAAAGAGAAACCTTCAGTCCTGTCAGTCTGGTCCTTTCCCACTAAATCCACTTCAAATACATGGATTTTTTTTTGTAAAGCCATTTGAAAGACTTAATGGACTGTGATTTTTCTCGTTGTGGAAGAGCTGAGAGTGACACTTAATAGTCTGTCGAGAGAAGATGTATAAAATCCCCCATCCCTGGGTGTTTTTTTAAGAGAACAGTGCTTTTGTTAGTCTGGGATTATTTCTGGCAGCATCACAAGCCTCACATTGGAGTGCTTCAGCCTGAACTTATATAAAAACACTTCTCTGGGTGTTTACATGAATGAATTGGTGCCTTTTCCTTGCTTTGCTCTCAGCATCTCCCTGCCAGCTTGTGCTGCCCCCCTCCTGGCTGCCTCAGCTCCTGTCGGGACTCAGCACATCCCTCTGGCTGTCCTGAGCAGCCAGGACCCCTGCCAGGGGTCTCAGAGACCCTGGCACAGAGCCCAAGGTGCCTCTGTGGGTTTGATTGTGGCCCATGGAGCAAATTGCCAACCTTGTATGAACACCAGCAAGCCACAAGAGTTTAAGTAAAGTATTAGTAGATTTATCACAGGGTGAATGATGTATTTTAGGATTTTGGTACAGGGGGGTTATGGAGGCAAGATGGAGGGAACTGGGTGTGTCCAGCCTTTCTCCTTCTTCTTCTTGGCCTCCATGTTCTGTGGTGATGTTGGCACTGACAGATTGGTTTAGAGTAGAAGCTCACTGTCTAACATAGGTGATGGGCATTGGGAAGTTATTGTAAACATTGCACACGTAGTTTTTAGTATAAAGACATAACACCACCCCAGGGGCAGGCAGAGTGCCTGTGGCTGCCCTGCTGAGCTGACCTCGGCAGGGCAGGAGAAAAAATTTTATAGATAAGATAAAAAAAACAACCTTGAGACCGAGAAATGAAGAGCTCTGACTCCTTCTTTAAGCGCCGGGCTGAGAAAAGAGACTTTAGAATCTTTCTCGAGGTCACTCTGACAAACTGATGATCTCGACAAGCTCCCTGATTTTTGCCCACCTGGAGGTGAGAAATGTGACCCTGTGTGGTTTGTTTTCCATCAGCCATGTCCAAATCTGCAGTGAAGATCTCCTCAGACCTGCTGTCCAACCCCCTGTGTGAGCAGGAGCCCTCGTTCCTCGAGATGGTCACGGCCTTGGACACGGCCATGAAGAGGATGGACTCCTTCAACCAGGAGAAGGTGGATTGGCTTTGGCTGGAAATGGGAGTGCTGGGAGTGTCCTGGAGGTGTGGAATGGTGGGAGAATCCTGGAATCATGGGGTGGTTGGAATTGGGAGGGATTTGAACCCATCTCATTTAATCCCCTGCCATGGGGAGTGTCCCAGGGGAGATTTCTGAAATTCCACTGTCCCAGGAGGGATTTTCTGGATTTCCACTGTCCCAGGGGAGACTTTCTGAATTTCCACTGTCCCAGGAGAGATTTTCTGGATTTCCACTGTCCCAGGGGAGACTTTCTGAATTTCCACAATGTCCCAGGAGAGACTTTCTGGATTTCAACTGTCCCAGGAGAGATTTTCTGAATTTCCACAATGTCCCAGTAGAGACTTTCTGGATTTCCACAAAGTCCCAGGGGAGACTTTCTGGATTTCCACAAAGTCCCAGTGGAGACTTTCTGGATTTCCACAATGTCCCAGGGGAGACTTCCTGGATTTCCACTGTCCCAGGGGAGACTTTCTGAATTTCCACAATGTCCCAGGAGAGACTTTCTGGATTTCCACTGTCCCAGGTTCCTCCAAGCTGGCCTTGGACATTCCCAGGGATGGAGCAGCCACAGCTTCTCTGGGAATTCCATCCCAGCTTCTCTCCACATTCCCAGGGAAGAATTTCCTCCCAAAATCCCATCTAGTGATGGGGCAGCCCCAACTTCTCTGGGAATTCCATCCCAGCTTCTCCCTACCCTCCCAGGGAAGGATTTCCTCCCAAATCCCATCAAGGGATGGAGCAGTAACAGCTTCTCTGGGAGTTCCATCCCAGCTTCTCCCCACCTTCTCAGGGAAGGATTTCCTCCCAAAATCCCATCTAGTGATGGAGCAGCCACAGCTCCTCTGGGAATTCCATCCCACCCTCCCAAGGGAGGATTTCCTCCCAAAATCCCATCTAGGGATGGAGCAGCCCCAGCTTGTCTGGGAATTCCATCCCAGCTTCTCTCCACATTCCCAGGGAAGGATTTCCTCCCAAAATCCCATCTAGGGATGGGACAACCACAGCTGCTCTGGGAATTCCACCCCAGTTTTTCCCCACCCTCCCAGGGAAGGATTTCCTCCCAAAATCCCCTCTAGGGATGGGGCAGCCAAGCTTCTCTGGGAATTCCATCCCAGCTTCTCCCCACATTCCCAGGGAAGAATTTCCTCCCAAAATCCCATCTAGTGATGGAGCAGCCACAGTTCCTCTGGGAATTCCATCCCAACCTCTCTCCACCCTCCCAGGGAAGGATTTCCTCCCAATATCCCATCTAGGGATGGGGCAGCCACAGCTTCTCTGGGAATTCCATCCCACCCTCCCAAGGGAGGATTTCCTCCCAAAATCCCATCAAGGGATGGAGCAGCCAAGCTTCTCTGGGAATTCCATCCCAGCCTCTCCCCACCTTCCCAGGGAAGGATTTTCTCCCAATATCCCATCAAGGGATGGAGCAGCCACAGCTTCTCTGGGAATTCCATCCCAGCTTCTCTCCACCCTCCCAGGGAAGGATTTCCTCTCAAAATCCCATCAAGGGATGGAGCAGCCACAGCTCCTCTGGGAATTCCATCCCAGCCTCTCCCCACATTCCCAGGGAAGGATTTCCTCCCAAAATCCCATCTAGTGATGGAGCACCCACAGCTCCTCTGGGAATTCCATCCCAGCCTCTCTCCACCTTCCCAGGGAAGGATTTCCTCCCAAAATCCCATCAAGGGATGGAGCAGCCAAGCTTCTCTGGGAATTCCATCCCAGCCTCTCCCCACATTCCCAGGGAAGGATTTCCTCCCAATATCCATCTAGGGATGGGGCAACCACAGTTCCTCTGGGAATTTCATCCCAGTTTTTCCCCACATTCCCAGGGAAGGATTTCCTCCCAAATCCCATCAGGGATGGAGCAGCCACAGTTCCTCTGGGAATTCCATCCCAGCCTCTCCCCACCCTCCCAGGGAAGGATTTTTTCCCAAAATCCCATCCATCTCTGTCACCTTGACATGGTGTCATTCCCTGCCATGTCCAGAACCCTCACATCTCACCTCTTTCCCTTTTTATCATCATCCCCAAGCCTTTTCCCACTGGAGTTTCTCTGATCTCCCTCTCCAGGCTGGGATTTCAGCTCCCATGGGAGAAATTCCCTCTCTTTTGGTTCAAGGACATTGTGGTTGTGCTCAGGGTCCCTCCCCACCCCATGGTGGGATCCCTACAAACCCATCCTCGTGCAAATGGGATTTTCCAACAATCCTGATGTGCAATCCTCCCTTTTTTGCTTCCCACAGGTGAATCAGATCCAAAAGACAGTCATAGAGCCTTTGAAAAAGTGAGTACCAACCATCATCTCCTGGGGTTTGCCCTCATCTGGAGCTTTAGGGTCCTGGAGAGAGGCTGGAAATCACCTCAGAGGGACAATCCTGCCCTGTCCTGCTGGCCACACTGCTTTTGGTACCTTCATTAATAATAATTTTAACCTTTTTTGCCACTTGGATCCACTGCTGCCTTCACCTGTAGCTTAAAGAGCTCCTGAGACATAAAATCATGGAGCATCCTGGGCTTTAAGGGACCTCTAAAAGATGAATAATTCAATTTTCTCTGTTTATGTGTTGGTTTTTCCCTCCAGCAAAGGAACAAAACCACCTGGAGATCATCCAAGAGGGGTCAGAAATTGGCTGGTTGAACAAAAGTTGATTTCATTTAGAAATTTTCCTAAATAAAAAAGGAGAAAGTGGGAGTTCCTGCATGTTTATAAATAATATTTATAAATAATTTTTCCATGCAAAGAGGGTGGAGAGGCTGCAGAGCCTTTGTAGCAGAGAGGTTGGAAATGAGGGGAAAATTCCCAAATCCCACAGTTCTGTCACATTTAGCCTGCAAAATTTCCACCTTTCCCAGGGTCACAGGCTGTACCCCCAAACCTTTCAGGATAATTCAGTTCTCTCCCAAATATCCCCTTAAATCCCAAGATTTGCTGTTTTGTTACAGGAACAGAGCCAGCGAGCAAAAATAAAATGAAATTACTTTAATATGACAGTAAGTGTTGCAAATTGCTGAATAACAATTTCAGTTTAGGTTTGACACACACAGGGCTTGTCGTGGTTTAGTTGGTTTGGGGTTTTTTTTTTCCCTCTGAAGTTATTGTTTCTGCCCAAATCTGAAAGTAAAATCTCATGGATCACTTAACACCTGAGGTTACAGCATGTTCCTGTCTGGGGGATGTTTGGTGACTCAAGTTTTACCTTGGTCCTCTATCCACAACCAGAAA
The DNA here is from genome assembly GCA_009764595.1 of Geothlypis trichas. Classification (NCBI taxonomy): domain Eukaryota; kingdom Metazoa; phylum Chordata; class Aves; order Passeriformes; family Parulidae; genus Geothlypis; species Geothlypis trichas. The sequence goes on from CM019928.1 coordinate 3,935,128, forward strand.
TTCCTGCTTATTTAAGGGAAAAAAAATAAGAAGAAAGAAAGAAAAAGGAAAAAAAAATCCCAGCCTTTTGCTGTGGAATTGTGTTGCTTATTATCTAGATTGTCCTCATGAAAGATACATTAACTTTTTCTTCCAGCATTCTGTTAAAATTGGAAGAACTTGTGTTTCTGAGATATTCTGGGGTTTTTTTTTTCCCTCTCAGCTTGTGTTAGTTGGTGAAATGAAAGACAAATCCCTTTCCCTGCAAACCTGCCTCGGGTTTGAAATCCTGGGGTGGTGAATTCAGGACAATAAATCCATTTCCATGTGCCCGTGGGAGATGCTCTGAGGGCTGGAACTGAACTCTGAGGGCCAAAACCTCTCCAATTTTGGGAGCAGGAACCTGATCCAAAGCAAAGGGATCTCCTGGTCACCATGCCAGGGTGACAAGGACATTCCCATGGCCAAACCTTTCCAATTTTGGGGTGTCCTGGTCACCATGCCAGGAACCTGCTCCAAGGCAAAGGGATCTCCTGGTCACCATGCTAGGTTGACCAGGATATTCCCATGGCCAAAACCTCTCCAATTTGGGATGTCCTGGTCACCATGCCAGAAACCTTCTCCAAAGCAAAGGGATGTCCTGGTCACCATGTCAGGGTGACCAGGATATTCCCAGGGCCAAACCTCTTCAGTTTTGGGATGTCCTGCATGGTGACCAGGACATTCCATGGCCAAACCCTTTTCAGTTTTGGGATGTCCTGGTCACCATGTCAGGAACCTGCTCCTTTGCATGGAGGACCTTCCAGGGTGACCAGGACATGCTCATGGCCAAAACCTCTCCAGTTTGGGAGCAGGAACCTGCTCCAAGTCAAAGGGATCTCCTGGTCACCATGCTAGGTTGACCAGGACATTCCCATGGCCAAAACCTCTCCAATTTTGGATGTCCGGTCACCATGCCAGAAACCTTCTCCAAAGCAAGGATGTCCTGGTCACCATGTCAGGGTGACCAGGATATTCCCATGGCCAAAACCTCTCCAGTTTGGATATCCGGTGACCATGTCAGGATACCTGCTCCTTTGCATGGAGGACATTCTCAGGGTGAGCAGGACATTCCCATGGCCAAACCTCCCAATTTTGGATGTCCTGGTCACCATGCCAGAACCTACTCCAAAGCAAGGGATCTTCTGGTCACCATGTCAGGGTGACCAGGACATTCCCATGGCCAAAACCTCTCCAATTTTGGAACAGGAACCTGCTCCAAGTTAAGGAAGGTGCCATGCCAGGGTGACCAGGATATTCCCAGGGCCAAACCTCTCCAGTTTGGGATGGCCTGCATGAGTGACCAGTACCATTCCCATGGGCAAAACCTCTCAAATTTTGGGATGTCCTGGTCACCATGCCAGGAACCTGCTCCAAAGCAAAGGGGTGGTGCCACGCCAGGGTGGTCAGACATTCCCAGGGCCAAACCTCTCCAGTTTTGGATGTCCTGGTCAAAGGGATGTCCTGGTCACCATGTCAGGGTGACCAGGATATTCCCATGGCCAAAACCTCTCCAGTTTTGGGATGTCCAAGTCACTATGCCAGGAACCTTCTCCTTTGCATTGAGGACATTCCAGGGTGACCAGGACATTCCCATGGCCAAACCCTCTCCAATTTGGGATGTCCTGGTCAAAGGGGTGTCCTGGTCACCAGGTCAGGAACCTGCTCCAAGTTAAAGGAATGGTGCCATGCAAGGCTGGCCAGGATATTCCCATGGCCAAAACTTTTCTAGTTTTGGGATGTCCAGGTCACTATGCCAGGAACCTGCTCCTTTGCATGGAGGACATTCCAGGGTGACCAGGACATTCCCATGGGCAAAACCTCTCCAATTTTGGGAACAGGAACCTGCTCCAAGTTAAAGGAATGGTGCCATGCCAGCTGGCCAGGACATTCCCATGGCCAAAACTTTTCTAGTTTTGGGATGTCCAGGTCACTATGCCAGGAACCTGCTCCTTTGCATGGAGGACTTCCAGGGTGACCAGGACATTCCCATGGCCAACCTCTCCATTTTGGGAACAGGAACCTACTCCAAGTTAAAGGAATGGTGCCATGCCAGGCTGACCAGGACATTCCCATGGCCAAAACCTCTCCAATTTTGGGAGCAGGAACCGCTCCAAAGCAAAGGGGATCTCCTGGTACCATGCTATGTTTGACCAGGACATTCCCATGGCCAAACCTCTCCAGTTTTGGGATGTCCTGGTCAAAGGGGTGTCCCTGGTCACCATGCCAGGAACCTGCTCCAGGGCAAAGGGATGGTGCCATAGCCAGGCTGGCCAAGACATTCCAATCTCCAGTTTGGTGTGAGAGAGGAAAAGGCTCCAGGGAGACCTCAGAGTCCTGAAGGGGCTCCAGGAGAGCTGGAGAGGAACTTGGACAAGGGGTGGAGGGACAGGACCCAGTGAGTGGCTCCCACTGGCAGAGGGCAGGGTTAGATGGGGTTTTTGGGAAGGAATTCCTGGCTGGGAGGGTGGGGAGGGGCTGGGATGGAATTCCCCTGAGGATGCCTCATTTCTGGAATTGTCTGAGGCAAGTTTGGAGCAACCTGGGACAGTGGAAGGTGGGGAAGGGGGTGGATCTGGGTGATCCTTCAGATCCCTTCCCTCCCAGCCCATTCCATGTTTCCCTGACTCAGGACACTCCTTATCTGCCCAATCCTCAGTTCAACACCAGGCTGTTTACTCCAACCTCCTGGCTGCTTTCCATCCCAGCAATTCTCTCCAACTTTCTGAATTTCCACGATGAGAGGTTTATTTTTCCCTTTTCCTGCCTTGGCACCTGCAAAGCTTCACCCTGTGTGCCTTTAACCAGCTTATGTTCCTGCTGGGGGAGCTTCATCCCCACTCCAAGAACAAAACTGCTCCTTCCCTTCCCTCCTCCTTCCCTTTGTAGGTGCATCCCTTGCCCAGGAACATTTCTGAGGAGCCCAAGGGTCCATTTTGAGGCTAATGAGATGCAGGAGAGAAATGCAGAGTTTGCACCTCCCTCCCTTTGTCCTGCTGGCAGATAAACCCCAGCACCAGTTCTGGCAGAGAAGTTCCAGATTAATGAAGCTGCCTTGAGGAGCTCTTCTTATTTCCACTTAGGTTTCCTTCCCCTCACTGAGGCAGCTCTCCCAAGCCTCTCCCAACTTTGCTCTGACCTAGAAAAAAAAGGCTTTTTAAATTTTTTTTTTTTTTGCTCCAACAGCTGCACTTTATTACATCTTCACTGGTGGTCTTTATAGTTTATTAGCCAAAGAAACAGATAGTATAATCCAGACAATTATCATTAGTGGTAATATATTATAATCAGAGGCACATGGGCAGTAAAATCTCCATTCAGTTGTCCAGGGAATGGAGTTTCCAGGCAATATTGGGGAATTTGTTAAACCATGTTGAAAAAAGCAGTAGTAGATTTAGTTGGGGGGGGGTGGAGGTTTTGTATTGTTCAATCCTTCTGCTTCTGGGCTCGTAGGTTATTCACAATTTGGCTTTTGAGCCCCAAAAGCCTTTGGCTGGGATGACTCATTTCTTTTCAGGGAAAGAGCAAAGCTCCAGTGAGAATATTGCATTTTTTCAGGGGGTGGGTTGGGCGAGGAGCTGGGCAGGAGGGATGGCTCCTCTTGGGGAGCTGCCTGTGGAATCTCACCCAGAGATAGGATTTGGGGCAGAAATGGACAAAACCAGCTGCTTTGGACTTCACTCTCCCAGTTCCTTCCCAGTCAAGGCAGGGTCAGGGTTGGGGATGGAGTTTTAATGTTCCATATTGTGTCTGTATTTAAGGAAGGAAGCAGCTTAACCGAGCCAGGTGGTTTGGAAATCCACAGGATTTAGGACCTTTCACGTTAGAGGATTTCCAGGCCACAGGTCTCAACTGAACTGACTCTGTCTGACTCTCTGAGCAAGGAGGTGACCTGGTCACCCTGGCTTGGTGCCATTCCCTTAGGGCATTGTCCTGCTCACAATCCAGAAAGGTTTTGGCCATGGGAATGTCATGGTCACCTTGGCTTGGTGCCATCTCCTTGTAGCATTGTTCGTTCCCAAAATTGGAGAGATTTGGCCATAGGATGTCACAGTCACCTGGAATTGGTGCCATTCCCTTGGAGCCTTGTCTGTTTCTAAAATCAGAGAGATTTGGCCATGGGAATGTCATGGTCACTCGAATTGGTGCCATCTCCTTGGAGCATGTTCTGTTCCCAAATCAGAGAATTGCCATGGGAATGTCATGGCCACCTGAATTGGTGCCATTCCCTTGAGCATGTTCTGTTCCCAAAATTGGAGAATTTGGCCAGGAATGTCATGGTCACCTGGAATGGTGCAATCCCCTTGGAGCCATGTATCCTTTCCTAAATTGGAGAATTTTTGGCCATGGGAGTGTCCTGGTTACTCTGGTACAGGATC